>OZ025291.1:113391959-113896959 GCA_964019185.1 Maratus speculifer
GAAAGTATGTTATTTGGTGGTGGGTATTCCCAAAACGGAAACCATAGAATCGCTTTGTTCGAGACAAATGACATCATCTCTTAAAATTTAAAAAAATATATAGTTTTGTTTTTATTGTACGATATTTTTGCTGGCCAATAATTTAAAAAAGTAAAATATATATTTTAAAAAAAATATATATATGCTTTTATTTTTTTCCAACGTTGGTAATATATCTAACGCAAAAAAATGGGACTAGAGATTGAAAAAATGTTTCAATCTCTAGTCCCATTTTTTTGCTTTTTCTTCACTTTGTGTGTGTGAAGAATTTTCTTTTTAAAAAAATATTTGAGAAATAAAAACCTCACGCTATCGTTCCAAATATTTCTGTTGCTGGAAGAAAAATATTATCAATCTGAAAAAACAAAAAAAATATTTTTTAAAAACAGATTTATTTTCATAGGAATAAATTTACAAAAGAAATTATATTTTTAAATACACATACATATTCTTTTATTTTTTTTTTCTCCAACGTTGGTAATACATCTGACGTAAAAAAATGGGACCGGAGATTGAAATAAATTTCAATCTCCAGTCCCATTTTTTTACCTTTTCCTTCACACAAATACAAAGTAAAGGAAAAGAAAGAATTTACCAAATTTTTAAATGTCGAACTCGCTGGCAAACTGTCCAAATAATGCTTTCACGGGATCTATGTCTTGATTTACCTCCGGCGATGATATAACTTCATAACAGTTCAATAAATGTTCGAAATCTATATCCTCGGTAGAAACAGAACGAGGTGTCGTTTCATTGCTCGTATTCTCTGCTATGAGTGGAAAAGAAGGTGTCAGTTTGTTGTTTTTATTATCCCCTGCAACGGCTGGACAAGGAGGTCCATTCTCTTCGGCAACAACTGGAAAATTAGTTCCATTCTCTTCGGCGACAACTGGAAAATTAGTTCCATTCTCTTCGGCGACGGCTGGTAAAGCAGAGTCATTTTCTTCGGCGACGGCTGGTAAAGCAGAGTCATTTTCTTCGGCGACGGCTGGTAAAGCAGGCTCATTCTCTTCGGCGACGGCTGGTAAAGCAGGCTCATTCTCTTCGGCAACGGACATTTCTCGATTCACAGCTACGAGTGTTGAAACATTGTCATCGTCAGGGGTATTTTCCCCACCGTGCACACTCAAGTCCATGGGACCTTCGTTCATCGAGTCGTCACTATCGCCACATAAAGTTAATGTAAAACAAGTGTCTTTTGGATTCAGGAGCGGCCGGTACCGAAAATTTTTTTGGTACCAAGTCACAATGTCCGGCGCGACAACATTCACCGTTTTATCCAACGGAATCGTATTGATTGTGATTATTTGGTGGGTGACGGATTGATCCGATCGATTCAATGGTTGCACGGGTTGAGGGGCTGCTGCTGCTGCTGGTGGTGGTGGTGGTGGTGGTGGAGGAGGGGGCATCAAGAAGGTATTTTCAGTGATTTGAAGTCCCGTGCTGAATTCTAAAAGTACGGGATCATTATGGACACTTTCAGTTGGCTGCTGTTGCTGTTGCTGCTGCTGCTGCTCGTCGTCATGTAATGATGGGCTATAAAAAGATTGGGCCGAAGTGGACGGTTGGGAAGCGAGGTCACTCGTGGACGTTACGCGAGCCGTCACGTCGTGTCCGTCGTCCTCTTCGCACTCTAGGGCTTCTTCGATGATGGGCGTTTGGGGCGGCCTCTGGAACAGGTAATCGCGAACGAGTCGTCGGGACTGCGGCAGCGGCGACGGGTTGATTTCGCGAATCGGGTTGTCGCATTGAAAAGATAACTTGGACACATCATTCGAAGCGATAATGTGCATCGAAAAGAAGGATTTGTTGGTGCAATATATTAGATAAACGGTACCTTCTGGAATCGCGTAGCAGTGGTTGGGTTTCAAATGCCGCTTATTATACACATACTGTTCATCGATCGGGAAACTTTTCGATTTGATGGTGAGTCTCTCCAACTGCTGCTTGCGTAAAAAGTAGAACAGCATTCGGACCGCGCCAACCTGATAAATATGAGCCGTGCCTATTTCGACGCGTCTCTGTCCAAAAGTGAAACAGCTTTTAACAAGGAAATTATTGACTCCATATTTGAAACATGTCCGCGTGTCGATATTTTTTCGCAAGTTGTCGTTAACGTCCTTTAAAAGTTTCCGCGCCGTCCAGGACCACGGTTTTTCTTCGTAATAGGCGATTCGTTTAATATAGCTACCTGTATCTAAGAAATGTTTCTGGTACCTATGATTAAATTCTAGTTTCTTATAATAGATCAGTTCGCGTTCCAGAAATATGATGAACGGGATGATGCGGTATTGAGTGGCGATGGTGACGAAGTTGGGGGGGTTCGGTAGTCTTTCGACGTCGCTCGCCGCATCCACGCGAGTAACGAACACGTCGGTTTTGCTGGAAGGGTCTCGGTTCATGGCGATACGGAGCAAAAGACGGTTCTCGAATGAAGTCGGAACCACAAAATTTTCCCCTTTTTATACCCCAAAAAACGAGAAAAGTTCACCGATCTAAAGGTTTTTTTTTCATGGGAGGGATGGGGTCGTTGAAACGAGTTTATCGACCTGCACAAGTAATCCGCGCGTCGTCGTCGAGTAGAGAGAGATGGGTCGATGTTTCCAGAGGGCGAGGAACCAGTAGAGGGGAGAGGGTCGATGCTCCAAGATAGCATCCGCCGGGATCCCGCGCGTCTTCAAGTAGAGAGGGGAGGGTCGATGTTCCCAGATAGCATCCGCCGGGAACCCGCGCGTCGTCAAGTAGAGGGAGGTCGATGCTTCCAGATCACGAGGAACCAGTAAAAAAGAAGGGGTCAATGCTTCCAGGTGGCAAGGAACCGAATCGGAGAAGATGCAGTACAGTCAACTGCAAAAAGATTTGAGCACCGGATCCCTCATAGAAATTTTTAGAATGCACAATGACAAAATATTATATGTTTAACAGAAATTGGTTCAATCTTGCTACACATATCAATATTTTGTCATCGATTCATTATTTTTTACAATTTAAACATCATGCTTTATGAATTTCGTATATTTGTGACGGCTGCATGTCAATTTGAGTATTACGTCATTGTGTGAGAAATTTACAGTCAACTGCAAAAAGATTTGAGCGCCGGACCCCTCACAGAAAATTTCAGAATGCACAATGAGAAAATATTACTTATTTAAGAGAAATTTTGCTGCTGTCATTTATCAATGTTTCGTCTTCAAACGCTATGACGTCATACTTTATGAATTTAGTACATTTGCGATAACTGCATTTCAACTTATTTAAGAGAAATTTTGCTGCTGTCATTTATCAATGTTTCGTCTTCAAACGCTATGACGTCATACTTTATGAATTTAGTACATTTGCGATAACTGCATTTCAATTTCATAATGTGCCATTAGGAAATATTACATATTTAACAATTTTTTTTTTCAATCTGGCTACAAATACACTTTAACAAATTTGAACCTTTTGCCGCATCGTCACTCCTCTGCTTTTATAGAATAGCTCTCTTTTGACCAATGAGACTGCTCTACGATAGGATGAAGTAATCATTTTCTATAAAAGTGATGGAGTGATGATGTAGTAAAAGAGTCAATTTTTTAACACTGTTTTGTCATCGATGTTTACTTAAACGCTATGACATTATACTTTACGAATTTCATACATTTGTGATGACTGCATTTCAATTTCAGTATTGCGTCATTTTGTTGATAATTTAAACAATTTAATAATTGATTCGTTTATTTGTCTAACTGTTTGTTTCACTGTGTCATTGAGGTACGCGTGGTTGACGGTATATATAGATTCTCAATGAGTTCACGTTTCATTCTTGCTAAATATTAGATGCGATGTTCGATTTATTTTACGAGCGATTAAAATCAACTTGGACAATGGGGTACGTTTTATTTTCAAGATTAAGTTTAAGTTTTTCTTCCCGTTTTGGATTTTTTTTATTTCGTAAAATTTCTTCTTGGCTTCAAGGAACTGTTTTGAAAATTTCTATTATTCTTAGATTGAAGATTTTCGATGTCATATATTTCTCAAAATCTCAGTCAGATATTCACAAAGTTGCAATTGAGACGAGATTTAGAGAAACTATGACATCGAAAATGTTCAATCCACGAATAATAGAAATTTTTATCAATAATATATGAATTCTTTTTTATTTTTCTTGTTTTACATTGTTGTAAATTTCTTTTATTTTCTTTTATCATTATACATTTTGAATAGTTTCCCATATTTCTTTTTTTTTATTTTCTTTTATCATTATACATTTTGAATAGTTTATCAAAATCTGCCCCTCAACACTATATGATTTTTTTATTTTCTTGTTTTACATTGTAAATTTCTTTTATCATTATACATTTTCCCATATTTCTTTTCATTTTTTTCTGCTTTTATCACACATTTTAAATAGTTTATCAAAATCTGCACCAACATTATTTGAGTTTTTTTATATATTTTTTGTTTTGCATTTATTTTTTTTTCAATCAATCCATCTGTGAAAAAATATTTACTGAATTTATGGAAATACGTTTTCAAATACATAGTTTCATTTTTTTTTTCTCAATCCATATTTAAAGATTATTTGCTGAATTTATGGAACGCGTTTAAATATATTTTCTTTCCAGTTTCTTGTGTTTTGATTTATTTTACTATTACCAGCCAAATATAAAATTTCTAATATGAAAAAATATGAGAATAAGCTTTTTGTTCTTGTTTTAAAGTTTGAATTCTTGTCGATTTGTTTAAATGATAATATATTTTCTTCCCAGTTTCTTGTATTTTTATTTTTTACCATTAATACCTAAGTATATAGGATTCCTAAATTCTGCCGATAATTTTTTTTTCTCAATGCGAGAAGGAAAAAAAAACATGAACCTTGAAATTAAAACGTACCCGAAACATGTTCCAACTAATTTATTCAATCCCGAATACCCGCCAAATAATATATTTTCTTCCCAGTTCGATTCGATGCTTTTCATAATCAACAGACACGGGATTTTCTAATTTCTGTCATGGAATTTATGCGAGTCACATCATGAACTTCTTTTTTTTTATTTTTTGCCTTTCGGCGGCAATGGAATCTTAGTTCTTTGTTTTCACTTGATCACCTTGAAACTGTATGATGCGAGCGAGCGAAAAAAGGGAAAGGAACTCTTACTTTGAACTAACCATTCGCTCGCCTCCCCCCCCCCCCGCCCGAAAGCCACGAACGCTGTCCATCCGGATGATACACCCCGCATTCCGTTTCGACTAATCGCAGCAGCCTCTTTTGAGCGGATCTCTAGCAGCAGTTGGGGAGGCGGGCGCGGATGCCAAGACTTTAAAAAGAAGCTTCGCGCCCTTTTTCATTTCTTCACAGAGTTTTGACTTTTTTATCAAGCAAACTCCCCGACACGAATCATGGCTTATACGCAACTGCTGGATTTACCCATAGACATACTCCTGATCCTTTTTCGAACGTTCATCCCTTTAAGGGACAAACTGCGTCTTTTGACGAGCATGCCGGAATTTCATGCCATCTTGACGTACCGGTCGGCTTACCTCTCGTCTCCCGTGCCCTTTTCGACCGCGTACTTGCAACGGCTGAGCCGAATCCGACCCGGCTGGTACTTCGCCACGCGAAACTGGACCCATCGATTCTGTCTTCGTCTCGATCCCGAAACCCTGAATTTCGCAATCTATCACTTTTTCCTCGAAGGATTCGAAGGCCATTACAAACCCGCCGTCCTGCACCAAAGTTTCTTTCGCGGATCCATCGACCGCGTTTTTCAAAACATCGAAAGTTTCTTGACGCAGTTCCAGAGTCTAGAGGAGGAGGACGAGGGAGGGGAGACGACGGCATTCAGACCCCCCCTTTCGCGGCAACAGCAGCAGCAGCATCAGCCCAAAATGTACATGTATCGCCTGGAAGGCTACGGACTCGTACTGATCGACTCGACCGCTTCGCGAAACGGCCACCACAACTTACGGTTCTACGACTGGAGCGAAGTCAAGATCCTGCCCGGTCGCTGGCAACAAATCTACTGTCGATGGCGTTTGGACACCCATTTCAAAATCAAATGGAAACTGAACAAAACCCTCTACGTCAAATGCATGACCCCTTCGCCCTATTACTGTCACTGCGAAACGCGATTTCAAAGACTGTCTCCGATAACTTATCGAGTTTCGCCGAATCTCAGCAGTCTGAACTGGAACGAACAAGAATCCGTGCCTCTAGTGGGAGTGCAAGAGTTTCGACTGGAAGAAGACGAAAACCACATGGAATCCAAAATGACTTATCACGTAAATTATAAGTTTTATAACTCGTTAGAAGTCGAAGTCATCGCCAGAAGAAACGAACGACTGAGAAGCCTGTTGGAATAAAAAACTTTTTCATCACCAACCCACCCCCCCCACTAAAAAAAAATCTTTCCCATATTGCTGATGGAATTTTTTTTTCCATCAGATTGTTCCAAGGGAAAGGCAAAAAATTGCGCCAAAGGTTTTAAAAAGAAAAATTGGTTTATCCAATTTCTTTTTAAAACCTTTGGCGCAATTTTTTGCGACAAACAGAGTACCAACGTTGGCACAGAAAATAGAATGAAAGAAAAAAAAAATCTTTCCCATATATTGCTGATGGAATTTTTTTTTCCATCAGATTGTTCAAAGGGAAAGGCAAAAAATTGCGCCAAAGGTTTTAAAAAGAAATTGGATAAACCAATTTCTTTTTAAAACCTTTGGCGCAATTTTTTGCGACAAACAGAGTACCAACGTTGGCACAGATAGAATGAAAAAAAAACGATCTTTTTTGCTTCCTTTTCGGGAGTAACGGGCAAACACTTTTAAAATTTTTCAAGCTATGTTTTTGAGACTTGTAAAAAGTTGTTCTTTACAATACACATGTATATATATATATATATATATATATATATATATATATATAGTAGACTCCTTCAAAGCCGCACTCCTAAAATCCGCAACTCTCTAAAATTCTCACATATTTTAAGGATGTAAACAATGAAATATTCAGTTCAGATGTAGGTGCAAAATTTGACTTTTTTAGCTTGATATCAATTCCATATATTTTTTTCATTTGTAATTTTTGTTAAGGTTATTGAATTCATGTTTTTTCATGAAAAAAGAATAACTTATTTCTGAAAAAAAAAATAAAGATATTGCTGATTTCATTGATGATTACAATCTTACCGAATATATTTATGTATTAATCAAGCTTTTTTTAATTATTAAATCTGACTAAACTTGAAATAACGTTTCATTATTTTATGATCTTGATGTGAATTAGTAATGTACCTTTATGAGGCAAGTTTCATTGAATAATTTAGGAAAAAAACACATTTCATCTCTATATAATGAATATTTAATTGTACATTATTGATTATGGCACGAAAATGTTAAAGTGTTTTTTTAATTCCAATATTGGTGACCTAAAAGTATTTTTAAAAAAAGGACAAAAATGAACCGAGGAAAAAAAAAAGTTTTTTTTTCTCTCGGTTCAAATTCGTAAACCGAGTCGTTTACAACGTTTTCTTTGCTCTCGTTTAAACTGGTGCAACCAGTCTAAAAAGCTGCTTCCCGTCGTCGCGTCTTTCGTCTGTACCAGCAACCAGGGTTCCGTCAATCCCCGATGTCTCGACCACTGTTTTCGAGGAACCACGCGTCCCCAGGTGATAAAGTCTAATAGTTTTTTGCCCGATTTCAATTTGATCAGTTTTCTTACGAGCGCGTACATTTCCACACCGTCGCCGCTTTCACTGTTGCTGCCTCTGCCACACCGGTAGTTGCAAATTCCTTCGCAACTCAAGGATCTCACAAGCGGACGTCCCAAAAATCTTTCGAGATCGACGCTTCGAAAATATACCGTACCGTTTGTGGTGACGTGACAGTGTATCGCCGCACCAATTTTTTCATTCACTTCTTTTAACAATCTCACGCGAAAAGACATTCTTCGGCTCGAGAAGAGAGAAAGAGATTCAATAGCTATACTTTCAAACCCAAAAAAAAAATAGACCGGACTACTAAACTTTATGTTTTTCATTTAATCTCTCTCTCTCTGAAAGATAAAAACGCAGAGTTGGGTCGACAAGACAAAGACAAAGAGTCTGCATACCTTTCAGGGGGTAGGGAAACAACAACTAAAAAAAAAAACCCATCCTGTTTCGTGAGAAAGTTGACAAAGGCATGCATACCCTTGAGGGGGGAAAAAAATGTTTTTCAGATGGGAACGAAAAAACAGAATTAAAAGAATAACATCCGTTGACCTTGCATGCCGAAGCAATCGAGCCGCAGCCGGTTAGCCTTGAGAGCCGACTGGACGCGCCCGCACGTCCGCCCGCTCGCTCGCTCCAGTGCATCGAATGGATGGGAGGAGGAAAAGGAGGAGGCGGGAGGGGGTAAGAAAACAACACGCGGAACGTCGACTAGAAGAATTAGAAGTTGAAATAAAAAGGGAAATCTTTTTGCGAACAAAGATTAGAGACAGAGAGGGCAAAATGGCAGCGGTCGCGGAAACATCCACGTCTATGTCTTCTTCTTCTTCTACTACTACTACTACTAATACTAATACTCTCGCGCCCTCCCCTATCCGACTCACGGATTTACATCCCGATATCTTGTTAACGCTTTTTCGCAACTACATACCTCTGCACGATAAATTGCACGTGCTTTCTAAAATGGAAGAATTTCGCACTCTGGTCCGGTGTCGCGGGGCCTACCGCATACCGCGCGGAGCACCTTTTTCGAACGCGTATCTGCGATTCCTGAGTCGCATTCGTCCCGGATGGTACGTGGCCCGAGAGGACTGGACGCACTGCTTCCGCTTGCAGATCGACGAAACCACGCTGCACGTTTCTCTCCGTCATTACGTGCTCTTTCCGCCCGAAATTTTGCAAACTTTGCTTTTTCGGCACCACTGGCAGCAGCAGTCCCGCGTCGGCGTGGTGGCCTGTCATCGGGCGACCCTCGCGCAATTGCATTCCAACCTGAGCAATTTTCTGGTGGACTATCACCCGTATCACCTGCTCGCCTACCATCTCCCGGGTCACGGATACGTCCTGGTCGAGCATTCCTCCCCGCGTCGTCCCACCCGTCTCTTTCAGATGCGCTTCTACGACGGCACGACCTGCATGATCGAAGTGGGACAGAAACGCGAAATGAGAGATTTCAGCATCGGCGGCAGCGACGGCAGCGCGCATTTTTCGGTTCTGTTTTCGGAAGACCGAACCATCACGGTGCAATGCCTCCTGCATCGCACGTGTCGCCGTTGCGATCCTCGCGTTCGAGTCCTGTCCCCTTTCGAGTTTCGATTCGAAACGGATTTCAGAACCTCCTCCTCCCTGACTTGGAACCATCCCGAGGGGGTCCCGAGTATTCCCCTGGCCGGTCGACAAGTGTTTCGTTTGGGAAAAGACGGGCGTCACGTGCTTTCCGCGGCCCTGTCGAGTAAAACGTATTGTCCGCTTTCTAAAAAAAAGTGGAAAGTGGAAAACAAAGCCGCTTGGGTCGAAGAACAGCAGCAGCAGCGGAAAGAAACAGCAGACAAGAGAAAGAGAGAGGCGGGGGTCGAAGATCATCAGCAGCAGCAGCAACAGGATGACGACGAACCTCTTCGTAAAAAATAAGTAAGTTTATTTATGCCTTCTTTTCCCTCGGGAAAAGGCAAAAAAATAAGCCAAAGGTTAAAAAAAAAGAAAGGAGTAAAAAAAAATTGTTTGGATCTTGGTCCAATTTCTTTTTTTTTACTTCTTTTCTTTTTTTAACCTTTGGCTTATTTTTTTACGACGCATTCAGTACCAACATTGGATACGTGTCAAACGAAAAAAAATTTTTTTTTGAAGTCATCTTTCCCTCCCCCCCTCCCCCCCATTTAACATCCCGATTAGATTCGCTTGAAGACATCGACACTCGAAAAAAAAAAAACAAAAATCACAGAGAAACAAAAATTGAAAGGGGAAGAAGAGGATGGTGGTGGTGGTGGAGGAGGAAAGTGAGATAACGAAAAAAACCTTGAACCGTTTCGATGGTCAAGGAACTGCTGCTCGCTCTTTCATTGGTTACGAGTTGGTTTTTCTTTTTTTTTCTTTCTTTCTGTATCTGTGTGTGTGTAATATTCAAAGGAGGTGGAATATGAGAGAGGGATGGGATGGGAGATGGTTTGACTCTTTTTGTTTTTTTTTCTTTAGACCCTCAACTATTTAACGTTGTCAGTCCCGTGTCGGGTTTTATATTTCGAAAAAGATGGCGACTGTTGCAACTGCTCCTCTCGTCCCTGCGAACGCTGCTGCTGCTGCTGCTGCTGCTGCTGCTCCTGTTGGTGCGGCGGCGGCGGTAACGAAATCCACTCCTGCGACCGTCGTCCGTCTGTTCGACTTGCCCCCCGAAATCCTGTTTTTGATTTTTCGGCGCTACGTTCCGCTGCACGACAAAATCTATCGTCTGCTGAGCATGCCGGAATTTCGACCTTATCTGGAAGACCGCGCGGCCTACCTGTCGCGTCCCGTCCCTTTTTCGAAAGAGTACCTGTACGATTTGTTGCGAAGCATCCGACCCGGACTCTACGCGGCTCGCACCAACTGGTCGCATCGCCTGTGTCTTCGAATCGACCCGCAAAACTTGAACGTGTTCATCCATCACTACTATTTGGAAGGATACAATCCCAACGAGAAATTCGACACTCACTACTATGTCGGGCCCGTGGATCGCATGAAACGACACCTCGATGTTTTTTTCCGAGATTTCATGCACTTGGATCGATCGCTGCTGCTCACTTATCACCTGAAAAATTACGGATACATCGTCGTCGGTCGCTCTCCGCATTTCCCGCGGAACCGCCACGCCTACAGGATGAAATTTTACGACTGGACCGAAGTCGAGATCCGGATCGATTCGAGGCGTCCGGTGACGTCCGGTCGTGTCAGCCATTTCCACGTGACGCTGACCGCGGACCACAGACTCTTGGTCGAATGTTCCTGCGCTTCCCTCTTTCGAGTCTGTCGCTGCACCCGCGTCCTGACGGAACTGTCTCCGATCGAGCTTCGAGTCGCCGAAAATTATCGGTCGCTCGTCTGGGACGTGGCAACAGAAGAAGAAGGACAACAACAACAACAACAACAAGCCGAAGCCAAAGCCGAAGAAGAAAGACACAAAACCATTGAACAAATCGGTTATCAACAATTCAATTTGTTAGAAGGAGGATATTTCGTGGAATCCAATCTGTACTATAACTTGGGAATGTACCACCCGTACATTCGGGTGTTGGAAAACGAATTCCAACGCCTTTTTCATTAGCAGCTCAACATCAACAAATAACTTTTAATCAATAATCAAAGACTTTAAAAAAAAACTTTTTTTTCCCACTTATCAATCTTTTAACAGGAGATTGAAATAGGGAAAAAAGTAAAAAAATGCGCCAAAGGTAAAAGGAAAAAAAAATTTTTTTTTCCTTTTTACCTTTGGCGCATTTTTTTTACGACAAAAGTGTTACCAACATTGGGCTCGATCATTTAAAAAAAAAGAGAGATGGAGAAAAAAAAAACAATTTTTTTTTTCATTCAACAGTCTGTTTCGCTTTTGAAGGCGGCAAAAAAAAGGGATCAAAAGGTTGAAAAGAAATTCTTTTCAACCTTTTGATCCCTTTTTTTTGCATCACATTGATCACCAACATTGGTTTCAACATAATAAAAATAAAAAAAAATAAACATCATTTTTATAGTAGAAAAACGAACTTTATATCGATTTTTTCTAAAACTTTGATGAAAGGTACATAATTTTTTAAAGAATAATAGACTTAATAAAATAACGCAAAATTTTGATCGGATCACGAGTTTCAAAAATTGGATTGAGTTGAGTCAAAGTCGAACTAGTAGAACATGGACAGCAGGAGCGACAATAGCGGTAGTAGAGGATAACTTTGTCATCTCCAAGCGGAAAGTGACTTTAAACTCATAAACGACTCCTATTTATACTGAAAAAAAAAAAAAAAAAAAAAAAAAAAATTTTTTTTTTTTTTTTTTTTTTTTTTTTTAAGATAAACAGTGTCAAACATATATATCACTATGATATGTAAAGTAGTTTTCAACAATTTGTTAAAAAAAAAAAAAAAAAAAAAAAAAAAAAAAAAAATTTTTTTTTTTTTTTTTTTTTTTTTTTCTAATATTTATAATGTATGATTTAATCGATGACAAATGTCATCTAATGTAGGTGTAATTTCTTGTTGGAATGCATAGCCTACCGTTCCGAACGGGTGCATGACCCTACTAGTGTGGAGTATCCACGATGTAATATTGGTTTCCTCAAAACATCTCAGCAACACATTTAGCGCATCCTGATAAATTACATCGACTTGATCTTCAAATTTTTGCATACAGAGTACTGTAAATTTTCCTGCAACAATGAGACATTCTAAAACGATGCATTGATAGGGCATTGGTAATATTCCGGCCGACGACAATTCGTGGCGAAGTATGTTAAACTCTCCCAGTTCTAAAGTAGTTTTAACAATTTCGCTTAATTTTCTTTCTAAGATGGGACGAATATCCGATAATACGTTCACTTCTTCAATACTGACATTGAGTTTGAAGGGATGTTTTTGAAAGAAACGTCCTTGCATTCTTAAAATTGTAGTATACATCATCCATTCAATTTCATTTAATTTTGAAAAATCCACGGGTTTGTAGTGGTCCAGATGAGAACCATTGCTCACATTTGCAAGATATATAGATTCTGCAAAAAGATCTGGTAAAATGTAATCCATTCTGACCACCGACCTGTCCAAACAACAAACGTCAGAATGGCAAGAATAGCAAGGAAAATCGGGTAAACGTGCCATTGTTGCTGGAGTGTGGCAAAGTCGAATGAGGCAAGGCTGATGCGCGGACTGATATTTATGATAAATTGCGTTTTTAAAAAAAAAAAAAAAAAAAAAAAAAAAAAATATTTTTTTTTTTTTTTTTTTTTTTTTTTTTTTAACCTAGTGTCTAGCCTGGGTTCAGTTTAGGTCGCGATGCCCCGGCTCACTTTGGATATTTTTAAAAGGTTTCCCGATCTCGCCCCCTCCTCCCGATTCGGCCGTTCGAAAATGTTTCTCCGGTATCGCGGTGCGCCTCGGATTTCCGACTCAGTTTAGGAATTTTAAATGGTTTCCGGGTCTCGCCGCCCGATTTAGATATTCCAACGCGTTTCTCATCGGGTCGCGACGCCTCGCTTTTCAGACTCAGTTTAGGAAATTTGAAAGGTTTCCGGGTCTCGCCGCCCGATTTAGATATTCCAACGCGTTTCTCCTGCGGTCGCGACGCCTCGCTTTTCAGACTCAGTTTAAGAATTTTGAAAAGTTTCTCGGTCTCTCCGCTCGATTCAGATATTCCAACGCGTTTCTCCTGCGGTCGCGACGCCTCGGCTTTCCGGTTCAGTTTGGGTATTTCGAAAGGTTTCCCGGTCTCGCCGCCCGACATGGTCTTTCGAACGCGTTTCTCCTGCGGTCGCGGTGCCTCGGATTTCCGGCTGAATTTGGGAATTTTGAAAGGTTTCCCGGTCTCTCCGCCCGATTCAGATACTCGAACGTGTTTCTCCTGCGGTCGCGGTGCCTCGGCTTTCCGGTTCGGTTTGGGTATTTCGAAAGGTTTCTTCGTCTCGCCGCTCGATTCAGATGTTCGAAAATGTTTCTCGGGCGGTCGCGACGCCTCGGATTTCCGGTTCGGTTTGGGTATTTCGAAAGGTTTCTTCGTCTCTCCGCTCGGTTCAGATGTTCGAAAATGTTTCTCCCGCGGTCGCGACGCCTGGTGTTTTCGACTCGGTTCGGGAATTTCGAAAGGTTTCTCGGTCTCGCCGCCGCCGCCGCTCGATTTCGCTTTTCGAACGCGTTTCTCGGGCGGTCGCGACGCCTGGAGTCCGCGACTCGGTTCGGGAATTTCGAAAAGTTTCTCGGTCTCGAATCCCGACTCGGCTCTCTTAACGCGTTTCTCGGGCGGTCGCGACGCCTGGGGTCCGCGACTCGGTTCGGGAATTTCGAGAGGTCTCTCGGAGTCCGCGAGACCTCGCGGCGGCGGCGCCTCGGGCACCCGCTTCTCGGACTCGGGCGGTCGCGGCGCCTCGGGCTCTCGCTTCGGGGAGTCGCCGCCGTGCTCTCCCGGAGCGACGGCGGCGGCGGGATCGGCAGCGGCAGCGGGAGCAGCAGAAACAGGAGCAGCAGGAGCAGAAACAGGTGGAGCAGTGGGCAGTAAAAAATCCCGGACCAGTTTCGGGAAAACGAAAGGTCTTGGCACAGGCGGCGTGCTCGAAGGTTCTTCGAAGGGGAAACTTTTCAACGAGGGCAGGTTGCTCTCGGAGTCGGGAAAGGAGTCGAAGAGACTCTTGTGCGAGACGTTCCAGATTGCATCCTCGGGAATAAAACAGTCTTCCAAGACTGAAAAGTCAATGTCCGAGGCAGGTAAAGAAAACGGAGAATATTGGAATAACGGGGCCATCTCGACGAGTGTCAATGTCGAATGAGTCAAGTCTGATGCGCGGACTGATATTTATACTAAATTGAAAAAAAAAAAAAAAAAAAAAAAAAAAAAAAAAATTTTTTTTTTTTTTTTTTTTTTTTTTTTTTTTTTCAATGCAAATTTTAAATCTCCAAGGTTTCAGAAAAAAACATGAAAAATTATTTTTAGACATGATGACATATACATATTACGATTCGCAATTCGCAAGTTGCGAATTCGCAATGTGCGAATTCTTGAATACTTAATGGGTTTTAAATTCTCACTTTGGGTTCGGTGGGAAGCAAAAACATGAAAAATTATTTTTAGACATGCTGGCATTTACATATTACGATTCGCAATTCGCAAGTTGCGAATTCGCAATGTGCGAATTCTTGAATACTTAATGAGTTTCACAAATTGTCAGGGAATTCAATTGTAGTAAGGGAACCTGACCCGTATTCACGCAAAAAAAAGACGTTCGAAGAAAACCGCGGAAAACTCCGAACGGTCCGGCCGACGATCGCGACTGGGTTCGGACACGGTACCACCTACCGTCCACCAGTTTTGGAGATCAGAACTTCGCGGCCGCTGATGGGGTCATTTACATATTCGCAATTCGCAATTCGCAAATTACGAATTCTTCGATACTTGATGAGTTTTAAATTCTCGCTTCGGGTTCGGCGGGAAGCAAAGAAAATTGTAAATGTATTAGAGGTCATTGACCTTTGACCTTGAACCAAGATCAAATTATAAATTAACTCTGTGTAATTCGCAATTCGCAATTCGCAATTCGCAAATCACGGATTCTTCGATACTTGATGAGTTTTAAATTTTCACTTCGGGTTCGGCGGGAGGCAAAGAAAATTGTGAATGTAACAGAGGTCATTGACCTTTGACCTTGAACCAAGGTCAAATTATAAACCAATTATTAAATAAATCAGATTACAACTCTGTGTACATGAGTCGAGAAGTTTTTCACCTCCAGTTTACATTCGTTTAAAAGTTAACGGAAAAGTTTTTTTTTACATGTTAATTTTAATAAATTGTTTGATTTTTGTTCATTTTTCAGCATGAATATTGTAAATTGATAAATAGTTTTTTATGTATAAAAAGACTGTTAAACAATATAAATTTTACCAAAAAAATTATAAAAACAAAGAAGAGTTGAGTGGTATGAAGGCTAAAAAAAAACAAATATTTAGGTCGCGAGGCGGGAGCGCCAGCGACCGCCTCGCGACCTAAATATTTGTTTTTTTTTGCGCCTTCATACCACTCAACCTCATGAATGAAACTCAAATTCTACTTCTTTTTCCTCTGCCGAGTTCCTGATCCAATTCCTCATTTTTCCTTTTCAGCGATTCGTTTTCTTTTTTCAGCGATTCGTTTTCTCTTTTCAGCGATTCGTTTTCTTTTTTCAGCGATTCGTTTTCTTTTTTGAGTCTCGCGATTTCTCCTTCGTGCAGCTGATGAATTTTGTCGTTCAGTTGATGGATTTTATCGTTCAACTCGGAATTTTTTTCGTTCAACTTTGCGCATTTCTCGTCGGACTCGTCCAGTTTGACGGAGAGGCTTTCGACCTCCCGCCGGGAGTCCGCGTGCCTCTGTTTCCATCGGGCCGCTTCCTCTTTCAGCCCCGCGTTTTCGGACTCGAGCTCCCTGTTTCTGTCGACTACGGGCTTGAACTCGTTGATCAGGGACTGTTGGTAGGGCCGGGGCGTCCAGTGGTCTTCCCCCACGACGTAGTGGAAGAGGTTGCCCGCCTGGGCTTGCTTTTCGAGCCAGGCTTCCCGAGCGAGGTTTTTCAGAGTCGGGTTGCGTCCGAAAAAAAGTTTGCGACCTTTCGTGAGATGCAGGAAAATGTCCGTGGGACCCGGGCAGGGTTGAAATTCCTTCGCGACCGGGAGGACCGTGCCGAGCGTGATTCCGGGAATGTGTTTGATTTTGAAGCGCCATTTACTTTTGTAAAAATCCATGTCCGCCTGTACCATTTTGTCTCGTTTCAGGTCTTTGAAGGTCAAATTGAGGAGATTTATGAGGCCGCCTTCCCATTGCAAGACGAGTGGTAGTCGGTAGTCTTTCGGAAGGCTTTCGAAACAGTAAAAATGGTTCAGTTTTTCGGCACCCTTTTTGTTTTCGCCCGCGAAATTGCAGCGGGATTCGCGCTTGGACAGATAGCCGATGGTGTGGACGAGTTGCAAGGGCGAATCGATGGATTTGCAGTACAGACACCTGAAATTTCTACGAGGGCGTTCTCCTACCTCGATTTTCGCCCACACGTCTCTCAAAAAGTGGCCTGGGGGCGACGACACCACGATCATGTGCCTGTGTTGCCTGAATCGGGCTTCTGGTGGCTCGCCCCCGTCGCACCAGCAGGAAAACGTGAGGGTGCGCGTCCGGCCTTCGTCCCCGTCTATGGCTTCTAAAAAACCCGGAAATGCGGGAATTCGGACCATGGCGTGAAACCATTCTGCTTCGTTCCCGAGTTCCAAATATTTTCGGACGCAAGAAACGGCCCTGTTTAAAGAATCGTCTTCGAAAGTCAGCGGGTTCGGGTCCAGAGGCATGGGCCAGATGAGATCGTAAGCTCGTGATGGAGGATCGAACGCGTGATCGAACAGACATTTGGACTGAGCCATGGGTTTCGAGTCGAAAAGAACGGGTTCCGGTTTGGCCACGAAAGTCTGATTTTCTGGCGGTAAAGTATTCAGTTTTAAAAAATTTCTCCAACACTGTATCATGTGATCGCCGTGCTCGCGTTTCTGTTTGCTCGACCAAGAGGTTTCCCCCAGGCACCAGACGCAACAGAGTCTGGAATTTAAATTGTGTAATGTGGAGCAATGTTTTTCGAATTGGATGAATACGAGAGAAACGTTACAGAGAGGACACTGGAAGGAGGTGGGATTTCGCCTGAGAAAATTCCAATATTGTCTTAAATTCTCACATCCGTCTTTCGAAGATTTGTTTTGACAAGGCGACATGATGCGGTTGGAAGCAAAAAAAGATCCGACAAAAGAATAATTTGAGGGTGTGACTAAAAGTATTTATACTAAGAGTATAATCTCAAAAAAAAAAAAAAAAAAAAAAAAAAAAAAAAAAAAAAAATAATTTTTTTTTTTTTTTTTTTTTTTTTTTTTTTTTTTTTTTAAATAGGATTAAAGGCTCATAAATAAATGAAAACTTAAATTTCAAGTCTTTTCGCCCTATCGAGTTCCTGCTTCGATTCCTCGAGTTCCCTTTTGAGCGTTTCATTTTCCTCACTCAGCTCTTTGTTTCGATCGACTATGGGCTTGAATTCGTTGATCAGGGACTGGAGATACGGACGAGGGGTCCAGTGGTCTTCCGCCACCACGTAGTAGAAGAGGTTGCCCGTCTCGGCTTGCTTTTCGAGCCAGGCTTCCCGAGCGAGGTCCTTTAAATCCGGGTTGCGTCTGAAAAAGAGACGGCGACCTTTCGTGAGATGCACGAAAATGTCCGTGGGACCCGGACAGGGTTCGAATTCTTTCGCGACCGGGAGGACCGTGCCGAGCGTGATTCCGGGAATGTTTTTTATTCTGAAGCGCCATTTGCTTTCGAAGAAATCCATGTCTGCCCGGACCATTTCGTCTCGCTTCAGGTCTTTGAAGGTCGAGTCGAGGAGGCTCGCGAGACCGCCTTCCCACTGCAGGACGAGCGGCAGCCGGTAGTCTTTCGGGAGGCTCTCGAAACAGTAAAAGTGGTTCTGTTTTTCGGGCGAATTGTCTTTGTATTCCGAAGAGAAGTTGCACCGGGACTCGCGTTTGCACAGGTAGCCGATGGTGTGGACGAGCTGCATGGCCGAGTCGATGGGTTTGCAGTACAGACTTTTGAAATTTCTGCGGGGCCGCCGCCGCTCTCCCACCTCTATTTTCGACCACACGTCTCTCAGAAAGTGTCCCGGTGGCGAGGAAACTACGATCATGTGCCTGTGCCGCCCGAGTCGTGCTTCCGAGGGCTTTCCGCCGCCGTCGCACCAGCAGGAGAACGTGAGGGTGCGCGTCCGCCCTTCGTCCCCGTCCACGGCTTCCAGAAATCCGGGAAACGCGGGAATTCGCACCGCGGCGTGAAACCATTCGGCCTCGCCTCGGAGTTCCACGTACTTTCGGACGCAGGAGACGGCCCTGTCGAGAGACTCGTCCTCGAAGGTCAGGAGGTTCGGGTCGAGGGGCATGGGCCAGACGAGATCGAGGGCTCTCGGTGGCGGGGGGTCGAACGCTCGGTGGTCGAACAGACACTTGGCCTGGGCCATGGGCTTCGAGTCGAAGGGAACGGGCTCCGGTTTGGCCACGAGAGTGTTCAGTTTTAAGAATTTTCTCCAACACTTTATCATGTGATCGCCGCGCTCGCGTTTCCGTTTGCTCGACCATGAGGTTTCCCCGAGACACCAGACGCAACAACGTTTGGAATTTAAACTGTGCGATGCGGAGCAATGTTTTTCGAATTGGATGGATACGAGCGAAACGTTACAGAGATGACACTGGAAGGAGGTGGGGTTTCGCTTGAGAAAATTCCAATAAAGTCTTAAATTCTCACGTCCGTCTTTCGAAGATGTGTTTTGACAAGGCGGCATGATGCGATGGTGGGTACGATGAGACAGAAAATAATCTGACAAAATGACAATTTGGGGGGTACGACTGAAAGTATTTATAATGTTCACAATCTCAAAAAAAAAAAAAAAAAAAAAAAAATTTTTTTTTTTTTTTTTTTTTTTTTAAATATTTATGACATAATATTTTGAGTCTTTACACAGTTAACAACTACTGCATCGCTTAGGAAATACCAACACCGATCAAACAACTGAAGGTCAAAGGTCAATGACCTCTTTAGATTTTTTGTTGACATAAAGAAGTTATGAGTTATTTAGAAACTATTTTATAATGCATTGATTCGTTTCTGAATAACACATTTAGAAAATAATTTAAATTTGATTTATTCAAAAAAAAAAAAAAAAAAAAAAAAAAAATTTTTTTTTTTTTTTTTTTTTTTTTTTTTTTTTTTTTAAATATAAAAACTTAGTTGTTTCAATAATAGACAAATAATTTTGTAAAGTTTTAAAAGTGCTACTGCACGTATTTATTTACAAATAAATCTCACAGTTTAAATATATACAAAAACCAGCATTCAATTCTCTGATTTTTTTTCCAAAAGTTTGATGGGTAACACGACCCGGTCGGGGTGATCGAGTCCAGATGATCACTGGTCAGCGGCATTGGAAGCACGGACGTCAACGGCAGCAGCCGGTCTCGACTCCGAGCGAAAAGCGACTCTCGAGTGCATTATGCGAGCACCCGAGTCGTCGAGGTGACCGCTGGTCTGTCGGCGACTGCGGGGGGGAGAGGCGGGGCAGGGTCATCGACGACGGCAGCAGCCGCTCTTCGACTCCGCCGCCGTCTCCGAGCGAGAAAGCCGACTCTCTGCGTCCAAAGTCGAGTCGAAGTGACCGCTGGTCAGCGCGGACGTCAGAACGAACGGGACGTTTCGATTCTCCGGTCCCATTTCCGAAAGTTGGACGGGCGACGCGACCCGGTTCCGATAGGGTCGAGTCGAAGTGACCGCTGGTCACTTCGCTGGTCACGTCGAACGCACGGTCACCCAAAAGTCCGCCCAAAGCACGGTCATCGTCGTCCGCAGCAGCAGCAGCCGGCGTCGACTCCGAGCGAAGTAGTTTGAATGTCATTTTTCTTGGGTCACAGGAGGTGGGTGCATTATCGGCCACACGGCGCGCAGGTCACTCCAATGGACGGCGGTGGAACACGCGAAACACGTGAGCACGGATTCTGGATTTTTCAAATCTTGTTTTATTTTTCTTACGAGGCAACCGGCATGACATTCGTGACCACAGCCGTGTAAAATTATCTTCGAAATTTTTCTGGGATCTTTGCATAAGCGACACCAAAGTCGAGACGATGATTCCTCGTCGGCAAAATCGGGCACTGAGGCGCAGGCATTAACAACGGCGGTCGGTGTTGAATGTTCCATCTCCGAACGATAAGTGACTGCAGATCGCTCGAGCTCCCCCCTATTTGTACCCTTAAAAAAAAAAAAAAAAAAAAAAAAAAAAAAAATTTTTTTTTTTTTTTTTTTTTTTTTTTTTTTTTTTAAGTTTAACACTACCGAGTGTCTTCTGGGACCCACGGACCTCTCTACGGCCCCTTTCGTTTTCATGCCTTCTGAAATATTACAAGTCCAGCGTCTTGTCTTTATAAAGGGAAAGGTTGAGCGCCCGTTTGAGAGGGGTTTCCGTGGAGAGAGGTCAGAATGGATGTCAGATTTACACCGGACGCAAGATGTAGATTTAAAAAAAAAAAAAAAAAAAATTTTTTTTTTTTTTTTTTTTTTTTTTTCACTTCGTGTCCGGTGCAGATCTCGGGTCCTTTCTCACCTGTCTCCCCCCGTTTCTCGATTTCGACAGAAAGCTTATTTAGGGGTCAATGACCTCTATTTACAGAGAGAGCCGTGCTTTCGCGGTGCCGGATCGAAGGGAAGGTCGAGATCTCTTCGCCGTGCTGAAACGAAATGTTTCCGTCCCTAAACGCGGACGGCGGAACCTTTTGACCGTTCGAACCCGAAATTTCCAACGGTTCCCCTCACCCTCCTCCCCCCCCCGGGCGACCCGAGAGAGGGTCGAAAGTCAGTGGAAACGAACTCTCTACCATAGAAGAACGTCTGTACCGAGTTTGGAGTTTCTACTCGAAATTGTGTTTTTTTTCGACTTTTGGCAAAAAAATGTTTAAGTCCGGGATGATCCTTTATAAAGGGAAAACTTTAATGGCCGTTTCGAGGGGTGTCCGATGGAGTCAGGTGAGAAAAGACCCGAGATTTACACCGGACGCGAGATGTAGATCAAAATAACAATTTTTTTTTTTTTTTTTTTTTTTTTTTTTTTTTTTTTTTTTTTTTTTTTTTTGGAAGGAGGGTTCTCCAGCGATCTGCAGTCAGTGTTCGCTCGGATACGGTGGTGACAAGACCTACTGCGGCTGCTCCGTTGAATGCTTGTTGTTTACTGGAATGAGTGTTTATGTGTGCTCTACGAAGGACGCTCGCATAGTTATGCCTGTCCGAAACTGACCACAAGTAAGTGAGACTTATTAACCCTCGAGTAAGGTATCCGCGGATTCGTATAGATAAATAAAAAAATGAAAATGTCTTTATAAACATGTTATTAAAAAAAATATTTTGTTTATTGTTTTATTTCCGGTCCCTGATTTGAAACGTGCTAAACAACAAATATTCGAGTACGCACTCGAAAATCTTTTATTATTTTAGCTACATTGAGTTACAAATTGATAATTTATATTAATTTTATGTTTTTATATTCAGTTTTTCTAAAATCTTATGCATTCTTTTTTCATCGATGACATTTTTTTAACGCCTACGTCACGTGATGTATCAATTAAATGGTAAAATTGACTCAAAACAACAACTATATATTTATATTTATATTTATATTTCATATATTTATATATATGTGTGTGTATGCATATATTACTGTACTTATATGTATATTAGTTGGAAAAGGCAAAACATAAGCATAACATAGTATCATTAACCGTTAAACCATGTACATTTTGAGAGAGCATCCAAAGCACGTCTTGCCTCGTCGAAAGCTGAAATCCAACTGACGGCAAAACTAGTCAAAAATTTTTTTTTTTTTTTTTTTTTTTTTTTTTTTTTTCGGGAAGGAGAGTTCTCCAGCGATCTGGAGTCAGTGTTCGCTCGGATACGGTGGAGTCAAGACCTGCTGCGGCTGCTCCGTTGAATGCTTGTTGTTTACTGGAATGAGTGTTTATGTGTGCTCTATGAAGGACGCTCGCATAGTTATGCCTGTCCGAAACTGACCACAAGTAAGTGAGAGTTATTAACCCTCGAGTAAGGTATCCGCGGATTCGTATAGATAAATAAAAAATTGAAAATGTCTTTATAAGTATATTATTTAAAAAAAAAAATTTGTTTATTGTTTTATTTCCGGTCCCTAATTTGAAACGTGCTAAACAACAAATATTCGAGTACGCACTCGAAAATCTTTTATTATTTTAGCTACATTGAGTTACAAATTGATAATTTATATTAATTTTATGCTTTTATATTCAGTTTTTCTAAAATCTTATGCATTCTTTTTTCATCGATGACATTTTTTAACGCCTACGTCACGTAATGTATCAATTAAATGGTAAAATTGACTCAAAACAACAACTATATATTTATATTTATATTTATATTTATATTTCATATATTTATATGTGTGTGCGTATGCATATATTACTGTACTTATATGTATATTAGTTGGAAAAGGCAAAACATAAGCATAACATAGTATCATTAACCGTTAAACCATGTACATTTTGAGAGAGCATCCAAAGCACGTCTTGCCTCGTCGAAAGCTGAAATCCAACTGACGGCAAAACTAGTCAAATTTTTTTTTTTTTTTTTTTTTTTTTTTTTTTTTTTTTTTTTCGGGAAGGAGGGTTTTCCAGCGATCTGCAGTCAGTGTTCGCTGGGATACGGTGGTGACAAGACCTACTGCGGCTGCTCCGTTGAATACTTGTTGTTTACTGGAATGAGTGTTTATGTGTGCTCTACGAGGGACGCTCGCATAATTATGCCTGTCCGAAACTGACCACAAGTAAGTGAGAGTTATTAACCCCCGAGTAAGATATCCGCGGATTCGTATAGATAAATAAAAAATTGAAAATGTCTTTATAAGTATATTATTTAAAAAAAATATTTTGTTTATTGTTTTATTTCCGGTTCCTGATTTGAAGCGTGCTAAACAACAAATATTCGAGTACGCACTCGAAAATCTTTTATTATTTTAGCTACATTGAGTTATAAACTGATATTTTATAAATATTTTATGGTTTTATTCAGTTTTTATAAATCTATATATACATATGTGTGTATATCAATTGGAAAAGGTAAACCGTAAGCATAACATTATATTATTGAGCGTTACACTTGGAGAGAGGCTCGAAAGCACGTCTTGCCTCGTTGAAAGCTGAAATGCAACTGACTGCAATAATAGTCAAATTTTTTTTTTTTTTTTTTTTTTTTTTTTTTTTTTTTTTTAATAATAGGCAGCTCTTGAGCGATCTGCAGTCAGTTTTCGCTGGGACGCGGTGGAGTCGAGATCCACTGACGCTGCTGTCCGGATGCCGGTTCCACTTCGAGAGAATTGATACTTTGATGAAAAATAAACATGGTTGTGGACTTTATGTTTTTTTCGCGACGCGAGACTTACGCTGACCAGCGGTCACCTCGACTCGATCCGGGTCTTGTCGCGTGTCGAACTTTCGGAAATGGACCGGGGAATCGAAAGGTCCCGTTCGTTCGGACGTCCGCGCTGACCGGCGGTCACTTCGACTCGATTTCGGGCGCCCGTGCGTTGCAGGGAGTCGGCGGCCTTTCTCGCTCGGAGTCGAGAACCGGCCTCTGCCGTTCCGTGATGTCCGTCCGGTCGCCGCTGACCAGCGGTCACCTCGACTCGATCCGGGTCGTGTCGCGTGTCGAACTTTCGGAAATGGACCGGGGAATCGAAAGGTCCCGTTCGTTCGGACGACCGCGCTGACCGGCGGTCACTTCGACTCGATTTCGTGTGCCCGTGGCGTTGCAAAAAGGAGAGAGTCGGCGGCCTTTCTCGCTCGGAGTCGAGAACCGGCCTCTGCCGTTCCGCGATGTCCGTCCGGTCGCCGCTGACCAGCGGTCACCTCGACTCGATCCGGGTCGTGTCGCGTATGAAATTTTCGGGTCACTTTGCCTTTGGTGTGAGAAGTCTCAAGAGGAGTTTTTTCATTTATATCAATTGGAAAAGTATATTATAAAGCAAACATTAGTATAACATTGTATTATTGAGCATTCAAGCGCGTACATTTGGAGAGAGCATCGAAACCACGTCTTGCCTCGTTGAAAGCTGAAATCCAACTGACGGCAAAACTAGTCAAAATTTTTTTTTTTTTTTTTTTTTTTGAAAGGAGGGTTCTCCAGCGATCTGCAGTCAGTTTTCGCTCGGATACGGTGGAGTCAAGACCTGCTGCGGCTGTTTGTGTCCATGCGCCCCGGTTACACGATGCCGCTGTTCGCATTTGGAGAGAGCAACCAAAGCACGTCTTGCCTCGTCGAAAGCTGAAATCCAACTGACGGCAAAACTAGTCAAATTTTTTTTTTTTTTTTTTTTTTTTTTTTTTCGGAAAGGATGGGTTCTCCAGCGATCTGCAGTCAGTGTTCGCTTGGATACGGTGGTGACAAGACCTACTGCGGCTGCTCCGTTGAATACTTGTTGTTTACTGAAATGAGTGTTTATGTGTGCTCTACGAAGGACGCTCGCATAATTATACCTGTTCGGAATGGACCTTCGGAATGGATGGTTTTTGACCGATCTGCAATCAGTGTTCGCTGGGATACGGTAGTGAAAAGACCTGCTGCGGCTGTTTGTGTCCATGCCCCCCGGTTACACGATGCCGCTGTTCGCATTTGGAGAGAGCATCCAAAGCACGTCTTGCCTCGTTGAAAGCTGAAATCCGACTGACGGCAAAACTAGTCAATTTTTTTTTTTTTTTTTTTTTTTTTTTTTTTTTTTTTTGAAAGGAGGGTTCTCCAGCGATCTGCAGTCAGTTTTCGCTCGGATACGGTGGAGTCAAGACCTGCTGCGGCTGTTTATATCCATGCGCCCCGGTTACTCCATGCCGCTGTCCGCATTTGAAGAGAGCATCGAAAGCACGTCTTGCCTCGTCGAAGGTTGAAATCCAACTGACGACAAAACTAGTTAAAAAAAGTTTTTTTTTTTTTTTTTTTTTTTTTTTTTTTTTTTTTTTTTTAGCTCTTAGGCGATCTACAGTCAGTTTTCGCTCGGACACGGTGGAGTCAAGACCTGCTGCTGCTGCTGCTTGATATCTTGACTTTGGAAATATTTCGCACGTGCTATAAATTGACTCCGGACTTTGTGTGAAATCTTTTTAGAACATCTTTTTAACTTTGAAATTATTTCCGACTTGTGTAAAAAAAACTCGCATCTGAGTACCAAACTCTTTCCGAAGATAACCAAATTATGGACTAAAACGAGACTCTGATGAAAATCGATATGCTTGTGGACTTTGTGTTTTTTTCGTAACACGAGACTTTGAAAATATTTCGTGTTCAAACTCGACCGCATAGACAGAAGAACACGTCGATAAGAGAGAGACTTGTCTGAGAACACACCTTAAATACTAAAAAAAAAAAAAAAAAAAAAAAAAAAAAAAATTTTTTTTTTTTTTTTTTTTTTTTTTTTTTTTTTTTTTAAGGAAATGATATTGTCTCGCCAGATCAGTTGGCATCATGCAGCGCTGCCGGGCGGCTGCTCTTCCGTTTCTCTCGCTTGAAGCCGAACTTTGAAATAATTCCCGACTTTGAAAAGTTTTGCCGAACTTTGAAATAATTCCGGACTTTATTAAATTTTGCCAATCTTTGAAATAATTCCCGAACTTTGAAGTATCGACTTTGAAACTTTTTCAGAAATCGAGACTTTAATGAAAATCGACATGCTTTTGGACTTTGTATTTTTTTCGCGACACGAGACTGATAATATTTCGTGTTCATACTCGACTATGTTAAAAACTTTGAAAAAATTCCTCATTTTTACTTTTCTGAGTACTTAACTGAGCACGTAACAATGCATTACAGGTAAGGACAAAATCGCGAGACAACCGCAGAGACAGGAGGGCACGTCGATAAGAGGAAGGCTTGTTTGAAAAGGCACCTTAAGTGTAAAAAAAAAAAAAAAAAAATTTTTTTTTTTTTTTTTTTTTTTTTTTTTTTTGTAAAAGGAAATGACATTGTCTCGCCAGATCAGTTGGCATCATGCAGCGCTGCCGGGTGGCTGCTCTCCCGTTTCTCTCTCTTGAAGCCGAACTTTGAAATAATTCCCGACTTTGAAAAATTTTACCGAACTTTGAAATAATTCTCGACTTTGAAAAATTTTACCGAACTTTAAAATAATTCCCAACTTTGAAAAATTTTGTGGGACTTTGAAATAATTACCGAACTTTGAAATCTCGACTTTGAAAATATTTCACACGCGCTATAAACTGACTTCAGACTTTGAAACTTTTTCAGAAATCGAGACTTTGATGAAAATCGACATGCTTGTGGACTTTGTGTTTTTTTCGCGACACGAGACTTTGAAATTATTTTGTGTTCATGCTCGACTATGTTAAAAACTTTGAAAATATTCGTTCTCTTTTATATTTCTCAATACTTAACTGAATCCGAACTTTGAAATAATTTTCGACTTTGAAAAAATTTGTTATTTGTACGTTTCTGAATATTTGACTGAAACCGAACTTTGAAATAATTCTCCACTTTGAAAATATTTCGTATGCTCTTAAAAAAAAAAAAAAAAAAAAAAAAAAAATTTTTTTTTTTTTTTTTTTTTTTAATATAATATAGCTATATTATATAGATAATATTATAATATAGCGTGATTACATATTTTATAATGTCGATATATATTTAAAAAAAAAAAAAAAAAAAAAAATTTTTTTTTTTTTTTTTTTTTTTTTTTAGCCTGGATTGGGTATAAAAGGGAGTGACATTGGCTCGCCAGATCAGTCGGCATCTGACAGCGCTGCAAGCCGGCTGCTCTTCCGTTTCTCTCGCTTCGCTCTCGAACTTCAGAGGTGTTGGAACGACTCCTCTCGCCGCGGACTTGTAAAATTTTTTGGACACTGGAAACCTAACGGTGCTAACGAAGGTGTCTCGCGGAACTTGTGTTTTTTTCCGATACTCGCTCGAATCAGAGGTGTTGGAACGACGCCTCTCGCCGCGGACTTGTAAAATTTTTTGGACACTGGAAACCTAACGGTGCTAACGAAGGTGTCTCGCGGAACTTGTAATCTTTTTCCGAATCTCCCGCTCTCGATCATCAGAGGTGTTGGAACGACGCCTCTCGCCGCGGACTTGTAAAATTTTTTGGACACTGGAAACCTAACGGTGCTAACGAAGGTGTCTCGCGGAACTTGTAATCTTTTTCCGAATCTCCCGCTCTCGATCATCAGAGGTGTTGGAACGACGCCTCTCGCCGCGGACTTGTAAAATTTTTTGGACACTGGAAACCTAACGGTGCTAACGAAGGTGTCTCGCGGAACTTGTGTTTTTTTCCGATACTCGCTCGAATCAGAGGTGTTGGAACGACGCCTCTCGTCGCGGACTTGTAATATTTTTTGGACATTGAACGTTGCTGGAGTTGGGGGGTCGCTGAACTTGTAATTTTTATTTCTACGCTTTCGCATCAGAGGTGTTGGAACGATGCCTCTCGTCTCGGACTTGTATTATTTTTGGACCTTGAACGGTACTTACGAAGGGAGTCGCGGAACTTGTATTTTTTTTACGCTTTCGCATCAGAGGTGTTGGAACGACGCCTCTCGTCGCGGACTTGTAAAATTTTTGGAAACCTAACCGTTTTAACGATGGTGTGTCGCGGGACTTGTAATTTTTATTGAAATATGCCTGTTTTTTTTACAATTTACTATTATGTTGTTTCGGTAAAATCATTTTCCTTTCAGACGGAAATTTTTTTTTAAAAAAAATGTAGTTTTCGCGTAATTAGCTTTCCAAATACTCTTCGCTTCAAAGTCTCTTCGCTCCATTCCGGATCATGGAAAAGGTAAGTGTTTTTTTTTCATAAAATGTATCTTTCATTTTTCCAATTTCTTTTTTTTAACTCAACTTTTTTTTTAAAAAAAACTCAAATGTATTCGTTACATTTTTTGTTAAACACATGCATGCACGCACTCAAAATCCATTTCCATCTTTTCGTAACCAGGCGCGAGAAGAAAAAGTCCGCTAGGATCCTGGTACTAGCGGTGAAAAAACATCGAGAATTTTTTTTTTGGTTAGAGCGCGGGTTTTCTTTTCTTCGGCCGTCGCACATTTCATTAAAAAGAAATGGTTCCTAAAAATTGCCGAGCAACCCGGTCTGTGAAGCCTCGTGGGAGGGGGAGACGGGTCGGCAATCCATCTTTTTTTCGAAACCAGGCGCGAGAAGATAAAAGTCCGCTAGGGTCCTGGTACTAGCGGTGAAAAAACATCGAGAATTTTTTTTTTGGTTAGAGCGCGGGTTTTCTTCAACTGTCGTACATTTCATTAAAAAGAAATGGTTCCTAAAAATTGCCGAGCAACCCGGTCTGTGAAGCCTCGTGGGAGGGGGAGACGGGTCGGCAATCCATCTTTTTTTCGAAACCAGGCGCGAGAAGATAAAAGTCCGCTAGGGTCCTGGTACTAGCGGTGAAAAAACATCGAGAATTTTTTTTTGGTTAGAGCGCGGTTTTTTTTTTTTTCAACTGTCGCACATTTCATTAAAAAGAAATGGTTCCTAAAATTGCTGAGCAACCCGGTCTGTGAAGCCTCCTGAGAGGGGGAGACGGGTCGGCAATTTCTTTAACGTTGCTCATTTTTGTATTCCACAGTACATCCCTACTTTGAGTTGGAAATAAAAAATCCACCGAAAAAAAATGTAACGAATAAATTTGAGTTTTGAGAAAAAAAAATGACTTGAACGAGAAGAAATTGGAACACAAAAGGTACATTTTTTTTTTTAAAAAAAAGTCTGCTCTCGTAATTGAGAAAAAAATAAGAGAGGGAGGGTAAGAAGAAAGGGGGCAATTCGGATCCGAGCCATTCTTTGTGTCGTCCCACAGTGCGCGGTCTGAGACGACATAGAGTGGTAAAGATCGTAGGCTGAGATGACGAGGGCTGCCCCCTTTTTTCCTTTTTTTTAACAGGATGCTTTTCGCATCAAAATTCTCTTTTTTCGGCATTTTTTATTTCGCGTGGAGGGGGGAGGAGGGAGGGAAAGGATTGTAAGGAAATGAATTATTGCAAGTAGGTACTTTGGGGTTTTTTTCTCAACCTCCATTTTTCTCCACTTCCGTGGTCATTTTGGGGGAGGCAGTAACTGGTCCATGAGGGAACGTTTCCGAATAATCTGGTTCCATTTTAGGTCGTTCTTGTCTCTCACGCGGATCCTGAGAGTAGCTTTACGTGTGGTTACCTTGCGGGCCCGGCCCGGAACCCTGGGGCGGGAATTTGTCGCGTCACGGGGCGCGGCCGATTTCCGCAGCAGATGCGGTGGCATGACTTTGTACTCACCGTAGATTCGGTTCCATGGATGGTCTGAGCCTCTCACAGATCGGTGGAAAATATGCCGTGTGGTCTTGCCGGGAGACAAGAGTCGACTTTCCTTTGAATTGAAAAAAAATTATCTATCAAAGGATGTCGATGGCCTGATTTGAAGAACCTTAGTGACTTCATCGCTTCCGAAGCATACGAAAAGTCCTAGTACGATTTAGTTACTGGACAGCTTCTGTGAGGTATGGATGGAGTTGCTGCAGACATGGTAAAGCCTGCTTCAGGTGGGTGTAAATATCCATTGTGGATGGCCCATGCTGTAGAGTCGAGGTGGACGGTTCGGAGACGTACGGGTTTCTCGATGACGGATCGGCCTGTCTTTTTCAATCAGATAATGGAGGAATGAAAGTGGAGAGGAGAGAAAACCCCGAAAAAAAAACAAAAAATTACTGAGCAGGGAGCGCGTGTGGGACGAGTCGAGGGGTCGCGCGCAGCAGGTGCCTCTCAAGGGAGGTTCGTAAGTCGTTTTGGCGACCTTTCGACATCGGACTGTGACGAGGGAAACGAACGAGTTTTTTATATCTACGCGCGCGCTTCTCTCTCGTCTGTCTATAACACAGAGACAGAGACAGACAGAAAAAATAGGGGTAAAAAAAAAAATCATCGTGATCTGGATATTTCATCCGGACTCACACGATTCATTTTTTATAACGAGAGCAAACTTTCTGGTCCAATAAAGTATATTTCATAAAAAAAAATATTGTGTCTTGTCTGATATTTTGTGTCTTGTGTCATTTCTTTTTCTTATTCCCAAATATAGGGCGCACAGAAAAAAATAAGAGTATTTTGGAAAGCCGTAGGTTATGAACATTGTACATTCAATTAAAAACGACTTTTGTTTTTCAGCTACTGTAACATCGACAACAAACCCCAACCCATAAAAAAAAGAGTCGACTCTCCCCCCCCCTTCAAAACAGGTAGACGGCACCCTCCGGCAACCTGTTTTGAAGAAAGATTCGAAGGGGTTTTTTTTTTCAACCTTCGAACTAAATGCGAGTTTGTTTATCATTGATCCTTTTTTCGGTAAAAAAAAATGACCCCTTGCCACGGAGAGGGGAAGGGGTCTTTTTTTTGCCAAAAATATATTTTACATAAAACAAAAGAATTGTGGAGTTGCGATAGATTACAATATCGCAGCGGGTGGTAAATGGTGGGACTAAAAAAAAAATAATAATAATTTTGTTTCGGTAAAAAAGACCCTTTCATTTAAACGAAGGGGCATTTTTGGCATAAAACATCTTTTTCAAAAAAAAAAAGAATTGTGGCGTTGCGATACGTTTGAATATCGCAGCGGGTGGTTATGGTGGGACACAATTCTAAAAAAAAAATTTTTTTTTCCTTTTCCATTTTTCGACCAAAACCAACCACATCTTCCAAAACAAATGTTGTAAAAATGACTTGAACGAGAAGAAATTGGAACGCAAAGGTAATTTTTTTTTTAAAAAAAAAGTCTGCTCTTGTAATTGAGAAAATAAAAAACTTATCCGCGTGGAGGGGGAGCGCGTAATGGAGAAAGGGGACAATTCGGATCCGAGCCATTCTTTGTCGTCCCACAGCGCGCGGTTTCTATTCCGAGATGACGTAGAATGGTAAAGATCGTAGGCTGAGATGACGAGGGCTGCCCCCTTTTATCCTCTTTTTTTTTCCAGGATGCTTTTCGCATCAAAATTCTCTTTTTTTTCCTCATTTTTTATTTCGCGTGTGTGTGAGGGGGGGGAGGGAAAGAGTTGTAAGGAATGTATTATTGCAAGTAGGCATTTTGGGGGTTTTTTTCCCTCATTCTCCATTTTTTTCTCCACCTCCGTTTTTTTTGAGAAGGGCAGAAAGTTTCCAGATGAAGTGGTTTCCGAATCCTGGTTTTTCGGTCAGGTCTTCTCGTCTCGTCGCAACGATCCCGAGAGTAGCTTTACGTGTGGTAGCCTTGCGGCGGCCCGGCCCGGAACCCTGGTGTGGGAATTTTGTCGCGTCACGGGGGACGCGGTGGATCCCTGCAGCAGATGCGGTGGGCTGACTTGGATCCGCACCGTAGACTCGGTTCCATGGAAGGCCTGAGCCTCTCACAGATCGGCGGAAAATATGCCGTGTGGTCTTGCGGTGAGCGAGAGGCGACATTCCTTTGAATAATAATAATAAAAAATAAATCTATCAAGTGACAAAGGAAGTCGGATGCCTGATTGAAAAACTAACAACTCCATTGACTCCGAAGCGAAACGAAAGTCCTTGGGCTTAGTAGTGGAGACGAAACGTCCAGGTGCACTGCTTCGTGAGTAAATGCTCGAGTTGACGCTAGAAACGGTAAAGCCTGACAGTCGGGCCTAAATCCATGTTACCCTAAGTTGTTTGACAGAATTGGGTGCCCCGTTTCTTTAGCAGAGTCACGTTGGACGGAATCGGAAGCCGTTGGGACGCATGTCACTAACTGGACCGAGTCTGATTTCGGTCGGCAAGAGTCTGACTTTAATGACGGAATGCGGACTGCCTGGATCAAAAAGATAATGGAGGAATGAAGGTGGAGACGAAAGAAAACCCCGAAAAAAAAAACAACAAAAAATTACTGAGCAGGGAGCGCGTGTGGGACGAGTCGAGGGGTCGCGCGCAGCAGGTGCCTCTCAAGGGAGGTTCGTAAGTCGTTTTGGCGACCTTTCGACATCGGACTGTGACGAGGGAAACGAACGAGTTTTTTATATCTACGCGCGCGCGCGCGCGCTTCTCTCTCGTCTGTCTATAACACAGAGAGAGAGACGGACAGAAAAAATAGGGGTAAAAAAAAATCATCGTGATCTGGATATTTCATCCGGACTCACACGATTCATTTTTTAACGAGAGCAAACTTTTATTTTTTATTTTTTTTTTTCTGGTCCAATAAAGTATATTTCAAAAAAAAATATTGTGTCTTGTCTTATATTTTGTGTCTTGTGTCATTTCTTTTTCTTATTCCCAAATATAGGGCGCACAGAAAAAAAAGAGTCGACTCTTCCACACACCCATTTTTCCCTTCCCCCCCTTCAAAACAGGTAGACGGCACCCTCCGTCAACCTGTTTTGAAGAAAGGTTCGAAGGTTTTTTTCCGTGGTTTTTTTTACCTTCGAACTAAATGCGAGTTTGTTTTTTGTTTATCATTGATCCTTTTTTCGGCAAAAAAAAGACCCCCTTGCCACGGAGAGGGGGGGGATTTTTGGCACAAAAATATATTTTACATAAAAAAAAAGAATTGTGGAGTTGCGATAGATTACAATATCGCAGCGGGTGGTAAATGGTGGGACACAATTCTAAAAAAAAATAATAATAATTTTGTTTCGGTAAAAAGACCCTTTCATCAAAACGAAGGGGTATTTTTCGCACAAAAAAAAAAAAAAAAAAAAAAAAAAAAAAAAAAGAATTGTGGCGTTGCGATACGTTTGAATATCGCAGCGGGTGGTTATGGTGGGACACAATTCTAAAAAAAAAATTTTTTTTCTTCCCTTTTTCCGACCGAAACCAACTCTTAGCACTCTACCAAAAATGTAACGCATATATTTGAGTTTTAAGAAAAAAAAAAGAAGTGTTAAAAAATGACTTGAACGAAAAGAAATTGGAACACAAAGATACACTTTTTTTAAAAATCTGCTAATATATATATATATATATATATATATATATCAATTCGGTTTAATCAGTTTTTATTTCTGATAAAGAAATACAAATCCTTGAAAAAAAAAAAAAAAAAAAAAAAAAAAAAAAAAAAAAAAAAATTTTTTTTTTTTTTTTTTTTTTTTTAATATATAAGTTAAAAACTCTTGAATGACTGCATTATGATAAGACTGATTGTAAGAAGATTCGTAAATCATTATATTTTTTTGGTTTCAAAAGCATTATGTTGTCTAGTCGCTGGGTGTTTTTTTCAAACTCAGATTCTAAAGGGCCCGTTTTTTACCCAGAGAAACATGTGTATTTGATATATTCATTTGAGTATTCTAAAGATGGATCTCATACTATCCGTGGACTTGTAATTTTTAAAGAAATGTGTGACATATACGACTGTCAAGCGTGGTATCGATATGCAGTTTTTGATAAACATTATGATACAAGCAAATCGTTTTTAGACAAGTTCAAACAGAATCGTTATTATGTGGAGTATGGATCCATACAGGCCTATTAAATCTAATTTACATAATATAACTCAAATTCCTGAACACTAAATAGGTTCCAAATTCTTAAAAAAAAAAAAAAAAAAAAAAAAAAAAATTTTTTTTTTTTTTTTTTTTTTTTTTGAAACATAATCCATATCGTTGAAACATCGTTGAAACATAATCCATAACAATAAAAGATGCACGATGTGTATCTTTTATTATTATGGTTATATTTTTACTATTATAGTTATATTAAAAAAAAAAAAAAAAAAAAAAAAAAAATTTTTTTTTTTTTTTTTTTTTTTCAACGAGGCAAGACGTGATTTGGATGCTCTCTCCAAATGTACGTGTTTTAATGGTTTATAATACTAAGTTATGCTTATGTTTTACTTTTTCCAATTGATGTACGTATATGCACACGCACACACATTTTTTTTTTTTTTTTTTTTTTTTTTTTTTTTTTACCATAATGTAACACAAATTCCTGAATACTATATAAGTTTCAAATTATTATTTCATAAAAAAAAAAAAAAAAAAAAAAAAAATTTTTTTTTTTTTTTTTTTTTTTTTTTTTTTTTTTTTTTTGTCTTTGTGACACAAAACCACCACCCACGTCCTTTTGGATTGGAAACGAGCGAGAGGCGGAGTCCCACTCTCTTATAAAACGTCCTTCTCTCTCCCAACCGGATTCAGTCTCACCATGATGATCCAGCTGCAATTCACCGCTCGACCCGCTTTATGGGGCTTCCTCGGGAGAAAAGGCATGCTGTTTTGGCTCGACACCTCCGTCGCCGAGTTTTTAAGAAGGCCCGAAGGCGTGGAGGGCCAAGCCCCGGTCCAGGAGGTGGCGGACGACGAGGCCCTGGAACAGTACCCGTTGAGTTGGCTGCGGCGTAAAGTTGTGTCGCATGATTACCTGATCTGCCTGCTGTCCATGCTTCCTGACAAAAAAATCCTCGAGACGGTCGCGTCGGAATTTCGAGTCACTGTTTCGCAAGAAAAAGGGGTGTATAAGCTCCGGCAGTCGACCGCAGCGGATGCGATTCCCTTTCGGACGTTCATCGACGACCTCGTCCGCCGTAGACCGACCGCGCCGGCCTGCTCGCCGGCCTCGCCCGCCCGTTGCCCCGCGAGCCCAGTCCACTCTGCCACGAGCCCAACCCGCTACACGCCGGCCTCGCCTGTCTACTCTCCCTGCAGTCCATGCTACACGCCGGCCTCGCCTGTCTACTCTCCCTGCAGTCCCTGCTACACGCCGGCGTCGCCACGCTACACGCCGGCGTCGCCTGTCTACTCTCCCTGCAGTCCCTGCTACACGCCGGCGTCGCCTGTCTACTCTCCTTGCAGTCCCTGCTACACGCCGGCGTCGCCCCGCTACACGCCGGCCTCGCCTGTCTACTCTCCCTGCAGTCCCTGCTACACGCCGGCGTCGCCTTCCTACACGCCCCAGCCAAAGAGTCGAGGATCTTCCCCCTCCGTCGTCACTTGCAGCTCCAGCGATTCCAGCGACTCGGAGGACACTGCACCGAGCTTCCCTCAGGATTCCAGTATTACCATTATCCTGGACAAAATACCAGCGACGAAAGTCATTATCAAGTCGAAAGGACTGATACAAACCATTTACGCGTAACCTGGTCCATGTCTGTATGAAAAAAGATTCCTCGATAAAGGTTGTTCTGTTGTAAAAGGTGTGTTTCTTTCCCAGCAGAAAAAGGGGGTTGAAGGAAGTTGCCACAGCAACTTCCTTCAACCCCCTTTTTCTGCGAAAAAGGCTTTGCCAATCTTGGACATTTTGAAACGGATCCGGTCAAGAGAAACGATCCAATGTTAAAAAATATTAAGATTCATTGAAAGCGATGTGTTTTTTTTTTTAGAATCAGGTTTCTCTCACACAAAACAAAATCAATCACACAAAAGGTACCCAAGACATACGGTTTAAAAAGACTGTTATTTTCTTTTAAAAGTTTCTGTAAATCTTTATCCTCACCCAAAATTTATAGTGTTTTACAAAAAAAACAAATCTATGGCTTAGTTCATGGGTTGTCGTCACAAAAAGGGATGGAGTCAAAAAAGTGAATCAAAAGATACTATTTAAAATTCCATGAGGGCATGACTCAAAATAAACAGATAGCGTGCAAAAAAAATATTACAAACTTTTTTTTTTTTTTTTTTTTTTTTTTTTTTTTTTTTTTTTTCACATTATAAAGTTTTGATTATTTTTTTGCTTGCACTTGCAAATTTTTCGGGCGTCTGTAAAATTAAAAATCAATATAGGTCATTGACCTTTGACCTTTGACCTTCATTTTTTATTTGGGAGCTACTTGAAAAAAAATTTCTGAGAGCTGGTTTAAACAAATTTAAAACGATTACGATTGTATAACGAATATTATATATATATATATATATATATATATATATATATAAAATTACTGACTACTTCTCCTTTAAGGTAATTCCCCTTAAGGTAATCCCTTGATGTTAATCTTCCTCTTGTTTACCTCTTTATTTTTAGTTTTCTTTGGCTTCGGTTTTTTCAATATCTGATAATTTTCGTTTAACCATTTTTAAATATGTTAGTTTATTCTTTATTATAATGATTTTAAACATTTTGATTTCCTATTCAAATAAAAATTCTTCTAAAAGTAAAGAATTTCGCATGAAATAGCAAAATTTCAAAAATGCGGAAGGACAGGGGTCTGCACGACCGAAAACAACAACCATTCGTCCAAATGGTTTAAAAAAAAAAAAAAAAAAAAAAAAAAAAAAAAAAAAAATTTTTTTTTTTTTTTTTTTAATAAATATATATCGACATTATAAAATATGTAATCACGCTATATGATAATATTATCTATATAATATAGCTATATCATATTAAAAAAAAAAAAAAAAAAAAAAAAAAAAAATTTTTTTTTTTTTTTTTTTTTTTTTTAAATATATATCGACATTATAAAATATGTAATCACGCTATATTATAATATTATCTATATAATATAGCTATATTATATTAAAAAAAAAAAAAAAAAAAAAAAAAAAAAATTTTTTTTTTTTTTTTTTTTTTTTTTTTTGTATATTTGATTTTAAAATTTTAATCCGCAGTCACTTTTCGTTCTGAGATGGCGGAGACAACACTGGCTGCTGTCGATGAGCGTGCCCCAGTGCCCGATGCCGCTGGCCAGTATTTGTCTCGAAGATTATGCTGCGTGTACTGCAGAAAGCGGAGAGGAGGGTCCGGAATTATACTGAGACGCTGCGGCCACGAATTCCATGCGGGATGCATCATATACAAAATTAAAGAAGATTTGAAAACACCCGAGCCTACGCTGACGTGCTACGCCTGCTCCACTCCCCTCCATTGGCGCGAGTTGCGCGCTATATGTACGATACTATACCATCCGCACAGCTACGCGAGACCGAGAATGAGAAAAACTGATTTGATTTTAGAAAAAACTTTGACTAAGATCATTAGAAAACTGAAAAGAAACGATGAATCATAAAAAATTAGAGACCGATGATTAGAGACAAACAAAAAAGTTTGTAATATTTACTTTGAAAATTTTTTAGAACATTGTTTCTTTGAACTTTGAAATTTTTTCCGTCTTGTTTTTTTTTAAAAAAAAACTCGCATCAGAATACCAAACTTTTTTTTTTTTTTTTTTTTTTTTTTTTTTTTTTTTTTTTTTTTTTACAATATATATAGCGTCTCCTCTCGTAATTGCATTTCACACTTCTTTGGACAGTTGTGTGTTTTTTTTAATAAATAACGTTTCTTTTCGCAATAACATCTCACACCTCTTACGGCTGTACTGTGTGGCGGGTCATCCCAGAATTTTGTAACGTATATTTCCTGATCATGGATATTCCGACTCCTAAAGGGACAGTGACGTTTGATATACATAAATTTGGTCAACAAGACTGGGAGAACAATGGCTATAAGAAATGTATTTGTTTAATAGAAAGTCGTCAAAAGGATGAGAAACGTATATTAAAAACATTCAAAATTAGTCAATATTCATATTTCGAAGAACCCTTTTCTTCATTAACAGAACAGCTGAGATCTATTGGTTATACTGTTGAACATCCTTTGAAGCATTATCGAACGCCCTTTGATGACGCCTTTATATATAATTTTAAGACAGAGGATTTTTATGTACAGATTAAAGTATATTATGGGCCAGGGTTCTTTTTGCCTTAAGCCAAGCTATAAAAAGTCACACACACAAAAAAAAAAAAAAAAAAAAAAAAAAAAAAAAAAAAAAACATTTGCAGTCAGTTTTTCGCTCGGCCATATGAAGTTATACCACATAAAGTTTAAGCCTTGTAAAGTTAACAGTTTGCATAATCGTCTCACACCTTTACAAAACATGACTAGTGTAGAAGTCTCCGATAGTGACAATTTGCAAAATTCTTTTTACCCTTTCTTGGGTAAAACATCAACCAATTACATATTACGTGGTCCACGGAAACAGAGATTGAATAATGTGCTACGCTGTTTTGAGTCTAATGCAATGACGATGGCCTATATTATAAACGAGTTATTTCAAAGACCTGCTGTTGAATGGCATATTTATGATGCCATACCCACGATCCCAATAGATTACTCGCAACTTGCTCAAAACGATAAGTGTGTCTTATGCAAAATCAAGTTTCGTCCTTTGGAGGCGGTTAAACTGTTACCCTGTCTTCATTGTTACCACGATGCGTGCCTAGCGAATTGGTGTAAAGAAAACGACGATTGTCCGTATCGGGAAAACGAAGACGACGACGAAAGGAGCCATTGTAAACAAAAGGTTCACTTTCCCAAGGATCCAGAGTTTCTGTGGCGTAACGAAATGATTCTTCAATTAATGGACGTTTTATTTCAAAAACATGAATTTTTTAGAGAGTTTATATTGAATCGTATCAATGAAAGTGTTTCGACGAGTGTGGATAAAAACCTGGATGAATGTGCCATTTGTTTTGAACAGTTTCAAAAGGAGCCCAAACAACTTCCTTGCACTCACAAGTTTCATGAACTTTGTATCCAAACATGGTTCGAGAGAAAAAACACGTGCCCTTTGTGCAGATTTAAAATGGAAAAATTGTTATAAAAATGTAAATCTATCACGCAGTCAATGTTTTGCTTAAAGAAATTGTGTCCTTATAGCGATGTAAATAAATATGTATTTATAATTGTAAATAAATAAAACTTTTATGTTTTTAAAATATTTCGTGTGACTTTTTTTCCCAAAGAGGGGTGTTCACGAAAGTTGTTTTGTCAACTACCTTGATAAGATTTGTAATTTTACAAGCGCCAGAAAAATAAATTTTTTTATTCTCAAAAAAAAAAAAAAAAAAAAAAAAAAAAAAATTTTTTTTTTTTTTTTTTTTTTGACATAAATATTAGCCTGCGCATCAGACGTGTCTCATTCGACACCTCCTCTTGTCACTCGTCGACATGGCCACGTTTCTTCAAGATTCCTTTCCTGATTCCGAGAACAATCTGACCTCGGTGAAAAATTTCACTCTCGAAAAACTTTCGAACGCGTCCTCGCCGGAGCTAGAAACTTCCGTTTCCCTTAAACTAGACCGGGATCTTTTACAACCCGATGCTGCTGCTGTTGCTGCTGCTGCTGGTTGTGGTGGTGGTGGTGATGATGATGATGATGACGACGACGACCACGATGACGATCGAGGAGACGACTCCCCGAAACGCGGACCCGAGGCGTCCCGAGATCTCGCAGACCCTGCGACGCCGCCCGTCGCGTCCCTCGGCGGCCGAGAGGATCCGCAGCGGAAGCGGGCGCTCGAGACGCCGAACGAGCGTTCGAAAACTTCTAAACCGAAACGAGAGTCTGAGAAACGTTTTGAAGCCCGAAAGTCGAGCAGCCGCGAGTCTCGGGTGCTGCAAAAGTCAAAAAAACATTTTGAAAAAACTAAAGTCGAGCGGCGACAGTCTCGGGTGCTGCAAAAGTCAAAGAAAAAGTCGAAAAAAAATAAAGGCGAGCATCGAGAGGCGAAGAAGAAAAAGTTAAAAAGATTTCGGCGACGGCGGCGCCCGGAGAAGTACCAATGGAGAATTGCCGTCTCCGACGAGCACGACGACGTCAACTACTCCGAAATCTGTCGCATTTACGATTTCGATCGGATCCCGTTCATCAAGGATCGCGTTCCGCGAACGTCGTGTTCGTATTACACGGACGGATCCAAGCGGCAAGAGCATGCCGGGTGCGCCTTCACCGCCGTGTCCGACGACCGACGGACCGTCGTCGCGGAAAAACAGATCCGCATTTCCGACGGTCTGTGCATAGTCACGGCCGAACTCCAGGCGATCAAGGAGGCCGTGACGGACGCGCGCGAGAGGGGCGTCCGCGAACTGGACGTCTATACGGATTCCAGAGCGGCGATCGGATTCGTCGAGAGATCCTGTCTTCGACGACATCGAGTGGCCGATCAGATCAGAGATTTCGTCGCGAAAAATAAAATTAAAGTCTTTATGCACTGGATCAAATCTCACGCCGGTCACGTCCACGGCGATCGGGCAGACGCGTTGGCGAGAGCCGCCGCGACCAGGGACCAGGTGGACGTGACTGTGGAACCCTTTCCGTATCGAACAGAAAGGCGTCGTCGTCGCGACCCGATATGGGTTCGCCGCAAAAAGGCGAAAAAAGAACAAAACACGAAGAAAAGAAAGAAGAGCGATGAAAAAACACGCCGCCATGACCGAGGATCGGGTGGACGCAGAGAGGCGAAAAAAGAACAAAAAACGAAGAAAAGAAAGAACGGCGAAAAAACACGCCGCCACGACCGAGGATCGGGTGGACGCAAAGAGGCGAAAAAAGAACAAAACAAAAGACAAAATAAAAAAAAAATAAGAGCGAAAAAACACGCCGTCCCGACCGAGGATCGGGTAGAACAATGTAACTTGGTAACAATGTAAATAAGTATATATTTATAGTCGTAAATAAATATAACTTTTATGTTTGAAAATGTTTCGTGTAGTTTTTTTTTGTACACTATAAAGTTTTGATTATTTTTTTGCATGCACTTTGCAAATTTTTCTGGCGTCTGTAAAATTAAAAATCTATATAGGTCATTGACCTTTGACCTATGACCTTCATTTTTTATTTGGGAGCTACTTGAAAAAAATTTTCTGAGAGCTGGTTGAAACAAATTTAAAACGATTACGATTGTATAACGAATATATATATATATATATATATATATATATATATATATATATATATATATATATATATATATATATATATATATATATATATATATATATATATATATATTACTGACTACTTCTCCTTTAAGGTAATTATCCTTAAGGTAATCCCTTGATGTTAATCTTCCTCTTGTTTACCTCTTTATTCTGACATGTTAATTAAAGTAAATTTTGACTCATAAATCTTTTTTATCTTCAGTAAAAATCTAAAACCCTAAGAAGATGAAATCATTTTTTGCATGCACTTTGCAATTTTTCTGACGTCTGTAAAATTAAAAATCTATCTAGGTCATTGACCTTTGACCTTTGAACTTCATTTTTTATTTGGGAGCTACTTGAAAAAAATTTTCTGAGAGCTGGTTGTAACAAATTTAAAACAATTATGATTGTATAACGAATATATATATATATATATATATATATATATATATATATATATATATATATATAAAAATTTCTGACTACTTCTCCTTTAAGGTAATTACCCTTAAGGTAATCCCTTGATGTTAATCTTCCTCTTGTTTACCTCTTTTTTTTTTTTTTTTTTTTTTTTTTTTTTTTTTTTTTTTTTTTTTTTTTTTTTTAGTTCTCTTTTTGAGGTGGTGGAGAATAAAGGGTAATAGGTAATACTTTTTCCGGGTTTTTAGAATCATTAATTGTACTCCCCTGGTTTGAACCGACCGATTGTAAAACACCATGGCTAGTGGATTGGAGGCCCTCGAGACATGGTCTTTTACAATTAGTCGGTTCAATATTAGATTGTTTCCTTTTACGTTCTCGTCGCTCCTCTCGTAATTGATTTTCATGAGCTAGATAATCTTTTGAAGACCTCGTTTTTTGCTTTACGAGACGATTCTTAATACGTTGTCTTTCTTTGGTTTCAGCTTTTTCCATATCTGATAATTTACGTCTAACCATTTTTGTAATTGTTAGTTTCTACTTTATTAACAGCTATTTCAAACATTTCAATTTATTATTCAAATATAAATTTATTCAAAAGTAAAGAATTTCGCTTAAAAATGATAAAATTTCAAAAGTAGTGACGCACGGGGGTCTGCACGACCGAAAACAACAACCATTTGTTCAAATGTTAAAAAAAAAAAAAAAAAAAAAAAAAAAAAAATTTTTTTTTTTTTTTTTTTTTTTTTTTTTTTTTTTTTTTACTATAATGTAACACAAATTCCTGAATACTATATAAGTTTCAAATTGTTACTTCATAAAAAAAAAAAAATAAATAAATAAATAAATTTTTTTTTTTTTTTTTTTTTTTTTTTTTTTTTTTAATATATAAATGGGACTTCTTGATAAATCTAAAATGACTTTTCGCCGGGAGATTCGCAGAGTCAAGATCTACTAACGTGTCGGTTCCACTTTGAGAAAATCGAGTGGCTAATCCCTCTTTTTTTTATTTCGAGTCAATCTCTCGTCGCCACCATGTCGTTCGTGGTCGTCTACAATATTCCCGGAAAGTCTTCGATCCCTCATCATTATCTTACCGGGATTATCGGTTCAGATTGTTTCGTCTATTGGCTGTGTAAGGACGTCGCCGCCGTTTTGGGGTACAGCAGATCCTACGCGAGAAGACTGAGCGATAAGAAATTACGCGATGTTACGGGGCCTTTGGATAACGTAGGTCCCGATTTCTTACGGAAACGGATAATTTCTCATTTCGATTTGAGTTTTTTGCTCAAAAAAGCGAGAAGGAGTACGGTGCGAGACTTTGAACGGAAAATAAACAGCCCAGGTACCCGAGTGGCAGTGAATCCCGGAGGAAACGTTACAAATTTAAAAGATCCTACTTATGTAGTGATAACCGAGACGAAAGAAAACCACCGCTCATTTTTCGTCTGGTTAGAGACGTTTAAAGTGACGGCGTTTGAAAATCTATACGGGATGCCAGTTTTAGACGATTCATTCGTACCGTCGTTCATAGAGCACGCCGCCGAACCACCTGAAACGATCCCCGAGAATTTTCCACCGGCGATTTTTTATAAATGTAACGGACGCACAATCAAATATTTACCTGAACCGTAATTTTTTTTTTCTCTCGATATCCTCTACTGATGACAGTTTTGAAGAGTCCAGCGCTGACTTAATTAATTTGTGAGATATTTTTTTTTATAAGCTTGGAAAGAAAAAAATAAAACACACGAAAACCTTTTAAAAATATTAAATAATATATTTATTTATATATATATCTATAAATGTTACATTCAAGTGTACATTGTTGCGAGGACACAATTGCTTTAGATTACAAAAAAAAAAGTTGTGAGGTTACATTTGCGAGTTTTTTTTTTCGTCTCGTCACAAGTTTTTTTTATGGTAGATTGTCCTCCCCCCCCCGCGTCGTCTGGAATCACCTCTTTGTCTCGACAGTTTGTCCAGAATAATTATAATAACGATATTTTTGAGAATTATAATTATTGTAACGATAATTTCGGGGATTGTAACGTCTCCATCTGCGAGTTGTTTCGCCTCGTCCGTGTCCGAGTCTCCGATGGTAGCCCCGCCATCTGGAATCGGGGTCTCTCGGTCTTCCGTGCCCGTTCCGGACGAACGCCGCCTCGTCGGAGATTTCTTCGGGAGGTGGCGAAAGGGAACCGTACGCGTCGACGAATTCTTTCCGCTCTTCCTCGCTCACGTCGACCACGAGCAGGTCTCGGGACGAGGATTCCTCGCTGCGAGTGTCGGGTTCGGATCGATCCTCCTCGACCGTAGCGGCAGAGGCGGCAGCAGCAGCAGCAGCGGCGGCGTCGGACTCGAATTCGAGATCTTTCGGAGACGTAGAAAGTCGTCGTCTGCATAAAACTTTGTCCCGAAAATCGCATAAGATTGCCGGCCATACGAAAGGTTTCAGTAGACGCTGATGGGTCCATTTTCGGTAACACGGTCTTTCGAAAAGCGAAAAATCCATCTCGGTCGAGTGCCGCGGAAAAAAATGGAAAGATTTGAACTGACTCCTACTTGTAATCACCTGAAAAAAAAAAAAAAAAAAAAAAATTTTTTTTTTTTTTTTTTTTTTTTTTTTTTTTTTTTTTTTTTAGAGGGGTTGTGTATAAAAGGGAACATGATCTTCTAAAATTGGATACTTGTCTCGATTTAAAAGCTCTAAAACTATGGAGGTGTAATCCATAAGACTTATCTATCTATTTAAAAAAAAAAAAAAAAAAAAAAAAAAAAATTTTTTTTTTTTTTTTTTTTTTTTTTTTTTGAAAACTCTTACCGGTTAAAATATTATTTAAGAGTTTACCTGCCGCCTCCAAGTGAAATTCTTTTTTATCTTTTAGAGCTTGCCGCCGAGAAAAACTTGGAACTTTTTTATCATGCGTCTTTCGGAAGTTTGTCTCGTGATTGATTTTGATGGATTCTGCATCGACAAAAAATTTTACTGCAGAGAGATGGGATATGCCTCCTTAACAGACGGACGCAGCGGATCGTACAAATTCAAATTGAATCATCTGGTAAATCGAGTGACCCCTCAAGAGTGGAAGACTATAAATTATTGTACAAATAACGTGCACGGCATGTCTTTTCAATCCTTGCCTAACGAGACAGATATTTTTGACATCAAATTTTTTAATTCAATTCTAAAAGTGGAATACGAATATCACAAAACAGAACAAAAATATATTGTGGCGTTCAAAGGAGGGCATATCGAAAAAGATGTGTTGATAAAATTGGGTATTCCGTACGTCGACTTAGAAGATTTCGAATGTCCAAAATTTGACGAAATTTCCCATCCAATAAAATATATTGTGGTAAATGGTTGCGGAATCCATCAAAAACTGCAAGATAATAAAAAGATGGCCCACTGCTCAAGAACTGAATGCGTCGTTTTTGCCGACTGGGTGAGGGGACGGCTTTAATCCCTTGGGTACGAGCGACACGCATACGTGCCACAAAATGGTTTAAGAATCCCTGATGATATACTCTCTCAAAAAAAAAAAAAAAAAAAAAAAAAAAAAAAAAAAAAAAAAAAAAAAAATTTTTTTTTTTTTTTTTTTTTTTTTTTTTTAACTGTATATATAGAAGCTCTTGATCAACTCAGTCACTTTTCTCTTGGAGATTGACATCTGTATCCCATCTTCCTTTGCCTATGAGATTTTTATGGAGATTTCAACTTTTAACACGATAGAAATTCCTCAAAATGCTTTACCCGATCTTAAATGTAGGTTGTGTAAAAAATCTATAAAGCTTACTTATTTGTTTATGATGAAATGTGGGCATTTTTATCATCATACTTGTGTTTATAAAATTGGACGTGCAACGAGATGCAAGACGTGTAGGGATATTTCACATATGGACGAAATGAGACTTGCAGAAACCGAGCACTGGATCGAAAACAGAATTCGAGAAGACCAAATGTAAAAAAAAATATATATGTATACAAAAAGTTTAACTGTCAAAGCATAATAACCATGTCGTATAATTTTCAAATTGCGTGTCGTTCTCCAAGCTTTACTCCAACGCGTGTTGCTGTTCCTCATACAACGAATTACGGGAAAAGACTAGTGGAAGTATGCGAGAAAGCTTTTCCTATGGATATGATATGTAATATCTGTAGCACCATCATACATCCAACGGAGATGTTTTTATTTGCATGTGGACATTATTATCATGGATACTGCGCAAAGATGATTGTAAAACACACCATTCAGCACATTGAATGTAAAAGATGCACTAAAAATTGCAGCAATGAAGACTTTACAAGACTGCAAAGTTTACCAACAAAAAAACCAGAAGGTCACGATATATATTTTGTAGTTGTAAATAATGCACCCATAGCTCCAAACACCCATGACACATGAAAAAAAAAAAAAAAAAAAAAAAAAAAAAAAAAAAAATTTTTTTTTTTTTTTTTTTCGCTGAATATGATTGTATAAATAGGAGCCATCGATCAGCAATCTCCCATTCCCTCTTCGCCATGGAAGAAGCGTCCAATGTTCCTGTTGCTCCCGCTCCCGCTGCTGCTGCTGCTCTTGAGACGCCAGCTCGAAAAAAAATACGCCTTGCCGTCTGCGAACCCATTCTTCGCCTGGCCGAAAGACTTGCGGCCGAGAAGAGACTTCGCCGCGACCACCTGCCGCCGCCGCCGACTACGACACCTCCTCCTCCCGGAAAGACCGCGGGACGCCCGAAATCTACCTATCGACACGACAAGGTAACCGCCGTGATGGCCGTTCGCGACAACGCTTTCGCCTTAGACAACGGAGTCCACTGCGTCTTCGTTCGAGAAGCTTCGACGTCCGCCTTCCTGGCCAGAGAGTTGGACGAAATGCGAGTGGGAACGCTGCACTGTTTCGACAAACACACCTACGGCGCCGTCCAGAAGAGCCTGGCGAAATTTCCGTCGCCTCGCCTCCGCGTGTATCGGCTGAAACCCTTTCCCGTGAAACCCTGCTTGTACTGCAAAAGAAGATCGTGTCCCCTGTGGAGAGCGAACGCGGGAATTTCGCGTCTGCACGGCATCCCTTTCGATCCGATGGAGCACGGGTCCGCGACGACGACGGGACTCGAAGGGGAGGAGGAAGAGGAGGAGAAGAAAAAGAAGAAGAAGACGCGCGTTTACCGACACAAAAAGATTGCGGCAGTTCTAGCCATAGGAGGTAACGGATTCACTCTCACCAACGGCGTCACGAGCACTTCTTTCGAAAAATCTTTCAACAACTCGATTCTTTTCCGGGAAATTTCGGAAATGAATGTCAGAGTTCTCAACTGCATGGACGAACAGAGTTTTAAAATAAGCTGCGATCTTCGAAAATCGTACGCCAGAGAGTTGAAGAAACTCCAAGTCGTCTTGTTGGACGCCGTCGAAGTGAAAGACTGCCAGTCGTGCAAATCGAAAAACTGCCACAAATGGAAGGCTTCGGTGGGCATCGCCTCTAGGTACAAGTTGAGGCATGATCCCATCAAACATTGAATTTCGAATCCTTGTTTACAAAGTGACCGTTGCAAAAAAAAAAATTAAATATTCTATCAAACATTAAATTTCGAATTCTTATTTTACAAAGTGACCGTTGAAAAAAAAAATGTATAGTAAAAAAAAAAAAAAAAAAAAAAAAAAAAAAAAAAAAAAAAAAATTTTTTTTTTTTTTTTTTTTTTTTTTTTTTTTTTTAAATATAAAAGGGAGTGACATTGTTTCACCAGATCAGTCGGTGTGCAGTAGCACTTTAAAACGAGGATGGCGACGGCACTTCCACAGTTATTAGACTTGCCCGTGGACATTTTGTTCCTGATTTTGAGAGACTACGTTCCACTCAAAGATAAATTGCACACGCTTTATAAAATGCCTGAATTTCGATCGTTTCTAGAACATCGTGCATCTTATCTGAATTCTCCTGGTCCATTTTCGATGGACTATATTGAACTTTTGCGCTTATACAGACCCGGCTATTATGTTCATCGGATTGTTTTGGGTTGGTGGACCTATCTGCGATTCGATGACGCCACGTTACAATTCACAGAGTATCGCTTTGACCTCAACCACTGTTTCTTCCGACCCAACAGCCGTGTTGAGTTTTCTCGTCAATCCATTTCGACCATGAAAAAAGAAAGAGAATTTTTGCTTCGTTTCCAATCTTTCGAAGAGAAAGAGTCAAAATATTTGCTCTATTATCTGGAAGTGTATGGATACATTACGGTTCTCTATACACCTCCTTTGTGTAAAATAGCCTTTCACGTTTGTCCTTTGAACGGGTATCGCGAAATTTCGATCGACAAACCCATCCGTGTGAGACATTTTTTTGTAGACCGCTTTTGGGAAGTGACGTTGACTCGAGAGAAAAAAATAACCATTAAATGTGTGGACCATGTCGAGTGCCGTTGCAAAAAATTATTTTATGAACTGGACCCTATAACCTTTGAAATTTCAAAAGATTTCACGTATCTGACGACGGATAGAGGGGGGATAATTACTGTGCAAACATGTTCCAATTACAGACTGGCGGACGAAAACCACGTTGAAGGATTTACTGTATACCACAATTATGAAGAAAAGAAAGGAAGATTAATCGTAGAAGAAGACAAACACGACCCACAGTTGAAAAAACTTCTAATGGATAAAGACACAATCTGTAAGTTTGAAAACTTTATGTAAATATTTTGAGTCTTGACACAGTTAACAGCTACTGAGAATACCGACAAAAAAAAAAAAAAAAAAAAAAAAAAAAAAAAAAGTTTTGGATAGTATATATATATTGAACGCGAGGCTCCGAGCGTCAGCATTTCAAACCTTTCTGGAAGCCCAGCTCGATGGAATCGTGTATATTTTGTGCTCAAAGTGTCAAGCGACGATCGAGATTGAAAAATTGTAGGCATAAAGCGCACGGAAAATGTTTGAAAAAATATTTGGAAACTAATGATGACATGCGGTGTCCTAAATGTGGCGAAAATTTGAAATCGGCTGATTTGTGGTACGTTCTGTATCATTACGAAACAAGTTTCACCCCTGAACGTTATCGTGAATTACATAGACGCATGCGAGTCATGTCCTTCAGAGATGCAAGCGAGTTGAGCGGCGCCGAATTATCAGATTGATCAAAGGGGGGGGGGGAAAGATGACGACATCGACCAAAGTAACCACCACCCCACTCGTTCTTTTGCTTTAGTCGAGAGGCGGGGTGAAACAACAAGACTCCGACCGTTTCAATTTGCATCTAAAAAAACTCGTTCTTTCATTCGTGGCTAAACTTCCAAGGACAGTACGTGACTGGCATCTTTTTTTTTGAAGCTGGGAACTCTGAACCGAGTCGTATATAAACGATCGAAAAAATTCTTTTCATTCTCATTGCTGTTGCTACCGTCGCTACTACTACTCCTCCTACTCCTCCCGAGAGAGACAGAGAACATGGCATTCTTTAGAATCCAAATCAAACTCAATGAAAGGACCGAAACCGTCATGGGCGTGTTGGGAGACCACGACGGACAAGTATATTATTCCGTGGACGACGTGGCCCGGTTCGTTCCCGCGTCCATGCGGCGCACCACTTGGCTGCCGAGTCAACGTCTGGAAGAAATTGTGATCGATCCACCGTTTCCCAAAACCATGATGATGATGGGACATCGAGACGTCCTGGATGCGCTCCGGTTTCTCCCGTGGTCGCATTCCAAGCGGTTCGTGCGAACGCTCGAATACGGCTGGGTGACAGACCTGCCGTACGATTACAACTTGAAACTTTTCATCATCAAGCAATGCGAAACGGGAGATGGGATACAATATCATCAGTGGATTGAGGATTTTAAAAAAAACTATGGACCTGTGCTGCTGCGACAAAACTGACAAAACACCCTAATCTTTCTCAAACCGAAAAAAAAATCGGTGTTGAAAGAGTAAAAAAAATGGGGGGTCGAAGAAAAAGTCTGGATTCCAGACTTTTTCTTCGACCCCCCATTTTTTTTACGACAGACGACATACCAATATTGGTTAAATGTTATGTTAAAAAAAATTGTTTTTGTAAACTGTTTAGAAACAAAAAAAAAATAAAAAAAAAGTTGAATTACAAATCTCATGTTTTTATTTCACACACGCATACACAAACTTACACTGTGTACAAGTGGTTAAAAAAAAATGAATTATATTTTTTTTTACATCGAAATTTTTTTAACATAGAAAAAATCATCTTTTATTTTTGCAATGTTTTATTAAAAGAGTCCGCAAGTACTTTGACGGAGATGAACTATTAAAAAAAAAAAAAAAAAAAAAAAAAAAAAAAAAAAAAAAATGATTGAGCGATAAGTAAAAAAAAATTGTATATACGCATGCTAATGTTTTTTTTACAAATAATAAAGTATGACATCGCCTCCCAATATTGGAAACCAATAAGTTGCAAAAAAATGGGCCAAAGATTTGGGGGATTTTTTTTTCACCCCCAAAATCTTTGGCCCATTTTTTTGCAACTTTTTTTTTTCATAATTATGTAAAAAAAAAAGTTAGTTCTCATCATCGATTGTTCTGTTTTCCGCCTCTTCTTGAGCGCATTTTTCTTTAAAGTTTTGTATCCAAGTGTCGAACGGTATACCTTCTTTCTCGTCAAAAGTTTGTTGGAGCACAGGAGGACTGTTCCCGTCGTTCTGGATTTCTTTCACGTACCCGAATCTCAGGGCATAATACACCGATCCTTCTCGCTCCGATTTCAACGAATCGAGCAGGGCCGAATGTTCGATCACCCAAGTGTCCGATCTCAATTTGCACGCGTTCGTGACGTCTTTCATCTGGCAGGTGGCCATCGAGACTCGCCATCCGTAACTCTGTCCTGTGGCCAGGGCGATATCCGAAGTGCAAAAGTACACTTTGCCGTCGTTTCCGACTACTCCTAAAATGTCGAAAAAGTACCAACGTTTCGAAATATGGAGTCGAAACAACATGTTGACTACCAAACGAAAAAACAAAAAGAACAGAACCGTGAAGTATAAAGTATTACTCTTACGAATGAGTGTGCGTGCGCGGAGAGAGAGAGAGAGGGAAGCTCCACCTCCTGTTTTTTTTTTCTTGTCGCACCACGTGGTTAAGGGGGAGGGGGGAGATTAACTTTTGTATCTCTATTTTTTTTAAAGTCTCGAAAACCAATATTGGTAAGCAAATTGATACAAAAAAAATGGGCTGAAAGGGAAAAATATCCCTTTCAGCCCATTTTTTTTGTACTTCAACACTGAATATTCAGCATAAGAAGTTTTTTTTTTTTTTTTTTTTTTTTTTTTTTTTTTTCAGTCCTTGGGTAAAAATTCTTGAGCAGAGCTTCCGTGCAGTACAATCAATTTTTTAGGTGGAAAACCGGAAAGCCAAATCATGACACCTTCTTCCGAAGTGTTGTCGTTTACGAGACGAAATCTTTTTTTCGGAGGCAACGCATTTAAAGGTTCGGGACGTTTGGTTGGTGGTGGTGGTGGTGGTGGTGGTGATGGTGGTGCAGCAGCAGCAGCAGCAGCAGCATCGTCGTCATCATCCTCTTCCTCCCCTTCTGTGAAATTGTAAGGCGGATCGGCCGGAGTGTAGGGTTCGAAAGCCGAATTTGCACTGACTTTCAAATGAACGCAAGTCGACAAGTTAGAAAACTGACTGCCGCCGCCGCCGCGAGGATCGGGTACCGGACTGGGCGGTGGTGGGTACGGAGGAGACGTGGGTGTATATTCGCCCGATAGGCTCTCTGTAGCGAAAGTATCCATGGAAACGGGTTCGATAACCACAGCGGCAGATTTAGCGTGTGCAATCACCGAATCTGGATTCGCAGCACTAACGGGATTGGGACTCGCAACGGGAGAAATCCTTATAGGGGGCGATACGTGGTAGGTAGGGGTTTCTTTCGAATAACCGGGTTCCTCCTCGTCTTTGTCGTCTTCCTCATTGAGATGTCGAGCGACTTCGGCGGCGGCTTCTTCGGAGGCGGCACCTTCTTCCTCGGCATTCAGAGCCCTTCTGTAGGCGTCGATCCATTGGTAAAATTCGACTGCATCCCAATCGCGTCGAGAGCAGTGTTGGGCGATTGGAAACTGAAAAGTTTTTTTCACTCGAACGTAAAACTCTTTGCCGCTCAGGTTTTTGAAGGCGACTTGCGCTCGTTTCGATTTGCAACGTTCGAACACGTAGAGCGCGTGGTTGTGGGTGAAGAGCTGCAATTTCAAAAGAGATTTTTCCAAACCCCGAGTCCAGTACTCGCTGGTGACGTCTTTCACTTGGGTGGTCGAATGATTGCGAGCAAAGTGATAGGGAGATCGATAATTCAAGTATCTGGCCACAGAAACGGCTCCCCAGTACAAGTTTCCCTTATTGCCGATCACGCCCCACAATTTACCACTCGTTTTGTCGAAACTCACTTGAAACAGCATCTTTTTTTGGAAAGAAGGGCTCTCGATTAGTTCGCACGCGAATGAAGAAAAAACCCCGACGAGCGAGTTGTTTTATAGTCTATGATTTCTCTCTCTCGGTAAACGAGGGGTGGTGGTGGTGATGGATACACACGCACGCGGGTGAGTAGAGAAAAAAAAATAATGAGAGAATCAAAGTCGAAAAACAGCGCGCACATGTTACTAAAGAAAAGAAAAATTCCGCATCAGTGGCGATTGGAGAAGTAGGAGGGGAAGAAGAAGAAAACCCGTTTGCTAGGCAAAGAGGAAGAGGTGTGTTTCTCGCTCGCATACTCAAAAGATGAATAAATTATTCACATCATCTCTAAAGAAAGTAAAAAAAGGGGGGGGAGGGGAGAACAAAATGAAAGAACTATTATGTATTTTTTTTTCAATGTTAGGTATCAATCGATTACTATTTTTTTTTTTAAAGTCGCGATTCCAACATGAGCCTGATTGCAATTTTTTTTTGTAAATAAAAAAAAACAATAGGTTAAAAGTAAAAAAAACAAAGAATTGCACTTATGTATAGAGTTTTGAATCATATAGATCTTTTTATTTTACACTTATTTTTTTTTATGGAAAAAAAGTTTCCAACGTTGGTCACGAGTTGTTTGCAAAAAAATGGGCTAAAAGAGCCGTGCTTTTTTTTTCGTTTGTTATGCAAGCACGACTCTTTTAGCCCACTCTTTTGCCTCTTCAAACAGAGTTATTTTTAATTATTAGGAGAAAAAAAAGATGCCAACGTTGGTCATGAGTTGTTTGCAAAAAAATGGGCTAAAAGAGTCGTGCTTTGTTGTTTACACGCACGACTCTTTTAGCCCATTTTTTTACCTCCTCAGGAGAAGTTTTTTTTTTTTTTTTTTCAGTTTATATATGTACTTTTATGAATCGGGGTATTATTTCATTACTTTCAAGACAGTAAAATTTTTTGGTGATACCTTTCCACGTTAGCAATAATATTGTGGGATATCCTTCTGTATTATATCTCAATATTTTAGCATAATCCATGGGAGCAGTCTTTGCGACCGGAGTCGTCGACATGACACTGTTTTGCGGCTGCGGCTGTTGTTGCTGCTGCTGCGATTGTGGCTCTGGTTGTTGTTGTTGTTGTTGTTGTTGTTGTTGCGGTTCGACCACTGCTACTTGTAACGACTGAGGTTGTTGCTGCTGCAAGAGGATTTCTTCTTCCGTCGTGCGATCGACGTGCGTCTTGTACAACTTGTCGACCGCTTTTTTTTTGAAAAAAGTAAACCACACGAAAAACAGGTCGAGCGTCAACATGTCTGTGATGGTCATTTCGTTCACGATCATCAGTTGGGTGAGATTCTGGAAATCCGCGGGATCGTGCTCGGCCAGCACTCGGACGTACGTTTCCGGCGAATCCAGTTTTCGAGCAAATTCCTGGACCGCTTCGACGGGACTCGCCAGCAAGAGTTTGGTCGCGGATTCGTGACTCGTGACGTGTTTTCTCGACGCGTTTTGTGACAGGAAAGATGGCAACAACGCGTCCTTCAGAGTCGCGGCCACGTGTCTTACGCGCACGCTGCTGCTGTAGTCGCGATGAAAAATTCCCAGGATGCGGTTGAGGTCGGACGTAAACCAGTAGAGGGACTCGTCGAATCCCACGAACCCGGTCAAGACGTAATGTTGGTAAGGATTCGGTTTGTACTGGATGCAGAAAGCCATGATGGTTGTCGTCGTTGTGTGCGCGCGTTTGGCGAGAGAGAGAGAGTAAAAACACGCGCCCAGGTTACTTGTCCGCATATACGAAACGAGTTTATATTTTTTGTGTTTGTGTGTGTGAAGAGGCGGGACTATGATGAGCGAGCGCAGCGAACCGGAGGACGACGGGAGAGGGAGGGAGTAAACAAAAAAAAAGAGCGAATGCGAGAAGAAACCACTTTGAGAAGAAGAAGGGAGGGTAAAAAAGTTAAGGATGGGGAATATCCGTAAGTGCGTGTCTCTGCCACCGCGCCGCCGCATCCTCCCCTCAACGAGTAACGAAACAAAAATAATAATAACAGGATGGATGGATGGATGGATGGAAAAAGAGATGCGCGATAACTGGTCTTTTTTTTTCTTTATTGGAAGAAATGATGGCTCAGTGTATAGGTTGAGAAAATGATTATTTTTTTTCAGCAAAAAAAAACCGATGTTGTTTCGAATATTTCTGTTCAGGAAGAGTTAAAAAAAAGAAAATGGGTCGAAGGCAAAATTTCCTTCGACCCATATTTTTTTTGCGTTTGAGATGTTACCAACGTTGGAGGAGGGGGGAGGGGAGGGGAGAGAGAATATACCAAAATATTACTTTAACAATTTATTCTCTATAACTTTGAATATATATTTTTTTTCGCAAAACGTGAAAATGTAAAATTCTGAGGTGGGTCCGGCGCTCAACTTATTTTGCTGTCGACTGTAATATCTTAGGTTTAACTATAGTATATAGATGCTTTTAAGGGGCTATTATAGAGTGATTACAAATTTTAGAGGATATATGTGAAATTATAGCTTGTCTATAATGGATTATCCCGTATTAAACGGAAAAAAAAAACTTTAAAATTATACCTGCTAAAACGAAAAATTCAGGCCTTTTTGCGATTCTATTTTAGCAGTTCTTAATGCTTTTTTATCCATGATTTAATATGTACGGATCCATCGGTTGGGTGTATATTCCGGCCCCTTCCCCCACCCTTTTCTACAACAACGTCGGTTGATACTATTTTCTTATTTTGGACAACTCTAAAAAGTTAACATGTAAAAAAGCTAGTAAAATCGATTAAAACTCTTATATGATAACCTTTAGTAATTTAATCACATGTAATCAAGTATAATCAGCTGTAATCAAGTATAATCAGCTATAATCTTGGTGTAATCAGTATAATCAGCTGTAATCTTAGTGTAATCAAGTATAATCACATGTGATTACAGTAATCAGCTGTAATCAGCCGTAATCAAGGTGATTTCGTAATCTCGTACAGAATTTCTGTCATTGAGAGACCCCTCGTGACGAAGCGGCAGCCGTAATAGCACTTTTACACGTAAAAATTGCAAGCGACAAAAATCGCTTGCGTTTTCTCGTTTTCTTAGCATTTCATTGGCTGTTCGAGAAGAGTCTTTACCATTATTTGGATTTCAAAGCATTTGATTGGCTGTTGCCGGCGACTCGCTTCGTTTCACGAGTCAAAGACGCTCCGACAAAAGAGCGACAAAACAAAGAAGAGATAGTGTGGAAATCAACCAACGAAACCATTGGGAACTAAAACGGCCTATAGAGGCGCTGTTCGCAGCCTTCGATACAGGATAACTGTCCCTTTAATTTCCCTTTAACTAATGTTAAAGTCCCATTGAAACAATCATTTATTATAAATGTATTTAAAAGTTTTAGATATTCAAATTCGTATAATATTTACTTCGTCATATAAGACAGAAAACAAATGTCACAGGGAATCTGAAATTGTGCAAAAGAATAATAATTCTGAACAAATTTAAAACGCATGTAATGCAATGAGTTTACAAGGCGTTATCCTGAATGGAGAAGTTACATCTTTTCTCCACCAGATGGCGTATTCGAGTGCTTGAATCGCCAATATCCAAAAAATTACATATTTCGCCAGAGGGCGCTAACTTCAAGTTCAATGTAATTTAAGTACAGTGCCTAGAAGTATATAGTGTGTTCATCGCCAATAGAACCACGATAAAAAAAATAACTCCCTCAAAGCAGCGTTCTAATTCTCCGCGAGAGGGCGTCGAGTTCCCACCGTCGTTTATTTACGTTTTAAATGTTATTTAAAAGGCTTGATTCTAATGTTAATAGCGATCTAATTAATGCTGCTCTTTGAAACAAACTACACGAATGCTTTTATTGCGTGAATATTTTAAAGTAAAGACATACTACGTCTGTTTAATATTAAATTATAATGGATAAATCCGCAAATACAAAAGAAAGAAAAGCTGATCGAACATGTTTCGTTCCTGGATGCACTAGTGGATATAAGAGTAACCAAACTAAAAAAACTCTATTTTCTACCCCCAAAGACAGAAATCAGTTCGAAAAATGGCGTAAAATTATTCCTCGTGCCGATAAAGACCTGGACCAGTATTCAGTTGTGTGTGAATCACATTTTGACGAGCGATTTATCGAAAAAAATTATAAATACGTTATTGAAGGGAAAGAAGTTTTGCTTCCTCGAACAAGACCAATCTTGACAATTGATGCATTTCCATCAATATTTCCAAATCTTCCAAAATATTTATCAAAAAAGTTGGCTCCTACACGATCTTCCAAAATAAGGGATTGTACACCTCCACCCCCTAAAAAAAGGAAAAGGGATGAGTCTTCTGTGTGCTCTTTTTCTACTCCAGTCTTTGATAATGTTTTGCGTTCAAATAATGTTGAACCTACAAAAGTTTTAGATAATATCCCATTACCTACCAAGTGGTGTAAAATAAGTAAGCCTGAAGATAATATTTTTTTATTTGCATCTTATGATTCTTTATCTGTTGATACCGATATTAAAAAAATGATGAATATGTTATCCACTCCCATTAAGGTTATAGTAGTGTCGATTAAAGATGAGATATTTTCATGTGCTCTTTATGTTAATTACAAACTAATAAAAAGTCTTGAAGCAAATTCCAGTACTGAAGTGGAAGATATGTTAAATTATGCTGAAAATTTTATACCATGCTCAGGAGCTGGAAATGTAGCAGAATTTGAAGCAGTAAAATCCCTTAAAAGTTTAGATATTCATAACGAGATTCTTCGGAGTAAAAACTGTCAGGGATATGCATCATGCGGTTTGAGATCTCATTCTTGCATACATTGTAAGTCTTCAAGAAGACTTTTAAATATAAAATCTAAAGCTAGAACTTTAAAAAAGAAAAGATTGCCAAATGTGAAATACATGAAACAGAGAAACAAGCAATTGATTAATAAAATAAAACTGTTGAAAAGTGAAGTTAAAACTTGTAAAAATCTTAGTGAAACATTTAATTTTGAATTAGAGAAAAAAATAAAAGATTTACCCCAAAAACAACAACTTGCAATAACAGAATGTTTTAAAGCTTCATCTCGCAAAAGTACCAATGGTATGTTGTATCAAAGGGAATGGCTTTTGGAATGTATCATTATGCGCATGAAAAGTCCAAGACTTTATGAGCATCTCCGCATAAATAGAATTTTAATTTTGCCAAGTAAATCCTGTCTTAACAGTTATATAAGGGATTTTAGTCAAGGTTATGGTTTTAATTCTAATTTGCTATCTATACTGAAGGAGAAGGTTTCTACTTTGGATAGCTTTTCTAAGCATGGAAATCTTGTTTTTGATGAACTGAAACTATCGGAGAACCTTCAGCTGAAGTGTGATGGAACAGTTTCAGGATATGTTGACTATGGCATGCAAACGCCTGAATACTTGAAAACTACAGTTTGCGATCATGGTCTCCTTCTGACATTTGTGCCATTCACTGGTGATTGGATCCAAATTTTAGGAGTGTTTGCCACAAATAAAAATATGAAAGCTGACATTTTAGCCAAGACACTGATTGAAGCAGTTATTCATGCAGAAAATGCTGGTCTTAGTGTTGACTGCACTACTGGAGATGGAGCCTCATGGAATCGGTCAATGTGGTCAGCTTGCGGAATTGGCGAAAACAGCTCAGGCCAAATAAATTATAAAGTAAATCATCCTTGTGGAGGTGATAGAAGTCTCTTTTTCATATCTGACTTTCCTCATTTAGTAAAGTGTGTGCGGAATGCTTTCTTAAAAACTGTTTTTTTTACACCTATCGGAGAAGTTCGCTCAGAATTTTTAAAAGAAGCTTGGAGAAAAGATTCTGAGACACCCGTGAAATTAAAAGCTATGCCAAAAATAACCAATGTCCATTTTCATCCGAATAATTTTGAAAAAATGAGAGTAAGCTATGCTTTTCAGATTTTCAGCCAAGATGTAGTGAAAGGTTTAAGCATGTATAAAGATGATGTGATGTCATTAGGTGATCCACAACCAACAATTGAATTTGTAAAAAAAATGAGCTTACTAATCACTACAATGACCTCAAGATGTCCTAAAGATGCTCTTAAAATAAATAGCGAACAGGAGCGACAGATAAATGAATTTATAGATTTTTTGTCAACATGGAAGAGGGAAAGTGGAAAAGGTATTAATGGATTTTTAAGTCAAAGTACTTATGTTGGTCTACAAGTAACATTGCTTAGCACACTTTCTTTATCCAAGTATTTGACAGAGAATTTTGGATATAAATATTTAATGACATCTAGATTAAGTCAAGACAAAATCGAGAATCTATTTGGCATTGTGAGAGCAGCCAAAGGTTGTAATGATCACCCTACACCTGCAGAATTTTTGAACATTATTAATTGTTTAAGTTTTTATAACCTTGCACGGCCAATAAGAGGAAGTAATGTAGAGGCTGAAGTGATTAATGCATTGATCCCACCACCTAATTCTTCTCATTGTCCCAAGACAAATCCACTTCAGTCTGCTATTGATACGCTTATTGATTGTGGTCAGCTGATAGATGTCAAAACAGTGCTGCAAAGTAAAATTAAAGAAGACATTTCAGACAAACAGTTGGTCTATTATATATCTGGATACGTTGTGCGAAAGTTTTTAAAGAATAATCACTGTAGTGATTGTAAAACTTTTCTGTCAACTGATTCAGCAAATATTACTGATTCTGCAGTTAATTACACTAAGGAATTTGATAAAGGTGGATTAACTTATGCTTCTAAACCAGTTTTCAAATTAATACAACAATTAGAAAATTGTTTTACCAGTTGTTTGTTTGATAAAGAGCTTCATTCTGACAGCATCTTTGAGATAATATCTTGTTTAGATGTCTCAACATTAATGTATGTTGGATGCAAACAGCATCAAACAATTTTAACAAAACGTATTATTAAGTTTTATTTGATCACTAGATTACATTTTTATATCAAAACCATCAATAATTCTCACTCTAACAATAAAAGAGATAAACTAAAGCATTTGAAAATGCGAAGATGTAAATAACCATTTAGAAAACTATAAATAATGTTAAAATTTCATGTATATAAATGTATCCATTATTAATGTCCATTTCAGTTTTCTAGTTTGAAATTATGTATGCTTGAAATTATTTTCATAATTTGAATAGTTTCAAATGTTTTGTGCTAACATTAACTTACAAAACTTCTATATTCAATTTCTTTTATTGTAGTGGTTTACGGGATGTGCTGATATATCCAATATTTATTTTGAAAATATCATGGAGTTAATGTTTGCATAAAATATTTATTTTTTGTATTTTGTATTCTATTGATTGGTAAAGTATAGTAGTGTATTATATAGATAAGTAATTTTTATGATATTTTCAGTCAAAGCAAGTGCAAATTAATTTTTTAACTAGTATTGGCTATTTAGAGTGATGTTGTATAAAACATAAAATTTTAAATAATTGTTGTAGCATTTAATTTTCAAAAATTTAATATACCATCTACATATATTTTTGTTTTAAATAGTTGTTCCAACATTGTGTTTATGCTTTTTTTTTTTTTTTTTTTTCCTGCTACTGTTTCCTCATTCAAAAATTTAATATACCATGTATATATATTTTCCATTTTAAATAGTTGTTCCAGCATCGTGTTTATACATTTTTTTTTTTTCCGCCTACTGTTTCCACATTCAAAAATTTAATATACCATGTACATATATTTTCCATTTTAAATAGTTGTTCCAGCATCGTGTTTATACATTTTTTTTTTTTCGCCTACTGTTTCCTCATTCAAAAATTTAATATACCATCTACATATATTTTCCATTTTAAATAGTTGTTCCAGCATCATTTTTTTTTTTCGCCTACTGTTTCCTCATTCAAAAATTTAATATACCATCTACATATATTTTCCATTTTAAATAGTTGTTCCAGCATCGTGTTTATACATTTTTTTTTTTTTTTTTTTCGCCTACTGTTTCCTCATTCAAAAATTTAATATAGCATCTACATATATTTTCCATTTTAAATAGTTGTTCCAGCATCGTGTTTATACATTTTTTTTTTTTTTTTTTCGCCTACTGTTTCCTCATTCAAAAATTTAATATACCATCTACATATATTTTCCATTTTAAATAGTTGTTCCAGCATCATGTTTATGCATTTTTTTTTTTTTTTTTCGCCTACTGTTTCCTCATTCAAAAATTTAATATAGCATCTACATATATTTTCCATTTTAAATAGTTGTTCCAGCATCGTGTTTATACATTTTTTTTTTTTTTTCGCCTACTGTTTCCTCATTCAAAAATTTAATATACCATCTACATATATTTTCCATTTTAAATAGTTGTTCCAGCATCATGTTTATGCATTTTTTTTTTTTTCGCCTACTGTTTCCTCATTCAAAAATTTAATATAGCATCTACATATATTTTCCATTTTAAATAGTTGTTCCAGCATCGTGTTTATACATTTTTTTTTTTTTCGCCTACTGTTTCCTCATTTAAAAATTTAATATAGCATCTACATATATTTTCCATTTTAAATAGTTGTTCCAGCATCGTGTTTATACATTTTTTTTTTTCGCCTACTGTTTCCTCATTCAAAAATTTAATATACCATCTACATATATTTTCCATTTTAAATAGTTGTTCCAGCATCATGTTTATGCATTTTTTTTTTTTCGCCTACTGTTTCCTCATTCAAAAATTTAATATAGCATCTACATATATTTTCCATTTTAAATAGTTGTTCCAGCATCGTGTTTATACATTTTTTTTTTTTTTTCGCCTACTGTTTTCTCATTCAAAAATTTAATATACCATCTACATATATTTTCCATTTTAAATAGTTGTTCCAGCATCATGTTTATGCATTTTTTTTTTTTCGCCTACTGTTTCCTCATTCAAAAATTTAATATAGCATCTACATATATTTTCCATTTTAAATAGTTGTTCCAGCATCATGTTTATGCATTTTTTTTTTTTTTTTTTTTTTTTTTTTCGCCTACTGTTTCCTCATTCAAAAATTTAATATACCATCTACATATATTTTCCATTTTAAATAGTTGTTCCAGCATCGTGTTTATACATTTTTTTTTTCGCCTACTGTTTCCTCATTCAAAAATTTAATATAGCATCTACATATATTTTCCATTTTAAATAGTTGTTCCAGCATCGTGTTTATACATTTTTTTTTTCGCCTACTATTTCCTCATTCAAAAATTTAATATACCATGTACATATATTTTCCATTTTAAATAGTTGTTCCAGCATCTTGTTTATACAATGTATATATAATCGCTCCAACTGTTTCCTCGTTGAAAAATTTAATATGTCATTAGAGGTCTGCACGGGCCCGGGCCTGGCCCGTACCCGGCCCGGCCCGCAGGCCGGCGGAATCGTTTCGAATTTTCTAACGGGCCGGGCCGGGCCGACAAACAACATAAACGGGCCGGCAAAAAAATTGAACGGGCCCGACGGGCCGGGCCGGGCCGATAAAAAAAATTTTCGGGCCTGCCGGCCCGTTCTGAAGATTTAAGCAGGAACGATAAAATATGAGCTATTTTCAACGAAAATGGTTTTAAGGAGAATAAGTATAAATGAGGCCATACTAGTTTGACAGCATCAATATAAAAATGCACAGTGTATTAGCATCGGAGAATTACATTATGTGTAACCCGTTTTAATATTGTTTTAACTGACTCATTCCGGTCCTAGATCACGCTTGCATTATTTTTCTACATATAGACTGGCCAGACCGGTACTAGACTTAGTTATTGGCAGAAAACATGATTTGTAAAATTATTAACAGCGATAAAGAACTTATTTTAGCTTAGTCTTCGGATATATACTTCTTGATGATTTTTAAATTAATTTCTCAATAATGCGAAAGTTTGACACATTTTCTGATTAATTTTAAATTGTAAAAGTATAAAAGTGATAAGCCTAACTATTGAAGGGATTTGGAATCGAATAGCGTTTTTCATTTTTGGTAAATAAAATACTTGTATAACCTTGTTGAGATATAGTAGTTTCTCAAATGATTGCAGGTTTTTCTCCCTTCCCTTACTATTGCTTCTGGAAATTCTATTTAAAACGCTAATTATGACAGTATTTTATTTGTTTGCAGTATTCTTAAATTACTTGTATCAAAATATGGATAACGCCATTCGATTATACAGTTTCTGAATAAAGATATCTGCTAATCTTATGCGTTTCTGAAAAAAAAAAAATGAATTTAGAAATGTATCAGAAAGGAGTTTCTTTGAATTTAAGAATGAATTTGGATTTGAAATCTATAATAAAATGATATAGAAATATATTTATAAATCTTCTTTTATTAAACAGCTTCAAAATTGACGATGTTTTTAACTTTCTTTCTTTTTTTCTTTTATTCTAAGCCATATTAATTTTTTAATGAATCTTTATTCGAATGTTGAAAGCCTAAGAATCTAAGTAATTATTAATGTTGTTAATATGTTTTTGTTGTAAAATATACTGTAAAATCATTCCATAGATATGTATGCTTTATTCTTTAAAGGAATCTTAGTTATATGATAAAATCTGAATTTTTTAGAAATCATAGAAATTGTAACGGGCCAAAACGGGCCGGGCCGGGCCGGGCCTGTTTTCGCTGATTTTTGTACGGGCCGGGCCGGGCCTAAAATATAAAAATTCAAACGGGCCGGGCCCGGGCCGAACTTTTGAGTTTTACAACGGGCCGGGCCGGGCCGAAATAACTTTCCTACGGGCCGGGCCGGGCCTGGAAATTCCGGCCCGTGCAGACCTCTATATGTCATGTACATTATTTTTTATTTTAAACAGTTGTTCGAGCATCGTGTTTATACAATATCCCCCCCCCTCCTACTATGAAATAAGGTAACTGATTTTCTTAATATATTTCATTTTAAAAAGGAAAATTGATAACTCTAGTAATTTTTGCAAGTTTTTTTTCTTTTTTTGTGTTCAAAATATGCTCATTTTCTATTATAAAATATTACCAGTATTTAGTGCTTTTTGTTATTCTTTATGCTGAAATGGATGTTATTTAATAAAAGTATACTACAGTTTTGATTCATTTATTTGCTTCCATTTAAAGAACATCAAATAAATAAAGGAGACATAGCATCTTTGTATCTCCCAAAAAATCAATGTTTCAAAAATATCTTTTAAAAATAATTCAGTCTAAAAAATATTTCAAATAAGTATTGTTGATTGGCAGGGACATTTTAAACGTTCCATTATAAAAATGATATAAATAATACAAACTGATTCTGTAAGCATGGTTTTGTTAGTGACTAATTTTTAAACTTGCCTGCAAAAAAAAAAAAAAAAAAAAAAGTTATGACTGTACAGAATATTTTCCATGAATCTTTTACATGTGGATCTGAAATCACTGAACCTGAATTAAGTTGGGAAAAAACTCAATTTAGTTGGAATGGATTTTGATAAATAACATGATGAATGTTAAAAATTGCAGTTTCTTCAGATAATTTTAATTATTTAACTTATTAAAGATTTTTGTTCAGTTAATGAAGACAATATTAAGATACATGTGATACTAGAATTATGATTCTACTGTATTTTTTCAAATGTTAGCAGGTAAACAAAAGTCTTTAATTTTTGTAATTTTTAAACATCTGTAAATTATTTTATTATAAACATTGCAAAAAATTCACTCTAAAATGAGAAATTTTCAGATTTATATTCTGTCGCAAAAAGCATCTTATAATAAACAATTTTAGACATGAAAGGTACTAAGTCCCTTTGAAAACTAATTATACATTTTCGATTCTTTTATTTAAATCAACTTGCAGAATAATCACTTCCAGTAATGCGATAAAAATAAGTACCCAGCAGGTAAGTATTTATTTTTTGAATAGATATTTATTTACTGAAGTTAGGGTAAATACCCCAAAATTTAGTATTTCCATGTTTCACTGTAAAATGTTATAATATTGAAATCATAAGTTAGAATGTTTAGAATATGATAGCAGCTTTTATTTAAATTAAAAAAAAAAATAACCACAAGTTGTTGGATTGAATCGTCTTGCAAATCTTTAAATTTATCTAATTATAAAATTTGTATAGCCGAGATTCTCTTTTCTGAATATTTTTAACGTAAAAAAGGGGCTTTTAAAGTTTTGTCTCATAATACCAAAGAAAGTCATTTCTTAAATGCACAGTTAAAAAATAAATAAATCTCCATTTTTAAACCAGTTTTAGGACTAATGGTATTCTTTTGATCAAATGGACATCAGATTCATAATGTATGTTAGAGGTCGTCTAATAGGGTCTGTAGACAACTGACCAATTTTGAGTGAAAATTTTGAGTTTTTTAAAAATTTAACAGTTATAATAAGTCAAGTTCTAAATCTTTTGTTCTTTTTCAAAAATCCTTCATAACTGACCTCAATGTTTTTTTTCCTTCCTCTTACAATTTTGCTTTTTTTATAAATAATCTGATACACATTCAAAATGAGTATTTATCCAGGTATATATTCTTAAATATCTTATGCATTGTACATTATTGTTTATTTCCATATATATATATATATATATATATATATATACGTATGCACATTAATTTATCATTAGAGAGACCTCTACTTGGTTTAATTAATGTAACAAAACAGAAGTACTTTAAGATGTGTTAATAAAAATAATTATTTATCTTGATCTGATCTGATTGAGTGGAAAAAGAATATTGTTTTTTAGAAAAGGAATTCTACTTTCAGGAGAGTAACTATTATTTTCTAGATTTGAAAATATTCTAACAAAAAATGAAATGTGAAATTAATTATATCTTAAATTATTTTAACAAGAACTAAAGAGCCGAAAATTTTAAAACAATTTACTTAGTTTGTAAATTGGATGCAAACATCTTATGTATAATAAATACTGATCCAAAAGTTGAGAAGCTAAGGATAAAATATTTTAGCTGTACAATAACAAACAAAAACGATGTTTTGTTTCAGAATTAAGGAAATATTGAACAAAGAAAACTTGTTTTATGATAAAGTTTTTATAATTGATTATTAGATAAGATTTTTCTTGATTATTTTTAATCTAGAGCAGCAAAAAATTGGTTAATTACAGGGAATAATTAGATTTAAATGGATCCCCAAGGTAAAATGATAGATATCATAGCCACGGCGGGAACTCTAGCGCCCTCTACAGGCATCCTCTTTTTTGGAAGTATATTTAGATTGCGATCGTCGTAACACTATCACTTCTAGGCACTATAATTTAAGTATGGGAAACTTTTTTTTAAAGATAAATTTTGTGAAAAACAGAATAAAAAAATTAGCTTGTTATACACGATGTATTAGGGATAAACGAAAATTTAGGCATATATTTTAAATGCATTTCGCACTCGTGCGAATTGCAGAACACTAGTTTCGGATTGCTTAATTATAATTCATGTAATATTTCATGTGATCAGCATACATATTATTATTATTTTAAGCTAGAGATTCACTATAGTACAAGTATTTTATTATTAATATGTTGGAATTATTATAATTTAATTATTATAATAAAAATAATTTATGCTTAAATAAACTAATTTTATCGTGTGCATTCTAAATAAAGGGTGAAATGCAGTTTACTCTCCTTCGCCAAGGCGGCTTTTTTTTTTTAGCGATAAATGTTTCAATATGGCAACCCTAAATTTTCATTTAATCCGGAGCAAAACAGCGTGCTCCGGGAGACAAGACGCAAAAACGTGCCAATTAGACGATTTTTGAAAACCGCGCCAAGAAGGAGAGTAAACTGCATTCGCACCCTAAATAAATTCTTTTTGATATATTTTTGTTTACATTAGTAAAAAGAACTTGCTTCATTTTTTTCATTGATTTTGTGCGTTTATAAACAAAGTACTTATGTAAATCTATCTTCTTGTGCTATAAATCTCTTCTGAAATATCACAAATTGGTTTGAATAAACAATTTTATTCATTGAATTAAGAGTACTTCAATATGTACCCAAATTTAATGATAAATGATGAAAATAATGATAAAATATAGAGAGGTAAAACTATTTGTGACATGCCAAAGTATAAATAATAGGAGGAAAATATTTCAAATTATGTACAATGCTGAAATATATGCTTCATATATACAATTCACGCAATGAAACTGACGGCAGTGCCATCTACGAAAATGTAAATTTTTGGATGCGATCGAAAGCTATACCGCTATTAGCGATTTCCACACTATCTCTTCTAGGCACTGTACCATAGGATTACATGGAGACGCCTGCGATTTGACGCCTACAGCAGCGCACGTGCAGGCCCGTAGCTAGACCATATTGCCAGGTAGGGCAAAAGTTTTTCCAGGGGTGGCAGATTATTTTTCCACTTTTTGTTAATCTTTTATGCGTAGTTCTTCAAACACATGTACTGCGATTTTATAGATTTTTTTCACTTAAAATATGAGGAATTTCTAAAGCCAGAGTGAAATTTTTAAAGTTTCTTCAGATGCACAGAAAAAAAAGTTAAATACATATTTTTAGTTTAGCGTAAATAAATTGCTATTTTTTAATTAAATAATTTAAATGTATACATGTACTATGTTCGTTTATATTAATAATACTTTTAAGTACAATTTGCTAAATGCACAATTTTGTTCACAATTTTTTTCAGAAAATTTTTACAATGTTTCGCATGCACTAACATTCTCCAAATGCATAACAATGAAAAAGTTAACCGCCCTTTTTCACTCTGTGACCAAAGACTAAATAGCTGCTAAAATCAAAATGGTTTAACCTCGGAAGCAGAATCGGTGCAACGCTGCAATGCAACGCACGTCACAGACTCTTGGGAATGTCTGCAGACTGTTTTTTTATCTGTTAAAAATGTAGCAAAAATTAAAAAATTTCGGTCCTAAATCCAAAAATTAGGATATGAAATGTATCGTGAATTTCAACAAATAGTCTTCGAAAAGAAATCAATTTCGTCATAGATCGCGAAAAACACGCGATTCTCGTGCCAAGATCACGAATAGATGGCAAGTTTCTTCAAAACATTGCATAAAAAGGCAAATCTCTTCAAAAGATCACGAAAAGCGGCAGTTTTCGTCAAAAAAAATCACGTAAAAACGTCACACTTCTTCAAAAAATTGCAAAAAAACGGAAAATTTCTTTAAACGATCATGAAAAAACGGCAGTTTTCGTCAAAAAATCACAAAAAACGGAAAGTTTTTTCAAAATATCGTGAAAAAAACGGCAGTTTTCGTAAAAAGATCACGAAACAATGGCAAATTTCTTCAAAAAATCGCGAAAACACGGCAAATTTCATCAAAAAAAATCACGAAAAAACAGAACATTTCTTCAAAAGATCGCGAAAAAATAGCAGTTTTCGTCAAAAGATCGGAAAAATAGTCAAATCTTGTAAAAAACACGAAAAAAGTACAAATTTCGTCAAAAGATCGCGAAAAATGACATTTCGTCAAAAGATCGCAAAAAATGACATTTCGTCAAAAGATCGTGAAAAATGACATTTCGTCGTGAAAAACCCGCAATTTTTGTCAAAGGGGAGCACTTGTAGGGGAGCAACCTCTTTCGGACAATGTATGAAGTGTTAAAAATTCTGAGAACAAAGGCAAATTCTTTTTAAAAGTATATTTTTCTTTTATGTCTATCATAAATATTTGGGAGGTTTGAGTGCATATAATGTAATGCGAGGGATTGGTCTGCAGAGTGTTTTTTAAGTTTTTACTTGTGTTGCAGACTACAGGAAAAAATTCTGCAGCTGGGGGTTTAACTATGCAAAGTGTTTAAGCGAGGTTTCACGAGTTTCTATTTACTTCTTAAACTCGCTTTCTTAAACTCGTCAGGTAATTAAAAAATTTCCGAAGCGGTTCGGCTCGGTACAAACAAAGGGCCGCACAATCACAGGGATGGCAAATTGGATTTCTAGATCCAATTTGCCATTCGTCCCTTTGTAAAATTGTCAAAAACCAACCTTTAGAAAACATTTCACAGTATTTCTTTATTTAGAAAAATAATCCCTTAAGCTCTTTAAAAAATATTTCAAAGGTGTGTGTGTGTGTGTATTTTGTGACGGCCGATTATCTACGCTAGGGATATAGGCCCAGGGGGAGGGATGCCCTTCGTGGGGGTCTTTCTAAGGGAACCTAACCCATATTTACGCAAGGTTCAAAGAAAACCACGAAAACTCCGAACGGTTAGGCCGACGGCCGCGATTGGGTTCGAACCCAGCACCTGCCGTCTACCAGTTGAGAGGTCAGACCCTCTCGGCCACAAATATTTCAAAGGAAAAAGCACAATTTCAGACCACAGACGGTATGTGTTCTAGTGAATGAAAGAAAGTCACTGAATAGCATAGTACCAAACAGTGTTAAGCAATTCGGCTGCTTTGGTGATCCTTAAACAGGCAATTTGTTAGCGGTTAAATCTCTAGGAAGCTAGTTTAAAATTGTATAATCTTAATTACAAATGCGGTAAAATGAAGGGAAAAAAAACCTTGCAAGGGGCGTCAAATTCAGAGTTCTAATTTTTACAATAGATTAAATCTTTTAAACTCTAATGCCTGTTTTATTATATGTTATTCTGTAAAATTTTGAAAAAACGTAAATTATAGGAAACATAAAAAAAGCTTAAAAAAACACAGGATAATTTTTAAAAGGTTATCAAATTGGGCATTTTTAACTTAATTTTAGTTTACTATCATCCTGGAAGGTATTTATTCAAAAATCCCTTATATTTCAAAGTGTGACATTTAATAAAAAATGAAATTAATTCCATAAATAAATGATTTAATATATTATGCATTTATTTTTAATAATTAATCATGCAGAGTTAGGACAACTCAAATATGTAGGGGAGAGAAAAGCAGCTTTCTATACGCACGCACACACATACATTGGATACATATATATTAAACAACATTTAATATTTTAGAATACTTTTAAGCACAAAACGCACTGTAAAAACAGTGTTTATTTCTGTTCTAAATTATCTAATAAGTTATTAGATATCGGAAACAATATCTAGTAATTAAATGATAGACTTTTTCGGTACTAATTAATTTTCCCAAACGAACACGACTTTCCGAACGACCCAATATTTCAATCAAACGTCTCTATTTTTCAGGGCCGAATATACGAATTTATTTTACAAATTTGCGCCATCGTATTTAACAATAAATAACAGCCAATTACTTAAGTGATTTGGAATTATTATTTTTCAGTTTTCAATAAATACATTACACTTTGAGTTTCAATTGATATTTATCTTATGATGGTTTTTATCAAACTGTCTCCTTGCAAAAATTAACTTACAATGGCAACTTAGACGACTACTCTGAAAATTGTTTTACTTTTAAGAAAAAGTGCAGAAACACCATTCTTCGTCTCTTAACAAAAATACCTGTAACATTTTTAAATTTAAGAATAAAAATGACTTTATGAATGAGCCAGTAAGTAATAAATTTCGATTTGTAAAATTGTTTGAGTAACCTAACATATTGTATTATTTAAATTTGAAATAATAATTGTTTTATCTTAGAAGCACCAACTTTTTAAAATTTTAGTGAAATGGGAAAGAATCCTAAAGTGCTGAAGAAATGAAGGGATAGATCTATTATTATGTACTTTATATTTTCACATGGGGAAGGGGAGTATCCATTGTAAAAAATTCTATAGCGATTTCTAAAGGTTCTTTTATTTTTATGTACTCCCAACTACCTGGAGTCAATGTTCATGAAGGATTTAATTTGTTATGCTGTTAATTAGCTGATTTTTATTTATTTATTTATTTTATGCAGGAAAATGTATGAGTTTTTTTAACCTACTTGTACCATATTGTATGGATATTTGCGCTTGAATCCCTTTTAAAGAAAATTTAAATAAGGTACCCTGGGGTAATAACGCCACGTTAAGGTTCTACCAATTTTCACGGCTTAGTTTTAGATTGTATTTTTCAAACAAATATAGGATCTGATACGGCAACTCATTGACTATCTATGTAAAATAAAATAATTTAACAGATATGTATTCATAAAATGTAATGGCGTTTTTTCTTGACCAATGCTATGTGGCGTTAATACTCACCTATATGGGTAATAACGCCATGCAAACAAAACTATAAAATAAGATGGAATAATGGCTTGTAAATTGCCCAATTTTAAAAATACTAAGTCTACATCTCTAGAAATTGAGAAATTGCAATCTAAGCTATTGAAAATGTACAATTTTTTTGTGACTCTGAAAGAAAAAGAAAGCTGTGGTGGTGGCGGGGGGAGGAGGCAGAAGAATATCAGATTCTAAGCTACGTTTTGCTTAAAAATGACCATTTAAATAGAATTATTAGAAACATTGCACGGATTATTTGAATCAGCATTTACATTCCCATGTATACATTCTATGTGATAGAAAATATTGATTTTTTTGTGAAAGTGAAAGAAAAAGGAGCGAGGGGGGAGCTTCAACAGAATATAACACCCTGTGTCTCTCTCTCTGCTTAAAAAGTCCCGCTTAAATATGATTATAAGAAACATTGCATGGTTTTAACCATTCATAATGTAATATTTTAATCATGTGAAGTTTTATAATAACTAGAGTTATATGTAATAAATATTTTTGTTAAACCTTAACTGCTGTTAGCGTCTCACATACCGCTGAGTTTTTCAAGTTTCAGAGTTTAATTTGCAATTTTTAGTTTAACTATAGATACCGGGAAATTTTTGTTTCATTTGGATTTCTATTACTATCGCTAGAAACTTTTGAATAGCTAAATTTTATTTATAATAGTCCTGTATATAAGGTTCAATACAAAAATGATATTCTAAAAGTTAATTTAACATTTTATTCATCGTTAGATTAAGCGGTCTGACAGGCCGCTCACAGTAAGTTATGCGACAATTTTTGTCACAGCAGTTAAGGGTTTATACTATTATAGTAACCTAGTAAATAGTTTTTAACCCATAACTCCACACTAATGCAGATTTTCCAAACCTACAGTTAAATTGTCGACGCTTTAAAGAGCATGCATTAATAAATTTTTAATAAATTGAATAAAATTTTTGATTAAAAAATATTATCCCAAAGAGATCTCTTATTCAATTTTATACATAATTCATATGTTTATACATCATTATCTCTATATTAGCAACAAAATTAACCTTTAACTGCTGTTAGCAATCTGACTGAACACTGTACCCCCCCCCACACACACACACACACACACAAAAAAATAGCGTTTAACTTGTATTTTCCAGTTTAACTATAGTTACAACTGAAATTCTCTTTAGTTTGGAGTTCTCGTAATATTGTTAGAAATATTTGAATAGATTAAATTTAATTAGAATTAATTCTGTACAAAAAGTTTAGCGCAGGAACAGTATTCTATGATTTTTAATCATGGATCACATTTTAACCTTTAACTAATGTTACCGGTCTCGTAGACCACTATTTTTCTTTTAATTTTTTAGTTTAACTTGTAATTTTCAGTTTAACTGCAAACACTACCGAAATTTTCTTTCATTTAGAATTTTAGTACTATCACCAGAGACTAAATAGGTGAATATTAAGTATAATACTCTTGTATAAAAAATTTAGTACAAAAACATAATCCTATGAGTTATTCCCGCCTTCTATTCATCTTTCAATTTTGTGGTCTCATAAACCACATCACATTCATACGTTAGAATTTCTGTGACATCAGTTAAAGGTTAAATTTATAAAGTTTTGAAAAACCGAACGCTGAGAAAGCGGACAGTTAAAATTTCGAACTCAATTGAACAATCCAGTGGAAATTTAATAGAAACCTGATTTTGAAGTTGTTCAAATTTGAATCTCGAAAACATTTTGATATAGTTTGATTTACAAGAGTTAAAAATTATTTTTTACATTAGTAAAAAAAAAAAATAATAATATAATAAAAAATAAAATAGAGAGATTATTTTTAAGTATTGGGCACCCCCCCCCCCTTAATCTTATTATTTCAACAATGATGATAATGCTGTCCCATATTAATATATAAACCCCCTTCGGATATAGTTCGGCCACTGTTGGGAATCAACCGGAGTAATAACGCCAATCCCTGGCGTTATTACCCCGGGATACTTATTGCGCAGTAAATCCTAAACTACAAATTATCTCGAGAAGATATCCAAAATCTTCTACAACAATTTGAAAGTACATGAAATACACTACAAATTTATGTAATAAACAAAGTATTTCCGGATAAAAAAAATAGTCTTCACATCACAAAACGTATCTCGCAAATTTTAGATCAAGCGTTAATTTTAGTTGCTTGTAAAAACAATAAGACCTAAAAATGAAACAAATTAACTTGAAGCTGTTTTTTGCGATTTATATGACTCAAAACCCTTCTGCGCAGAGCACATGGGTGTCATTTACCTGATTATTTCATAATTACGCAAAATATAAGCACTTGGCGTTATTACCCCGCCTGGCGTTATTACCTTAGGGTACCTTAGTAACATTTTATGAAAGAGAAAACATTTTATCATAAAATCAATGTTAATTAAATTATATAGTTACATTTTTCCTTTTCTTCTTTACTTTACTATTCATTGATATTATGTCATTCCTTGAAGATGTTTTTACTTTAAGATAAAAATCATCTATATTACGCCATATAAAATTCATTTAAAGCGAAATACATGCAACATGGTAAAAATTTCCTTCGCTAATTGCTACTTGTAAAATCTCACAAAAGAATGAAAAAAGTAAGACGTACATGTATATTAAACAAATAATTCTGTAAATTTCTTATTTGAAATTTAAACATATATTATTTAAATACGAAATATATAAATACGAGATTTGATGGGAGTTATATTGATAAATAAAATTTTTCATAGTAATTACATTTCTTTATGGTGAATAACACCTATAATTTTTGTGTTTGTTCATTGGCTTCATATATTTTTATTATTCTTTTATATGTTCATGAATGGTGAGAAGAAAAAAAAAAGACATAAAAAAGCGTATTGGGTTTTTAAAAGGACCCTCTTCCAAAGCAAACAAGTAAGCATAACAAAAGAGAGAGAAAAGTCCTAATATGTGACATTTGCTATTTATTGTAATCAGATCAAGTTTACATGAAACAGACGACTAACTGTAAAGGAAACAATATTGTAAACTAGTTCACCGTAATTTCAGAATCCCCTGGTTTCTGCCAGCCTTCTAACGATAAATTTCGTATGGTGACAGTTGTACAAAGAGACGAGTCTTTAGCTAATAAGCTAATCCAGATTTGTTCAATTTGGAGCGGAGTGGAATAATTCCTACAAAGCTAAAAAACGGGGAATCCAGAACGCCTCAATTTTTGACAGAGGTCTGTTAAAGAGAGAGAGAAAAAAGCTTTTTTGCTGTTTCCAGAAGGAGAAAATTGGCATGAAGGAAGAAAAACGGAAATTTCATTGTTGTATTACAAAAAAGCTTTTTAAAAGGAAATACTGAGTGATAAAATTATCGGATTCTGAGTGACCGAAATGTCGAATTTCATTTTAACTAAAAACTGGAAAAAATATAAATTTAATGTTTTTTTCCTTTGTTTTCTTGGAAATTTAATGTGGAGTTTTGCGCTAGGTCGGGCAAAACTTTTTCCAGGTCGGACTTTGCCCGACCTGGCCCCCCTCTGGCTACAGCCCTGTATCAGATCCTATATTTGTTTGAAAAATACAATCTAAAACTAAGCCGTGAAAATTGGTAGAACCTTAACGTGGCGTTATTACCCCAGGGTACCTTATTTAATTTTCTTTAAAAGGGATTCAAGCGCAAATATCCATACAATATGGTACAAGTAGGTTAAAAAAACTCATACATTTTCCTGCATAAAATAAATAAATAAATAAAAATCAGCTAATTAACAGCATAACAAATTAAATCCTTCATGAACATTGACTCCAGGTAGTTGGGAGTACATAAAAATAAAAAAACCTTTAGAAATCGCTATAGAATTTTTTACAAGGGATACTCCCCTTCCCCATGTGAAAATATAAAGTACATAATAATAGATCTGTCCCTTCATTTCTTCGATTCTTTCCCATTTCACTAAAATTTTAAAAAGTTGGTGCTTCTAAGATAAAACAATTATTATTTCAAATTTAAATAATACAATATGTTAGGTTACTCAAACAATTTTACAAATCGAAATTTATTACTTACTGGCTCATTCATAAAGTCATTTTTATTCTTAAATTCAAAAATGTTACAGGTATTTTTGTTAAGAGACGAAGAATGGTGTTTCTGCACTTTTTCTTAAAAATAAAACAATTTTCAGAGTAGTCGTCTAAGTTGCCATTGTAAGTTAATTTTTGCAAGGAGACAGTTAGATAAAAACCATCATAAGATAAATATCAATTGAAACTCAAAGTGTAATGTATTTATTGAAAACTGAAAAATAATAATTCCAAATCACTTAAGTAATTGGCTGTTATTTATTGTTAAATACGATGGCGCAAATTTGTAAAATAATTTCGTATATTCGGCCCTGAAAAATAGAGACGTTTGATTGAAATATTAGGTCGTTCGGAAAGTCGTGTTCGTTTGGGAAAATTAATTAGTACCGAAAAAGTCTATCATTTAATTACTAGATATTGTTTCCGATATCTAATAACTTATTAGATAATTTAGAACAGAAATAAACACTGTTTTTACAGTGCGTTTTGTGCTTAAAAGTATTCTAAAATATTAAATGTTGTTTAATATATATGTATCCAATGTATGTGTGTGCGTGCATATAGAAAGCTGCTTTTCTCTCCCCTACATATTTGAGTTGTCCTAACTCTGCATGATTAATTATTAAAAATAAATGCATAATATATTAAATCATTTATTTATGGAATTAATTTCATTTTTTATTAAATGTCACACTTTGAAATATAAGGGATTTTTGAATAAATACCTTCCAGGATGATAGTAAACTAAAATTAAGTTAAAAATGCCCAATTTGATAACCTTTTAAAAATTATCCTGTGTTTTTATAGAATTTTTGAAAGTGTTGTTTGATTTCATTGCTACAACAAAAGTTTACTCTACGCAAAATTGTTAACTTCTGTTACAGAACTGCAATTTGTTCTCTTACAAACAGGCACAAGAGGAAAGTTTTAATTCGTGTTATTGTAATAAGAATTTGTGGTATAATTTATCGTAGTGTTAACAATATTTTCATAAATTTTGTGTCAATTTAATATTTTTTCATAAAAATCCATTTAAAAAGTTTATGAAAATACAGTGTTTTTAAGCTTTTTTTATGTTTCCTATAATTTACGTTTTTTCAAAATTTTACAGAATAACATATAATAAAACAGGCATTAGAGTTTAAAAGATTTAATCTATTGTAAAAATTAGAACTCTGAATTTGACGCCCCTTGCAAGGCTTTTTTTCCCTTCATTTTACCGCATTTGTAATTAAGATTATACAATTTTAAACTAGCTTCCTAGAGATTTAACCGCTAACAAATTGCCTGTTTAAGGATCACCAAAGCAGCCGAATTGCTTAACACTGTTTGGTACTATGCTATTCAGTGACTTTCTTTCATTCACTGGAACACATACCGTCTGTGGTCTGAAATTGTGCTTTTTCCTTTGAAATATTTGTGGCCGAGAGGGTCTGACCTCTCAACTGGTAGACGGCAGGTGCTGGGTTCGAACCCAATCGCGGCCGTCGGCCTAACCATTCGGAGTTTTCGTGGTTTTCTTCGAACCTTGCGTAAATACGGGTTAGGTTCCCTTAGAAAGACCCCCACGAAGGGCATCCCTCCCCCTGGGCCTATATCCCTAGCGTAGATAATCGGCCGTCACAAAATACACACACACACACACCTTTGAAATATTTTTTTAAGAGCTTAAGGGATTATTTTTCTAAATAAAGAAATACTGTGAAATGTTTTCTAAAGGTTGGTTTTTGACAATTTTACAAAGGGACGAATGGCAAATTGGATCTCGAAATCCAATTTGCCATCCCTGTGATTGTGCGGCCCTTTGTTTGTACCGAGCCGAACCGCTTCGGAAATTTTTTAATTACCTGACAAGTTTAAGAAAGCGAGTTTAAGAAGCAAATAGAAACTCGTGAAACCTCGCTTAAACACTTTGCATAGTTAAACCCCCAGCTGCAGAATTTTTTCCTGTAGTCTGCAACACAAGTAAAAACTTAAAAAACACTCTGCAGACCAATCCCTCGCATTACATTATATGCACTCAAACCTCCCAAATACTTATGATAGACATAAAAGAAAAATATACTTTTAAAAAGAATTTGCCTTTGTTCTCAGAATTTTTAACACTTCATACATTGTCCGAAAGAGGTTGCTCCCCTACAAGTGCTCCCCTTTGACAAAAATTGCGGGTTTTTCACGACGAAATGTCATTTTAACGATCTTTTGGCGAACTGTCATTTTTTGCGATCTTTTGACGAAATTTGTACTTTTTTCGTGTTTTTTACAAGATTTGACTATTTTTCCGATCTTTTGACGAAAACTGCTATTTTTTCGCGATCTTTTGAAAAAATTTGTCGTTTTTTCGCGATCTTTTGGCGAAAACTGCCGATTTGTCGCGATCTCTTGAAGAAATTTGCCGTCTTTTTTCGCAACCCTTAGAAGAAATTTGCATTTTCGTGATTTTTAACGAAAACTGCCCTTTTTCGCAATCTTTTGAAGAAATGTTCCGTTTTTTCGTGATTTTTTTTTATGAAATTTGCCGTGTTTTCGCGATTTTTTGAAGAAATTTGCCATTGTTTCGTGATCTTTTTACGAAAACTGCCGTTTTTTTCACGATATTTTGAAAAAACTTTCCGTTTTTTGTGATTTTTTGACGAAAACTGCCGTTTTCTCGTGATCGTTTAAAGAAATTTTCCGTTTTTTTGCAATTTTTTGAAGAAGTGTGATGTTTTTACGTGATTTTTTTTGACGAAAACTGCCGCTTTTCGTGATCTTTTGAAGAGATTTGCCTTTTTATGCAATGTTATGAAGAAACTTGCCATCTATTCGTGATCTTGGCACGAGAATCGCGTGTTTTTTGTGATCTATGACGAAATTGATTTCTTTTCGAAGACTATTTGTTGAAATTCACGATACATTTCATATCCTAATTTTTGGATTTAGGACCGAAATTTTTTAATTTTTGCTACATTTTTAACAGATAAAAAAACAGTCTGCAGACATTCCCAAGAGTCTGTGACGTGCGTTGCATTGCAGCGTTGCACCGATTCTGCTTCCGAGGTTAAACCATTTTGATTTTAGCAGCTATTTAGTCTTTGGTCACAGAGTGAAAAAGGGCGGTTAACTTTTTCATTGTTATGCATTTGGAGAATGTTAGTGCATGCGAAACATTGTAAAAATTTTCTGAAAAAAATTGTGAACAAAATTGTGCATTTAGCAAATTGTACTTAAAAGTATTATTAATATAAACGAACATAGTACATGTATACATTTAAATTATTTAATTAAAAAATAGCAATTTATTTACGCTAAACTAAAAATATGTATTTAACATTTTTTTTCCGTGCTTCTGAAGAAACTTTAAAAATTTCACACTGGCTTTAGAAATTCCTCATATTTTAAGTGAAAAAAATCTATAAAATCGCAGACATGTGTTTGAAGAACTACGCATAAAAGATTAACAAAAAGTGGAAAAATGATCTGCCACCCCTGGAAAAACTTTTGCCCTACCTGGCAATATGGTCTAGCTACGGGCCTGATCTGATACGGCAACTCATTGACTATCTATGTAAAATAAAATAATTTAACAGATATGTATTCATAAAATGTAATGGCGTTTTTTCTTGACCAATGCTATGTGGCGTTAATACTCACCTATATGGGTAATAACGCCATGCAAACAAAACTATAAAATAAGATGGAATAATGGCTTGTAAATTGCCCAATTTTAAAAATACTAAGTCTACATCTCTAGAAATTGAGAAATTGCAATCTAAGCTATTGAAAATGTACAATTTTTTTGTGACTCTGAAAGAAAAAGAAAGCTGTGGTGGTGGCGGGGGGAGGAGGCAGAAGAATATCAGATTCTAAGCTACGTTTTGCTTAAAAATGACCATTTAAATAGAATTATTAGAAACATTGCACAGATTATTTGAATCAGCATTTACATTCCCATGTATACATTCTATGCGATAGAAAATATTGATTTTTTTGTGAAAGTGAAAGAAAAAGGAGCGAGGGGGGAGCTTCAACAGAATATAACACCCTGTGTCTCTCTCTCTGCTTAAAAAGTCCTGCTTAAATATGATTATAAGAAACATTGCATGGTTTTAACCATTCATAATGTAATATTTTAATCATGTGAAGTTTTATAATAACTAGAGTTATATGTAATAAATATTTTTGTTAAACCTTAACTGCTGTTAGCGTCTCACATACCGCTGAGTTTTTCAAGTTTCAGAGTTTAATTTGCAATTTTTAGTTTAACTATAGATACCGGGAAATTTTTGTTTCATTTGGATTTCTATTACTATCGCTAGAAACTTTTGAATAGCTAAATTTTATTTATAATAGTCCTGTATATAAGGTTCAATACAAAAATGATATTCTAAAAGTTAATTTAACATTTTATTCATCATTAGATTAAGCGGTCTGACAGGCCGCTCACAGTAAGTTATGCGACAATTTTTGTCACAACAGTTAAGGGTTAATACTATTATAGTAACCTAGTAAATAGTTTTTAACCCATAACTCCACACTAATGCGGATTTTCCAAACCTACAGTTAAATTGTCGACGCTTTAAAGAGCATGCATTAATAAATTTTTAATAAATTGAATAAAATTTTTGATTAAAAAATATTATCCCAAAGAGATCTCTTATTCAATTTTATACATAATTCATATGTTTATACATCATTATCTCTATATTAGCAACAAAATTAACCTTTAACTGCTGTTAGCAATCTGACTGAACACTGTACCCCCCCCCCCCCCCCACACACACACACACACACAAAAAAATAGCGTTTAACTTGTATTTTCCAGTTTAACTATAGTTACAACTGAAATTCTCTTTAGTTTGGAGTTCTCGTAATATTGTTAGAAATATTTGAATAGATTAAATTTAATTAGAATTCTGTACAAAAAGTTTAGCGCAGGAACAGTATTCTATGATTTTTAATCATGGATCGCATTTTAACCTTTAACTAATGTTACCGGTCTCGTAGACCACTATTTTTCTTTTAATTTTTTAGTTTAACTTGTAATTTTCAGTTTAACTGCAAACACTACCGAAATTTTCTTTCATTTAGAATTTTAGTACTATCACCAGAGACTAAATAGGTGAATATTAAGTATAATACTCTTGTATAAAAAATTTAGTACAAAAACATAATCCTATGAGTTATTCCCGCCTTCTATTCATCTTTCAATTTTGTGGTCTCATAAACCGCATCACATTCATACGTTAGAATTTCTGTGATATCAGTTAAAGGTTAAATTTATAAAGTTTTGAAAAACCGAACGCTGAGAAAGCAGACAGTTAAAATTTCGAACTCAATTGAACAATCCAGTGGAAATTTAATAGAAACCTGATTTTGAAGTTGTTCAAATTTGAATCTCGAAAACATTTTGATATAGTTTGATTTACAAGAGTTAAAAATTATTTTTTACATTAGTAAAAAAAAAAAAAAATAATAATATAATAAAAAATAAAATAGAGAGATTATTTTTAAGTATTGGGCACCCCCCCCCCCTTAATCTTATTATTTCAACAATGATGATAATGCTGTCCCATATTAATATATAAACCCCCTTCGGATATAGTTCGGCCACTGTTGGGAATCAACCGGGGTAATAACGTCAATCCCTGGCGTTATTACCCCGGGATACTTATTGCGCAGTAAATCCTAAACTACAAATTATCTCGAGAAGATATCCAAAATCTTCTACAACAATTTGAAAGTACATGAAATACACTACAAATTTATGTAATAAACAAAGTATTTCCGGATAAAAAAAATAGTCTTCACATCACAAAACGTATCTCACAAATTTTAGATCAAGCGTTAATTTTAGTTGCTTGTAAAAACAATAAGACCTAAAAATGAAACAAATTAACTTGAAGCTGTTTTTTGCGATTTATATGACTCAAAACCCTTCTGCGCAGAGCACATGGGTGTCATTCACCTGATTATTTCTTAATTACGCAAAATATAAGCACTTGGCGTTATTACCCCGCCTGGCGTTATTACCTTAGGGTACCTTAGTAACATTTTATGAAAGAGAAAACATTTTATCATAAAATCAATGTTAATTAAATTATATAGTTACATTTTTCCTTTTCTTCTTTACTTTACTATTCATTGATATTATGTCATTCCTTGAAGATGTTTTTACTTTAAGATAAAAATCATCTATATTACGCCATATAAAATTCATTTAAAGCGAAATACATGCAACATGGTAAAAATTTCCTTCGCTAATTGCTACTTGTAAAATCTCACAAAAGAATGAAAAAAGTAAGACGTACATGTATATTAAAAAAATAATTCTGTAAATTTCTTATTTGAAATTTAAACATATATTATTTAAATACGAAATATATAAATACGAGATTTGATGGGAGTTATATTGATAAATAAAATTTTTCATAGTAATTACATTTCTTTATGGTGAATAACACCTATAATTTTTGTGTTTGTTCATTGGCTTCATATATTTTTATTATTCTTTTATATGTTCATGAATGGTGAGAAGAAAAAAAAAGACATAAAAAAGCATATTGGGTTTTTAAAAGGACCCTCTTCCAAAGCAAACAAGTAAGCATAACAAAAGAGAGAGAAAAGTCCTAATATGTGACATTTGCTATTTATTGTAATCAGATCAAGTTTACATGAAACAGACGACTAACTGTAAAGGAAACAATATTGTAAACTAGTTCACCGTAATTTCAGAATCCCCTGGTTTCAGCCAGCCTTCTAACGATAAATTTCGTATGGTGACAGTTGTACAAAGAGACGAGTCTTTAGCTAATAAGCTAATCCAGATTTGTTCAATTTGGAGCGGAGTGGAATAATTCCTACAAAGCTAAAAAACGGGGAATCCAGAACGCCTCAATTTTTGACAGAGGTCTGTTAAAGAGAGAGAGAAAAAAGCTTTTTTGCTGTTTCCAGACTAAAAACTAAATTTAGGGGTAGAAGGAGAAAATTGGCATGAAGGAAGAAAAACGGAAATTTCATTGTTGTATTACAAAAAAGCTTTTTAAAAGGAAATACTGAGTGATAAAATTATCGGATTCTGAGTGACCGAAATGTCGAATTTCATTTTAACTAAAAACTGGAAAAAATATAAATTTAATGTTTTTTTTCCTTTGTTTTCTTGGAAATTTAATGTGGAGTTTTGCGCTAGGTCGGGCAAAACTACTCAAGAGAAAGGGTCACATTGTCACTGTCTTCTGCAACAATATTTAATTTTGATCAGTATTGTTACTTTCAATTTAGATTATGTTTGTAACTTGAGTCGTTTGTACTTTAATATATACACTATATCTGGTGTTGTGTGTCTTTTCGATCACCTTGTACTAGACAATTAACAGTATTTAAGATGACAAATTTAGATTTACAGTATAAGGATAATTCTATTTTTAATTTTCTGAAAGTGTAAAGTATTAGTTTCCAAGAATTTTATATAATCTGTCTCAATATTTAGCCATTTTTTTTGGGGGGGGGGGGGGCAAATATTCTCTGAAAAAAAATCTTATAAATAGTTTACAAGACATAAAATAATAATAAAAACAATTTTATCAAAAGATAGCAGGATAAATGCTAATTTCATTAAAGGATGTAAAACAGAAATTTTGTCAAAGGCTTACAAAAAAAAAAAAAAAAAAAAAAAAATGGTCAAAGGATTGCAGGAAAAAAAAGTGAATTTTGTCGAAAACACTGACTGGTATACCTAAATTGTGAGTTGAATTGCTACTTTTTGCTTCTTATTAATATTCTGCCTGGATTTTTTTTATTTAAAGTACTACTACCTATACATTATTTTCTTCGGTTTATAATCACTAATAGGTGTGCAAAAGCGAAATTTTAAGAAAAACTTACCATCCTGTATGATGCAACATGCAGTTGAAAATTGATATTAAAAAATGCAAGTGACTGCGTAAATTATTAATTACTCAATGCATTTTCATATTTTTTCTGTAAATTTTAAAAATAGTATTTATAACAAAGGAAAGTTGAGTATAGGATAAACTTAGTGCACATGTTTACACTGTGATTACTTGAAAAGTTACGAAATATATCTAACTAGTGTAATATATATATATCCTTCAATTTTGCAAAATCCTAAACATTTACTCACTTTGTCAGAAAATCCACTTGCCTGTACATGTAAAATGATGTATTTCCCGACCCCTGATCACATATAGCTGAGTATACCCCTGATCACTAACATAGTCATAACACTATGAATATACACTACATAATATGCTTATAAGTTTACTAAAAACAGAGGGTATTCACAACATCTAATTTTTAAAATCCAGAAGTTATGCAGTGCATATCATCACAACAGGGCCGTAACCAGCGAGTCATGCCAGAGGGGGGCTCTGAAATTTTTCTGGGGTTTGAAATATTTTAACAATCCATATCTTAAGCAAACTAAATATAGCAAAAACTGATAAAATGGACCTGCCTAAAGAGGAACCCATGAATCCTTTCTATAACAGAGCTTTTCTAGAAGGAAATAATTAAATGCAAAATATTTCATGATCATCGGAAAATAAATATATATTTTTTCTTTTTTATTAAAGAATTTTTTTTAAAAATTATTGAAAGTTAAAAAATATTTTTACATAATAATTAATAAGAAATTAAGAGTATGCATATTTATCATGCATATTATATTTATTTTTATGTACATTAAAGGTGTATTTCAATTTAAACTACTTATTTTTCGATTTATTTTTAAATTCATTTTTCCTCTCCTATGCTTCAAACTGGCAAATTGTCTTATTTAGAAAGTATACAAGGTGCCGTGATTGTCAACTCTTTGATAGATGCAGAAAATACTGCACAAAAGCAATCAAAAACTGCATTTTGAACCGATTTTTCCGAAGCGGGAGATTTGTAAACGAAAAAAAGTATCGTACTGAGACGATAATATAACAATAAATGAAATTCTATGAATTGAGCATAAAATGACATCACACGGCATCTTATACATCTCTTCAAAAATCCCCTCAGCAAGTTTCACATTTCTACTTTTTAAAAAGTGTCTGAAATTGTACCAGAAAATTTCGAGCTGTTGAAGGTGGAAAAGCGTTTTTTCGAATTAACCCCTAATTTCACTTTTTAGCGTCTATGCAAGTGAAGTCAAGTTCAATATAAGTATCCAATAGATATTCATCCAATTATCTATGAGATTTTTTATGCATAATATTTAGTTTAAAAAATTTAATTTTACCATTTTTGCAACTTTTTTCTCATGTTATAAAATTTTATTTTCAAGTAAGATTAGCAACTATAGCTATATGGTTAGTATCAAATAGTGCGTTTATATATATATATATATATATATACATACATATATATATATATATACATATATGTGCAATAGTTTTTGAGGACGGTATTATTTTTGGTAAAAAAAAGTTTATTTTTCATTTTTAGTTAAAAGTTAACAGTTTTTGCATGATTGTTTTGGTTGAAACTGCAGACTTAATGAAACTTAATTTATTATTCTTATTACAACTAGCATACCCAGCCCGCTTCGCCGGGCTTAATTTGAAGGTTTATTTAATAATTTATGTGTATGGTACGCTTCTCTCTCAGCTCGCGACGGATCCCCCGGTGACTCTCCCCGGACCATCGGCACTCCACGTGCGTCGGGTGAGCGTCAGAACAAACTTTCAGCATATACATATGGGTGGTTGTACTTGAATGCACAGACCTGCGCGTTTTTTTCTATCTTGCTTTTATACCTCTGGACCGAGTTGGCGCATTGCCAAGATTTGCTTCCTCTGGACCGAGTTGGCGCATTGCCAAGATTTGCTTTCGCCTGTGCCTCAATTATCCTCAGAATTCCTTTTATATATATAGATTTCATATTTTTTATATTTTTAACTAACAGTAAGTCGTGGTTTATTTAATTTTATTAATATTTAGTTTTCTGCTGAATTATTAGATCATTTTAAAGCCATGGCTGATATAAATAAATTTAATTTACTGATGATATAAGTTTCTCTTTCAAACTAATTTTGCCTGACCTTATTTTATTAAAAATAGGATTTATAAAACCAACTGCTTAACAATTTACTAATACTTTAGTACTTATTGTTATTTTACTTTAATAATTAAATTTAGAAATCTGTTTATAATTATATAATTTCAAATATAGATTGATTTCATATTTTTAAAACATATCTGGACTTTGCTACTTAGAGTCAGGAGCCTTTTAAGAAGTTTTTAATGTTTTGTCACTGGTTTTTAAAAACAAATTTGTGCATTATTAAATCGTAAAAATGCTCTGATTTATTAAAGCAAATTTTACATTAAAATTTTACTGGTGGATATAAACAAGGATTCTGAACACTTATTGGCAGCAGGTACATGGTCGCTCGTCTCCAAGGGATTAATAACAATTTTGCTAAAAAAAAAAAAAAAAAAAAAAAAGAGATTGTGATTGTGATTTTAATTTTATATTTTCAATGTTATTTTTGCCGTATACGTTTTGCACATTTTTTTTCTAAAATTTGTCCAATGTCATTTAAAAAGAAAGCAAAATAAATCACACTGAGATAAATACTCATGTTCGAAAGAAGTGAACAACTTTCATTAAATGTAAGGTGAGTGTTTATTATTAGGTGTTTTCCCGTTTTAATTGATCTTAAAAAATATTTTTCTTTCACTCAATAACAAGAATATTCAAGAAATGATTTTCTTTCCATTTGTTTAAAATTTTCATCTTCTCACATCCAGGCACCTAAGAATTGAATACTGTTTTCCGCTTTCTTATAAATGTCATATATCATGAGTTATAATCATTTACTACTGAACTACTTGCATTTTGTAATTAAATGCCGTGAAAATCAACCGTCGTCAAATCTGCCATCATTTTTTGACAGATTATTTTTCTGTTACAGAAAAATGTAAAATGCTGTTTGATTTCTTATAGTCTAAATACCTGCCAATATCTTTATAAATAAAATTATTTCACAAATATGTCAAAAAGTGGTTTTTTTAGATTGGAAAACAAGCTTATAAACACAATTACACAGTTTTATTCTTTGAAACTGAATAATGATATCTGCTAATTTTATGCCTTTATAAATAAAAATTATTCTGCAAATGTGTTAAAATGAAGTGGATTTACACTTGAAAATAAATTTAATGTACCATACACCAAATAATTGAAGACATTTTTGTCGTAATCTTATAATAAACTCAACCTTAATCATGCTTTTTTGCTTAATATTTTTAAAGTTACATGACAAATTGAAAAAAAAAAAAAAGTTTTCTTTAAATACAAAAAAATTAGACGAAAATTCAACCCCCCCCCCCCAAAAAAAAAAAAAATACCCTCTTTCTAATTTCCTAACATGTCCCTGCAAACTCCCATAACATAAAACAATTATTGGATTTCAAACAATTATTTTTTTTTGTTCCAGGTGTATAAATTGACATTTTTGTCTTTCTAATTTTCAAATATTCTATTTTCCATGTGATATTTCATCGTTAACTAAATCTACTAATAATATGCATTGTCAACAGACAAACCATTAAAATTTAGAAACATAGGTTTTTAATGACTATGTTTAAGTCAAGACGTTGACCATTGCTTGATTGATTATCGGTCAACTTGAGCAACACATGTCCATTTCCATTCATCCTGTGTTAAGATCGTTGCTTTGAAAATATAACCATGTACTAACACATGTAGTGACCAGTTAGTGCATCTGGACTTAATTATTTTCAGGAGAAAAGTTGCAGTATACTGCTAGCAAGATAACGAAAACAACTAATCTAATAAGGTTTAAATAAAAAAATTTTGGCGTGTTCTTTTTTTATTCAAAACAATTAAAAAAATCTGAAAAAAAATTTTTGCATTTTTTTTTTTTTTTTTTTTTTTGAGTAAAGTTAAAATATGCATTTTGTAAAAAAAAAAAAAAAAAAAAAAGAAAGAAAAAAAAAAAAGAAAGTAAAGAAATTGTTAGAGGGGGCTCAGTTCCTCCTGCTCCCCAGCTGGCTACGGGCCTACATCATAAACTCTTTACTACATCCATATTTATAATCATTAAGAACCTACACTAATCACAGGAAGTAAACCTCAAGCTAATATAAATCCTACAAGAGCATTTACAGATTTTTCACTTGCATTTCATTATTTTTATTTTATTGTTTTTTTTTTTTTTTTTTTCTGCATAAGACACTTGAAGTTGACACCTTTTATATTGCATCAGTAATTTTTCAATTTTTTTTCCAGTTTTTTTTTTTTTTTTTTTTTTTTTTTTTTTTTTTTTTTTTTAATATGTGGATATTTTTATTTTTGGAACAAGTTGTAACCAGTTCAAAAAGTGGAACTATCTCAACATAAAATAACTTTAACCAAAATTGCAAAAAAACATATCGACCTTAGGTGTTCAGGCCAAAAACTTTTTTTAAATATTATCTGCAAGCGAGAAATCTGTAAACAACACTCCCATAGGATTGTTTATTCAAATTTCTCTGTCCGAGTTGTGTATGTAGGTTTTTAAATAAAAGGCTGTTTAAGTAAATTGGCAATGCTGATGTTCCGGCACCAATTAAATACTTTCATCTTCAATGACAGCTTAGCAACCGAATTGCTAGAGAACTCAGATGAGAAAAAAATGCAATAAATAAATTTCCTATTTCAAATGAAAATCAAATTTTCATTATTTGAGAGGCACAAATGCCACCTAGGGAAAAGGTTTCCTATGTTCTACTGACTTTAAAACCTTTTCACTACATCAGCATTTGCGCCTCTTAAGCAATAAAAATTTGATTTTCACTTGAAATATTGTATGCAAGGTATTATTCAATTTAATCTGGGATAATCTTGTCCGAATGAACCTGGAAAAAAAAAAAAGAAGCAAATCTGATAGTTCTATCAAGAGTTATCACATTATGTGCTTACATATGTACATACAAAACCAGTGGACACATTATGTCATTAGTAACAAATGTACTATGATAGAATCCCTGTCTATAAGTATGAAGGGACTAGTCCTCCTTTATATATACTTAACTAATGAACCTCCAAATTTAATCATCCGTAACATAATAAAGTGCTAGTGGGGAGGACTGGTCCTGTTTTATAGGTACAAAACTAATGAACTTCAAATCTAATCAGGTAAGCTCCTTTTCAGAATAAACTGGTGTGTAAAATATAAAGCAAAGCGAATATTTCTGCATGATAAAAACCATTTATTTAAATTAAGGGCAGGATTGGACCTTTGTTCCCCCCCCCCCCTTTTTTATACTTAACCAATGAACTCCAAAAAGTAATCGGGGAAGTGCCTTATCAGAATGAACCTGGAAAAAAATGAAACAAATTTGACATTTCTATCAAGAGTTATCACATTACACACTTACATACAGAACCAATGGACACATTATGTCATTAGTAACAAATGTACTCTGATAGAACCCTTGTCTTAATACCGAATAATGACCTTATAAACTCTCGATATGATGATGGGAGGCCAATCTGAATGATTATCATTAAATAAGTGTACCAACTTCTCATAAACTTATTTTATCATTACACACTTACAGTACTGAGAAAATCTATTCCTTTTATCTTAATCAAAGACATGCATTAATTATGCAAAGTAGTTTACAGAATCATTCATCTGCTTGAAACAAAAATAATCAACAAGTACATTTTCAAATATTCACGTACTTGCAATCATTTTTCATTGATTATATAGCACCATATACAGTGGAACTTTTCTTAACGAATTCCTTATTTAATGAAATTTTCTGCTGAACCTTGACTTTGGACACCATTCAAATGTAAATTAATCTCTATATTGTGAAAAATATATTCACTATAACAAAGTTTATTATCATTTTGTGCCTGTACAACTTTCAAATGGAGAGCTTCTGTTGCAATACATGTATGAATTTATAACGGCAGATTGTATGAAAGTGAAGTTATTTCTTTATTTAATCATTTCTATTCTTTCTGCTAAACAAAACAATTTTTTTCACACTTAGATAAACACTTACTACTGTTATACCATCACAAAAACATTTTGGCATTGAGAGTGGGAGATTGGGGGGAGGGGGAAGTCTTATACACAATGAGAAGGTGAATCAAGTTTCATGAAAATGTTCAGATGAATCCTTAGAATATGCAAAAGTTTTAATAAAGTGATTTTTTCTTTTTTTACGAGAAATTGTACATAGTAATGCATAGAGAAATTATACATAGTAATATTGCAGATTTTTTAAAAGTTACAAATTTGCAATAGTACTGAGTAAAAAAAAAAAAAAAAAAAAGGTACACTACACTTTAGTTTTTGTTAATCTCTCTCGATTATGTGTTTTTTTTAAATTAAACTTTTCTCATTTAGCTACATTGCATTAAAAACTAATAATAAGTAAAACCTGCCCGAAAAAAATACATTTTTTCAATATTTTCGTTTTATTCATATTTTATTAAACAAACTTCATGAACTTAAAATTATTTCTATTTAACAATATCCACCACTTCTAAACTTCACAAATTTCTGTATACTAAAAGTAAATTATGAAAACAATTACTGACTTTTTCACAAAATACCAGAGTAAAACCTATAAAACAAAATCAAAAAGAAAAAAGAAACATTTTTTTAGTTAATTTTCATCTTAACTTCTATAATTGCATGATATTTATAAGGCAAAATATGATTTTTCTTTTTAAAACAGGTTTTAATCATAAACAGTTTCCATTTTCATTGGTTTTATTTCCTCCTGGTAAAAAGTTTCTGAATTCAACACTGATTTTTGTTACTTAAGTAGAGAAAGAAGGTTGAATTAAGCAGGCAGGAAAATTATTTTGATTGTAATGTTCTTTATAATCTACAATTAAGTCATATTTGAATCCATGTTTTTTTACTTATTTCAATCAGTTTTATAAAAACCCAATGAATTAAACAGGAATAGTTAAAGTTTCATCTAAATATGTGTAAAACAGTCCCCGCAGACCAATTGAGCAAAGATAAATTAGTTGACCCCTTTTGAATCATTATTCAAATAGAACTGATGGCCATTCATATGTCTATGTGTAATATATAAACATATTTTGGCACTCTGGACATAAATGAAAATTCATAGTTCCGTCAATTCTAAATTAAATACTTTAATCAATAAAAGTACACTTTTTTTTCTTAGTATGAAACAAAACATTTTAAATAACTTTGCAATTGTTATATTACTTTAAAATGAATTTAATAATTTCAACATATGGCAGTGTTGGAATTGGAAAAAGAAAGTAAATGTTATATAATTTAATGTATGGAATTGGGGGGCTCCTTAAAGTCCGCATCCCAGGGTTTAAGTCCCGATTTGCCCATGTGATAATCAGGGCCTGGTATGAAAAACATTTTTCAACAATAAACATATAAACAAAAGCTCTAAAAGTCTTTTAAATGATTAGAAACATAAATAAGTTCTGTTCCTGCAACATTATGCAAATCACATTTAATATGTGAACCCGTTCAATATGCAACTTTTGCCTAATCCCTTGAAGCATGTCTTAAGTGGATTTGACTCTACATACTTACCAACCTTCTATTATCAAATAAATGCAGATTCTGCTAGTATTGCTTGATGCAAATAGATATACAAAACAGCATTATATGAAAGGAAGGAGGGGGGGCAAATGGCACCCCAGGTGTGTAAATTTAGGGGACGCCAAATTTAAACATCATTTCTCGCTTGTCACAAGAAAAAGTTGGGGGTAGCGAGTGCCAAATTCTAACTTTGTCCTGGACGCTATTTTCTCTTTGCATCGTTTTTTGGCACGAGAAAACTATTGGGTTGGGTCACATGTTCAAAAAATTTCGATTAGTGGGTCATTATGGGTGAAGACATTTTTATCTAAAAAATGGCTCTTATGATTTTGACCAAATTTTATATTTTATCATTTTGATTACAAGAAGACCATTGGGTTAGGTAACATGTTCGAGAAAATTTGGTTAGTGGGTCATGCTATTTTTATCTAGAGATTTTCTCATGGAATTTTCACTAAAAATTGCATTCTATGGTTTTTGGGCATGAGAAAAACATTTGGCTGGGTTACATGTTTGAGAAAAAATTTTAATGGGTCATAAAGGGTCTGGGTCAAGCTATTTAAACAACAACATGATTGATTTTAATGCTGCACCGAGTAGTACTTTGGCCGAGTACCGAGCCTTTTACTAATCAACCGAGTACCGAGTTACCAAGGCCGAGTAGTTCTATATACGAATGAGCTTTCAATGCACACAAAGTGAGCTTTAAGAGTAACAAACAGTGTAAATATAATAAAGATACTTCTTTAACATATAATCATATATTTTCTAGTTAGCTTTTAAAAAATTTCTAATTAACTAATTTGAAATTTAATTATACACCCTTTAAAGATAATTTTTAAAATTTCAAACAGTGTAAAACAGTAGCATTACTTTTAAAAAATGGAAAAAAAGTGATACATAAAATTTAAATTCAACCAATGTAAATTAACTGATTCTTCAATTTACAAATGAAATCTATATCAAGAATGATTATTGGTAGCTGTAATTTTGAATAATTCAAATAACTGTTGTTAAAAGTAATGATGTAAGCTTGCATTATTCACAATATGCAACCTACAATAAAATCCGTTTTATTGCCTAACAGGCTGTTTTAGACATCTTAGAAGCTAAAAACATTGTAGGAGGATTTTGACTATTCCATATAGTTGCATTCTCAAATTTCGAAAAAGTTCAGTTTCCTTGCTTGGATCCAAAAAGATTAATTATTAGAGTAATTAACTGTAATAAACCATAAGATGGAGCTCAAAATATAATATATTGAAAATGTTGCATGAATTAAAACAGCCTCTTTGCTTTTATGCTGCTGAAAGTAAGATAAATTTAACCACAGTTCAGTAGCAATCACTGTGAAGTGTAATGAAATTGTTACTTTTATTCAGAGTAATCATAACATTGATGAGCTCAAATGAATAGATCCCCATGTTAGGAATAATACTACCAATTAAAACATTACTACATAATTTGGAAAAAGAAAGTTTCAGCCATTTTAATTGTGATACAATGAAAAGCAGATTAAGAAGTGAACTGGAGGGAAGAATTTGCATTTGTGTCTTTTTTTAAGTTTTCCGTATTTTGTAGGCACATTCTTATATATTAAATAAAATATTTTTTGAATAATTGCAAATATTATATATTTATATTCAAATAACTTTTACAGATCAGTTATTAAAATTCCTTTGTCTTCAATAATGTTATAAATAAATCAAAACATTTAAAGCACTAAAATATTTTATTTCTTCTTGCAAACTAGTTTCAGTAGCCATAGCATACCATCATCAGTGCAAAATATGATGATGATTGTATACTATGGCGACCAAAACTAGCTTGCAAAAAGAAATTAACTATGTTAGTGCTTTAAACTTTGATTTATTCATTGATAATGTATTGTTCCAAATAATTTCTCATTGTAATGATAATAAATGCTTATAAATGAAATCCTTACAACTACTCAGTAATGTACTCGGTACGGCCCTAATTGATTTTAACGAAATTCTATATATAACAGTTTTTTGACTTGAGAAAATTAATGGGTTAAGTCACAAGTTTGAGAGATTTCGATTATAGGGGTAATTTGTGGGTCATGATGAATCATGTCAAGCTATTACTAAAGAACAGGTGGATTGATTTTAATGAAATTTTGTATACCACATTTTTTTTGGCACAAGAAAAACATTGGGCTAGGTCACATGTTCGAGAAATTTCAATTAATGGGTCATAAAGGGTCCGGGTCAAGTTTATATTTAAAGAACAGCAGGATCGATTTAACAAAATTTTATATGAACAATTTTTAGACACAAGAAAACTAATGGGCTAAGTCACATGTTTGAGAGATTTCAATTTTAAGTGTCATTTGTGGGTCATGGTCAAGCTATATCTAAAGAACGAGTGGATTGATTTTAACGAAATTTTGTGTATAACATGTTTTGGGCATAAGAAAATCATTGGGCTAGGTCACGTGTTTGAGAAATTTTGATTAGTGGGTCACTTTTAGGTCATTCTAATTTTATCTAGACAATGTCTTGTGCAATTTTGACTAAATTTTGTATTCTATTATTTTCAGTCAGGAAAATCATTGGGTTAGGTCAGATGTTTGTGAAAATTCGATTAATGGGTCAGGGTCAAACTAATTATATCTAAAAAACAGCTCAATCGATTTTACCTAAATTTTGTATCTAACATTTTTCAGCACGCAAAAAAATGAGCTAGGTCACATGTTCGAGATATTTTGATTATAAGGGTCATTTGTGGATCATGCTAATTTTATGTAAAAAATGGCTCGCACCATTTTGACTATATTTTGTATTATGATGTTTTCGGGCAAGAGAAAACCATTAGACCAGGACACATGCTCACGAAAATTCGATTAATGGGTCATAATGGGTTAGGGTTATTCTAATTATATATAACAACGATTCAATCAATTTTACCTAAATTTTGTAACGAAACGTCTTTTAAGAAGGTTATTGGGCTGAGTTGCATGTTAAACAAAATTATATTAATGAGCCATTTCATTTTATTGCTGAATGCTGTCAAGCTAATTTTATCTAAGAAATGGCTTAAACAATTTTGATTCAATTTTATATTCTACTGTTTTTGATTACCTGAAAACCATTGAGCTAAGTCACATGTTTGATCAAATTTGATTAGTTGGTCATTTTGGGTAATACGGGTCAGGGTCATGAGAAAATGACAGCAACCAATAAGTTCACGATATTTGACAAAATATTGGCAACATTTGGCCAAAAAACTGACTATTAAGATTACGAAAGCCACAACACATATTTGGTACGAAATGAAAGAATGTCTTCAAATTTGGCTATACCTGGCAAAAAATGTTGTCTTTCAGAATGTGATGAATTTTTTAATACATTCTTAATAGAATTCGAGATGCATGGTTAAATTAACCAGAGTCAAGCGAAAAAAGTGATTTGGATCGATGTCCTTTTGTTGTAAATTTTAAAATAAAGTAAAATTTATGGTCATGTGCATACAAACATAGTTTTCTTATTGATTGTTTTTGTAATAACATGTTTTACAGTAATAAAATGGAGTGAATGATGCAGTGAAAATACTATATCGAGTTTAATATAAATTTAATTTTGACCGAGCTTAGCTCGTTCACCCCTGCTAGTTTTGATTTATTATTGCTATTTTATTTGTATGTTTTAGATCAAAACAATTCTGAATCCTTTTAAATATATCAAAGAATTGTTTTAATACTTATTAGCTTAAAAAATTAGAAGCAAAATAAGTAAAAATAAAAACTTTGAAATGCGTTAGTAGACACTGGTAGAAATAGTATTAAAAAGCATGAACTTTATGAAATAAATAAACTGAGTCAACTTCTTAATTTTTTATAGCCTTTAGAATGGGCATTATTTAAGTTATGTTTGCAATGTACAATTTTGTTTTACTGGAACATGCATCTCTTCATCCATTACTTATAAAATTTGCGATTTGTATTTGATTTCCGTGGCTCTGTGTTGCACATGCATCTCTCTTTCTTTGAAGCAAGAAATTCTCTCTTCGAATGTTTAAAAAACAAAATCTTTCCATGTTACTATTGATACTGAACTTCGATTTTAACTAATAAATTATCGTCTTGATATTGGAATGACTTGTAATTTTGGATTATCATTCAGAGTTCTTATATTATGATACCAAGAATTTTTTATTATAATGATATTCTAAAATGCACTCACAGCTTTTCATCAAACAAGTTTTACCTATGCCCCCCGTTTATTAAAAAATTCCTACAGAACCCTGGTTACTTGAAAATTCCTATGGAACCCTGGTTAACCGAAAATACTGCGGTTCCATGCTTTTCAGGTAACTGGGGTTTTACTGTAATTAAATTTATAAAACTCCTTGTATGCTCTATGTCTGCACTATAATAACTTTCAGAGTAATTAAGAAATTTTGATTTAAATTGTTTTAAAATTAATCCATATAGAAATGTTGAACTTTGAAAAACAAATATTTTCATCATCCATAGTTTTATAATCAAAGACTCTTGAAATATTTTTTAATTCACAAAGATTTTGAAAGGAAAACAGTAAAATAACAAGCACTTTTGTCAATAGGGTCACCCGGGGTAAAATGGGTATATTTTATTTATTTATTTTATTATTTTAGCAGACAAATTTTTTAAAAAAATTAAAATTATGAACAAAGTGCTTACATATCTGGTAATACTTAAACCTTAGAAAAACAAACTTGCGACGCATATAATGGGCTTGGCAACCATTTTGTTTTTCAGAAGATAGAACAAAGTGTTTTTAGTGATTGAAAAACTTCTTCCCAGAAAAAAATACAGGAAGAATTTTAGGAATGAACTGTTTGATATTTACAGAAGAAGGATTCTTCTAACTGAAAGCTGTAAAAGTAAATAAATTTATTTACTCACAAAAATTTTATAGCGATTTTTGTCATATGAGGTAAAATGGGTATAGGTCAAGATATGAATGTATGAAGATTGATCAAACTTGAAAGACCTTTGAGGGCAAATTGTTATTGATCCTATGTTTTAAACTGAAATTATGCTTTGTTATATGAAATTAGGCTATTACTTATATCATCAATTTATCATTTATATTATAAATTAGGCTATTTCGGGTGACATTAAAATACATGCAAATTGATTAAAAGTACAGCAACACAAGGTAAGAAAAATATCGCGAAATTAAATTAAAACACATTTTCTAGTACTGGTGAGGCTATAAAAAACTCAGAGAAAACGCAAGAGAGTACAAGCAAAGGTAGGAGAAGTTTTAACTACAGAGCAGGTGGCTGCAAGTCTTTGCACTTGGAACACAAAAAAGTACAAACAGTTAAAAGAATCGAAGCAACCCATAAAATAGAAGTTAAACTAAAGGTTTTCACTGCAATGAATCCAGTGATTGGTGATTGATTTCCTGTAAAATTTAATGTAAAGAAGTCTGTTCAAGAATTTACAAGTCTTATTATTGATATCCCTGATGAAGGTGAAAATACTGTGAAGTTTGCAACAAAGTCATCAGCTGGATTATTTTATGTCTTTCCTGAGAAAGACGCTGTTGCTGATGTGAATGCATCCAAATTGTCAGAAAGCTATCTCAACCAAGCTGCTAACAGTCCTTGCCAGTATACACTTTGCATGTAAATTTTTCTTATGTTATACCTATCTGCATAAATTGCTTTTGATTAAACAGCAATTAAAATTGATTTTCCAGTGTAATTTAATTTTTCATTTTTTCCCTACAGATATTCATGCTGATACCTATCTGCTTTTGAATTGCATTAAATAAAAAAAAATACTTTTAAAGAGAAACACGATTCACAGCATGTGCGTAAACTGATGTGGTGGAGGATAGGATTTGTCAGTACTCTCATCTTATTTACATTAGTTTCATAACAGTGTTTTTATATGTCAAGAAAAAAAAAAATGTAAGCAAATTGAAGTGGGGAGTTTTTGAAGACCCCGCCCTCTCACCTTCCAAGTTTACACATGTTTCAGAGGATAAAAGTACAAAACTTTTAAATGGTTTACTCATTAATTATAGTGTATTTAAGTATATTTAATTTATTATTCAACTTTAGCCAGCATATACCCATTTTACCCCGGTGCATACCCATTTTACCCTGAACCACGGGGTAAAATGGGTATACACCGGGATAAAATAGGTATAGTGTTTTACACAAAAATTTTTTAAAAAAAGGAAACACAAATTATGTTTAATTTAGACCTAAGATACACAATGTCAAAAGTATTGAACGAAAACATGAATTTATTTCATAATATTTCTGCCATGAAACATTAAAATTAAAAAAGCTGATTTTTATACCCATTTTACCCCGGGTGACCCTATAGGTTTAAAATGCAACAGTACAATGGTGTTTTGCTCTATTAATACAAAAATTATATTATTATTTTTTTTGTTTGTTTGTTTGTTTTTTTTTATTAATAATATTGACTACTACAAAATTACACTTTATTTTCGATAGAAAAGTAGAAAGATTTTTAGAAAAAGAAAATTGTGTATTTCAAACCTTTCACTCTGAGGCAACTATTGAAAAAATTAGAATATTTTAAACCTTATTAATTTTAAAGAAAATAATTATATGGATCACTTACAAATGAACAGTTAACATTACATTCAACTTATAAGATTGATTTGTTTTTTATTTTTTGTAAAAAGAATTCTTTTATTGTGTTTATAGTTTAATAAACAAGTAAAAATATGATATTTTTTTTTTTCATACATTGGGGGGAAAAAAATTTAAATTGATGATTTTTATATATGTAACTTTAGTTAGGCCTAATGATCCTAACAAATAAAAATGAAATGAAAAAAAAAAAAAAAAAAAAAAAAAAAAAAAAAAAAAGCAATTTTTACATAACAAATACTTATAACTGAACAAATAAATAATAATATAGTACATAAATAATACTCATAAGGGGTATTTAAAAATACTTAGCATGTTGATGTGCATTTTTTCATAGATGGACACAAAACAAATGTTCAATGGTGGAAAGAAATATTTCCTCTTTGTTTACATCACATAAAAAAGACAATAATTTCCCTTAGATTTGTTGTCAAGTGCACAGATTCTGTGTAAAATAGCTATACTGCTATTATTCTGATGAAATGCAATGCATGGAATATAGAAAAAGCAAATTAGTATAATTAAATTTTTAACATTTATGAACAAAATGGTTTGGAAGAAATACTTAAATTTAACAATACATTGCCATACTTTTTAATTCATATGCAAAAACAGCCTAGTTAAAATGCTTTGAAAAGGTCTTTGCTAAATTAGCTATTATTTAGGAGATACAACTATTTTAATTGCAGAGTATGATAACAAAACGTTTGAAAATTTAGATATATATTTTATTAACTAGAATATACCTGACATATATGGGATTTCTAACAGCATCAATAGATTATTCATTTAATATGAAATATAGATTCTAACATTATGGTATCAAACAGGCAAGCATTTTAAAAACTAGCCATACAGTTAATTAAATAATATATAAACACTACTTATAAATATGTATAATTAAGTACTGTTGGATTATATTTCTAACCCAAAAATGACTGGACAAACTGACAGATTTAAAACATTAAAATAAAATATAATTAAACTTATACAGAATATTAAGATTATTATTGTAATGAATAATAATTGTATAAAATGCCAATTTTTAGGCTTATCAATGACTGCTATGTTTATAAATTTATGAAATTTTAAACTCTGTTTAAATTTTGAAAAAAAAAAAAAAAAGAAAAAGAAAGAAAGAAAAGAAATAGATTTACAGTGAATATTAATACAAAAGTTAGTATTAAAAGTTATGGGATCAAAATAAATAAGCAAATAATATTTTTCATTCCTTACCTGAATAAAGTTTACTTTAGAAAAACTTTCAAACATATCGCATAAAAACATCATGATTCACTTGCTTGCGCTTGGAATATCCACACACCTAAATACTAGCAGATACACACCCAAAAGCACACAATAAATATAATTATATGCTTCTAAAAGTGGTATCAGCTGGCATCTGTATTAAAATTAGATTTTTAAAATATCTGTGTCTTTTGATAACATCAAAGTCCTTTGAAATCATTTCCTATTTCTAGAGCAAACTTCGACAAATAACATACAACCATGAAAAAAAAAACTTGTAGCACTAAAAACTTTCTTAAAGAATTCACTATAATTATTGTTTTGATATTTTTGTTTACAAGTTACGACTACGACAGTCGGCCCTAAATGCCATCTGTTTAGGCTGGGGTAGTTTCTATGCTTTGTAAGTTCCTAGTGCTATTTGAACTGCTGTGGGCACAACGTTTTTTTGACCGCATTTACTTGGTATCAAGTTTTTGAGTTTGTGTGTAAGCTATTTTTTGAGACTTGGGTGTTGAATAGTGAGAATTTTGGAAGACTTTGTGTTTTGACCGGCCTGGAAATGTAGGCTTCCTAGGAAGCGTGGTGTTTTGTTTTTGGGGGCGGTTCCCAACTACAACAGTTTGGACAGTTCATAGTTTTATCTTGTGTTTATTATTTGCTGTTGTTTCTTCAATAAGTTATTGTTTCGTACTGTATTTATTGAATTAGTCTATCTTTTCTGTCGTTAATTTCTTCATTAGTGTTAGAGCGCCATGTCTGACGACATTTCGCAACAGTTGCCAACAGAGGCAGCAAATATGGATACGACCAGTTCAATCTCAAACCTCAACGCCACACCGGCCCCCGACTTTAATCATTACAAAAGCATTTATTCATCGGCGGAACTTCTTAAATTTTCACTACTCGACAAAAATGACGTCATTACGTTGTTTTTAGAAGCTAAATCCGGTTCCTTCCCCATAATTCATCCCAAATTGCTAAAAATGGATATTGTGAAGCAAATAGCAAATCATGCTGCCATAGATAGTATTAAAACTACAAAGCAAGGAAAATTAATTGTTTTGACCCAATCTGTCGATACTGCGATTCAGGTGTTAGAAATGTCATCGTTAGCGAACATTCAAATAACCCCACGTATTCAATTCGAAAGCGTCACGTCTCGGTTTCTTCTTTATGGCATCCCGGCCGATGTTTCCTGTGAAGAAATAGCGGACGAGCTCATTTACAACGGTGTACACTGTCTTGAAGTCAGACGATTTTTAAGGAAAAATCACACAGGTGTCGTGCCAACCACCACAGTATTGGTAACTATGATGGGTACCCAACTTCCCCGTGAAGTGAAATTATATTACCAAATTCATAAATTAAGCTTATTCGTAGATCGGCCTCGCCCCTGTCCAAGATGCTGGCGGTACAACCACAGTACAAAATCATGCCGCTCGGAAATCTCTTGTCGAACCTGTGGACAGTCTCATGAGGGAAGTTGTCAAGCCGACAGTCCAATTTGTTCTAACTGCCGAGGGGAGCATTGCGCTGATGATAAGTCCTGTCCCATATATCAAAAAGAAATCCTTATACAGAAATTCAAGAGCGAACACCACCTATCCATCGCCGAGGCCAGACGCCAATTTCGTGTCGAAGAACGTCGAGAGGAAAATACATATGCCTCAAAAATTAAGAGTCCACCCCATTCCGAATATATCACCAAATCAGACTTTCAAGCTACTTTGGAGCAATTCACTCATAATCTATATGAAGTTTTTCAGTCGTTAATGGTCGAGCAGGCGGCACAGTGTAGCAGTTTTATTGAACAGGCCTCCTCCCTCCTGGAAAATAAAATTCAAAGCATTCACACCGCCTTTCATGATCTCAGTGCCACAATAGTCAATTCTGTCCAAAAACAACAAGTTCTACCGTCAACGATCACTAACAAACCAAAAACCACTCATGTAGTCAAAGAAAAACTAAAACAAAATCCTGGCGATGGAGAGAACTCGCCTCCCTCCGTCGAACCTGACATGAAAAAAATCCGTACTAGTCATTCCTCTGTCTCTAACTCGTCCCTGGACAGTTTAAATATTCCTCGCCACTCCGTGCCTGACTCCAATAAGTCCAGCCCTATGGAATTGGACAGGTCTCAGTCTGGTCATCAATAACCGTCTTTGTTCATGAGTCTTTCATTGGTGCAATGGAACGTAAGAGGAGTTCGGGCAAATTCTGCCTGGCTCCACCACTCCCTTTTCGTCTCGTCTGACATCGTTGCACTTCAGGAGACTTTTCTTAATCCCTCCGTCGATTTTCAGCTTCATGGCAAAAATGCGTATAGGCTTGACCGAACTGCTAGAAAAGGCGGTGGACTCCTGACGGCAGTGCGGAGCGCCCTTTCGTCTCGTCGGATGGTTCTGCCAGTCGACTCAGCCCACAATGAAGCTCTGGGAGTGGAAGTTTCCTTTCCCAACAACGTCCGGCTTCAGATTATTAACATTTACTCCCCCCCGGGTAAGCTGGAAATGCCTTGGCTTGACAAAATTTTGGGAGCTTGTCGCCCCCCTTTCGTCATTATCGGGGACTTTAATTCCCATCACACTAGTTTGGGAGGTACCCAGGATACCCCTCAGGGTGCCATGATAATCGACTGGATCATCAAAAATAACGTTTGCCTTGTCAACTCCTGTACTCCGACCCACTACTTTGCGGGTGGAGCTTCACTGCTGGATCTATCCATTACCTCTCCAGATCTGTTCGTCGATACTAGCTATTTCGTTCATCCAGATACATTTGATAGTGATCACTGTCCAATCAAGCTCCAATTTAATTTGCCTATCATCACTCCTATACACCACAATTTTCGTCACCGCTATGACTGGGGAGCTGTCACGAGACACTTGAACCAGGCAGTTGTGAGTTCTTCTACCAATTCCTACGAAACTTTCCAGAGTTCCTGCAGTGCTGTCCTCAAGAAGTGCGGCCGTAGGACGAAGATTCTTATGCGCAGTGGGGCCCCGTGGTGGGACTCCCGATGCAGTTATCTGTTGGGGCAAAAGCGGCGTTTACTCCGTCAAGCGAGGAGGTGTCTCTGTCCTGCTACTTGGAGTCGGTATAAGAAAGTTGCAGCCGTCCTGAAGAAGGAAATAAATGATGCAAAACGCACCTACTGGGCAGCAATTTGCAAAGCTGCAGCTTCGTCTGGGGCCATCTTTAGGATAATTCGCGCGTTGAAAAACCGGAAAGTGCCTCCCCCGGAGTCACATAACTTTATTGCCATTCAAGGTTTGACGTCGACTTGTGCCTTCGAAGAGTCGAACGAGTTTGCAAGATCGTTCAGCAGGGTCCACGGGAATGGGTTCATTCCACTCGACTTCAGTGCAAATACTGATACGAATCTCCGTCGCCCTATTCGTTTGTCTGAACTTCAACATGCTATCAACAGGTCTTCTCATCGCACGCCCGGTAAAGACGGGATTTCACTTCGTGCTCTCCGGTGCTTGGACGAGAGGGGGTTGCAGAAATTACTGGCAATTTTCAACGATATTTGGAGCTCGGGCGTCATCCCTCGTTCTTGGAGGGAGTCCATTATTGTCCCTATCCCGAAACCCGGGAAGGATTGTACCTTGCCTGCCTCCTACAGGCCTATTTCTCTTACTTCGGTTCCCTCGAAGGTGTTTGAAAGGATCCTTTTGAAACGAATTATTGCCTGGATCCTTCGGACGAATCACTTCCATCCAAATCATTACGGTTTCATTCCTTTTCGTGACTGTACTCCGGCTCTAACCAAACTCTATTCAGACATCTCTTCAGCTCGCCTCCAGAAGCTAGTGGGTGTCCTAGTGTCGTTCGACATTGCCTCTGCTTATGATTCCATTTGGCCGGATGGTCTTGCCTTGAAAATGTTATCTGCAGGCCTTGACGGCCATTTCACCAAGTGGACTCACTCCGCATCGTTTAGGGTCTTTCAAGTTCGCTGGAAGGGAGTGCTATCGGATCCGGTTGAGATCGACGTGGGCGTCCCACAGGGGGCGGTGTTGTCTCCCTTTCTGTTTTCCTTCTACATGAGCGACATTTTTGATGCCATCGGTCCCGATGTGGAGGGGCTTGTATATGCTGATGATACTTACGTCTACGGTTTTGGTCCTTCCTTGGAAGAGGTTTTGCCTAAAGTCCAAAGAACCATTCACGACATAGCTCGCTGGTGCACCTATTGGAAGCTTCGTTTAAACCCAAGCAAATGCTCGGCGATAGTGTTTTCCTCTAGGAAAACGATCCCTGATAGTCACCTTCGTATTGATGGCCAAGATATACCCTGGGTTCACAATATCCGAATTCTAGGTTTGAATTTCACTCACAACCTCAACTGGACTTCCCATATCTCCTTAATTAAAGAAAAGGCTGTTCGGAGACTGAATGTCCTTAAAAGTGTGGCTCATGTTTCCCGTGGTATCACTACTCATGATCTCCTTCGACTCGGCAAGGCGACTGTTATGAGCACGTTGCATCACGGGAGCCCCATTTATTCACTAGCGTGCTCCTCTACCAGGCAGAAGTTAGAGCCCATTCTAAACACAGCTCTTAGAGTTGCTACAGGTCTCCCAAGGTGGACGCCTATCCCTATCCTGCGTCGGGAAGCTAATTCCCTGTCAATCGCAAAGACTCAGGACCTCCATAGGAACTGCTACCTCCTTCGGCACCTGTCCCTCGGCCCTCTTTCGCCGATCTCGTCTGTTGTTCATCCGGACCATGCGAACTTGTGTGTCTTTGCTGATCATCTGAAAGAAACTCTAACCCGGCTCCAGGTTCCTGTATCTGATATCGTATCGGCGGTCTTTCCCTATCCTCGTCCTACGGACTGTATCCAGGTTCACACCGATTCTTTGGAGTTCCAGAATAGACAGCTTCAGCCTTCACTTATACGTCAGCTTTTTTCCTCCTTCATGTCCACGCGGGTGGATTGGCATGTCATGGCTACTGATGCTTCAAAATCGGACTCTCAGACTTGTGTAGCCTTCTGGGACATTACTCGGAATTTTGGCCACTCCAGCATCGTTAATAACCTAAATTCAATTTACACGGCGGAAGCTCTGGCCATTTGGTTCGCCTTGGACTTTCCCCCTCAGTCTGGCAAATTGATTCTGCTATCCGACAGTAGGTCGGTTCTTACGAGCCTTCATTCCTTGGATCACAGATCCCCCCGTGTGATCGCTATGGTGTATTCTAAGCTCATATCAGTCTTGCAGCATGTATCTTTGATTGAGCTAGTCTGGGTCCCCGGACATGTCGGAATCTATGCCAACGAGCTTGCCGATAAGTTGGCACGCACCCACAGTCTGCGAGTCGATCCAATAAAGTGGGTGTCCCCAGAAGATCTATGTGTGAGACTTCGTCGTTTCTACCGTACCGAAGATTCCAACGAATGGCTCCTTTGTAAATATGGGACTGACTTCGCTCATCTCACTAAAAGAAGTTGGGAGCACAGAAAGTTGCGGCTTCCTAGGAAGGGAGAGGTCCTCCTCTCTCGCCTTCGTACGAAATCCCTCCCTACCAGAGCGTTACTCTACAGATTCAAGCTCTGCCAATCCCCCTTGTGTCCAATGTGCTTACTTCCTGAAACCTGCGAACATTACTTATTGACTTGCAGGCGGTACGCCACTGATCGTGCTATACTATATCAGCGTCTTGGGATCTCTGGTGATACTGCTACCCTTAGTCAGCTGTGCGATTTGGCTGTCGCTGGAGCAGCTCAGGCTCGGCATCTGGTATCGTTTCTTCTAAGGACAAATCGCTTTTAGCTAGGTTTCCTCATGAACTCTCTAGTGCACCTTCGACCAAGTAGGTCGTCTCGACCTCTCCTGATGGTAGATCTGCAGGGGTAAAAAGCTGTGGCTTACTCCCCATGGTCTGGGCGTGTTGCGCCTCAACAACAACAACAACAACTACGACAGTCAATTGCCGGACAGAAGATTCATTGAAAAGGAGACTCGTTCTTCAGAATCTCCGGCAGTCGTTATGGCAGTCTTGACTGCGCATGTGCAGTAGCCGTAAGCACACAGCCTTCATATGACGTCAAAAATCAACCACTGGAGGTCAGCCAATCTTTAAATGGCACTTGTGATTGGTGGCTGAGAGAATTATGGGTGCCGCTCGAGGTCAGCCTAGCAGTTGTGATTGGCAGATGAAAAGGTAAAACATCACTGTAAAAAATATCACCCTTTTGCTGTATCGTCACTCCCCCGCTTTTATAGAATCTCTCTCTTTTGACCAATAAGAATGCTCCATAATTGGATGAAGTAATCGTTTTCTAACTAAACGGTGGAGTGACGCTGCAGCAAAAGGGTCGTATTTTTTACAGTGATTGATTGCCTTATCACAGCCGACACAGAATGCCTTATATATATATATAAGGCATATATATATATATATATGGAGCGCACTAATAAATATAGAGGACACGGGATAGGAGAAATAGAACTCATTTTTCGAATTTCTCTTTTTTCGCTTCATATATTCAAGAGATACTAATAAATGTGCAACTAATACATATGCAATGAATTTTCATATTTAAAATAAAAGATTTGAGATTATTACAATAATCTAGTTATTTTTCAATCAAATTACTCACGAAGGAGAAAAGTAAAGAGGAGAAGAAATTCTAAGTTTCACGAACTCTAGACTTGGTATTTGGATTTCCCGGTGTTGGCGAAACGAAATGGACTTTTCACCTGCCAATTAAAGCACGAACGACTAGGTATAGCGTTTCCTCCATTAAACAGCGCATGCGTCACTACTTGGCGAAATTTCGATCTATGTGAGGTCTGCTAGTTTGGCAATTTATCTATGGAGCTGGCGAATAGACTTTAATTTTGTAGTTAAAAGAATATCGCATTTAAAATAATATTGACTTATAGTTAAATTAAGTGAAAATAATGAAATTGCTATGACAAGATCAATATAACTATTATTGTTTGCTATTCTTAAAATTCTTGCAGCAAAACTAAATATAAGTTATGAAATTCTAACAGAAAAATATTTTTTAGGTCATTTTAAGAAATACTGTTATTTCATTTAAGTGGATATTTTGCATATATTTATATATAATAAAGTTATTTTCAAATAATAAAAATTAAATCATATATATGTATATTAATTTATTAATATTTTTACCATTCATCGAATTATTTAAAGTATGATAATTTAATATATACAATGTTTAATTTACTACTGCAACATACATTACCAATATTATTTATATATAATTATTATATATTTTTATGAAAGTTTAGAAGATATTGCAATTAAGATTGTGATAAATATTCATTTTAAATTCTATATTATTATTAAAAATAATTATATAATAAAAATAAATATATAATGATAAAAATTAGAAAAATAATTTTTAAGTGATAAGCATTTTAAATTATAGTGTCATAACAGTATGATTTTCACAATAAAAAATTAAAAAGCAGCTGATAAATTAATAAGTATTTTTATGTATGAAAAATAATTCTTAATCATAAAAGATTAACACTTTTTAAAATAATTCTGCTATTTATATATATGTATGTTATTAAATTCCATAAAATATATTTTAATGCAAGTTAAGAAGATAATTTTTCTACATTTTAGGTATTAAAAAAATTCCTTTATTGAAAAAATATCTTGTAAGTCATGTGAATATAAAAAGAATAAAAAATTAGTTATCAGTGCTATATTTGTAGTCACAATAAAAAATTACAAAGTAATTGATAATAAATATTTTTATATTTTTATACATCAAAGATAATTTCAAAGGATAAAAAATTCAATAATCAATTCTGCTAATTTTATATTTATTTGTTACTAAAAAAAAAAAAAAAAAAAAAAAAAAAAAAAAAAGTATAGGAGATTTATTATTGTATTTTATAAATATTTATTTTACTTATTACTAAGTAAATAAATGAGTTTTTTTTTATCCATTATTAAAATTTATTTTAAATAAACTGCCATTTACAAGTTAAGTTTATTAATGGTATTAAATTTATTTTGTAAATCATGTGAATTAAAAAACAATAATAATAATTTTATTAACAGTTCACAATAAAAAATTACAAAGCAACTGATAATAAATGTTTATAATTTTTATACATCAAGGATAATTTTAAAAGATGAAAACTTCAATAAAACATATCCATTAATTTTATATTTATGTTTTTAAGAAAAAGGAAAATTAATAAGCTTAGGAGATTTATATTGTATTTTAATAAATATTTATTTATATTTACAAAATAGATACATATTGTGTTTATTTAATTATTAAAATTTATTTAAAATGAATTCTATTTAGAGATTAATTTATTTATTAATACAAATTAAATTAAATTTTTAAAAACTTAATTAAATTTAATTTAATTATCTAACTGATAATAAAATGTATTAAAAGATGAAAACTTCAATAAATCAAATAAACTTATTTTATATTTATCTGTTTCTAATAATAATAATAATAAGCTTAGGAGATTTATATTGCACTTTAATAAATATTTACAAAACAGATAAACATTTATTTTATTTTATTATTAAAATTTATTTAAAATGAATTCTACTTACAATTTAAATTTATTACTACAAATAAAATTAAATTTTTAAAAACTTAATTATAATTATTATTTTATTTAATGATCTGACTGACAATAAAATATTTTAAAAGATTAAAACTTCAATAAATCAAATCCGATAATTTTATATTTATCTGTTTATAAGATAAAGAAAAAATATTAAGCTTAGGAGATTTATATTGCAATTTAATAAGTATTTACAAAATAGATAAATATTTTTTTATTATTATTAAAATTCATTTAAAATGAATTCAATTTTCAATTTAAATTTATTTATACAAATAAAATTAAATTTTTTAAGCTTAATTTAAATTTAAATTTAATTATCTAATCTTATAAAGAAAATTTGAGTTTAAAAAATGAGAATTTTTATCTTATTTTAAAATGAATTCTATTTACAATTTAAATTTATTGATACAAATAATATTAAATTTTTTAAGCTTAATTTTAATTTTAATTTAATTATCTAATCTTATAAAGAAAATTTGAGTTTAAAAAAAAATGAGAATCTTATCTTATAAAGAAAAAGTGATAATAAAAACCGACTAAACTTTATTAACTGTCTTAGTAAATATCGAAACATAATAATAATTTAAAAAAAAGAAAGAAAGAAAAAAATAAAAATTGTAATTTAAGAAATTACCCCAACCATTTGAAAAATGTTTCACTCGATACATTCATCTATCATTTTAAGCTAAATACCAGTTGTTTTATTGTGTATTATCCGTGCCACTGCTATAAATGACTTTATACATGCTGCAATTTGAAGGTACGGTTCGTTTAAGTTATATCACTCTATTGTCGCCAAGCATAAAAGTTGGCGACGAAAGAAACATTTCAAACTATTTAACATTGTTGGTGCAAAAGTAATCATTATTAAAATACAGCTTTGGCATATACTGTTATACTTGTAAGACTTTGGCATATATTGTTTGATTTTACAGAGCAGAATTTTGGTGATGGAGGTTTTAAACCAAAATCGATCGCAGCACATGCATCTGTGAATGGGTCCATCAGACATCGAATCAAAAAAGTTTTTTCCCAGTTTTTCCCAAGCCGATTGCTTTTTAGTTTTCTTTTTAGGTGGTGGAAAATCAAGAGTAATAGCTATAACATTTTCCGGCTTGTTAGAATCACTATTGGCACTCAAATTTTCCTGGTTAGAACCGACCGATAGTAAAACGCCATGGCTAGTGGATTGGTCGCCCTGGCGACATGATGTTTTACAATTAATCGGTTCGGCATTAAATTGCTTCCTTTTTCGTGATCGCCTTTCAACACGTAATTGGTTTTCAGCGGCTCAATAATCCTTTGATTTTATCATTTTCTGCATTGAAAGACGTTTTTGCGCCAAACCAAATACAGTATTACTCAGTTATCCCGTCGACCAATTTCGCCAAATGATACGAATCGCCAAACTAATAAGCAACTTATACATGTTGACTAAATTTTTATTTTAAATAGCAAAAGAAGAAATAAAAATCACTTTATGATTGTTTAAGTACGCGTATTGTGTTTAATATCATTGAATGCGATATTCACGTTCATTCATTTCTTTGGCTTCGGCTTTTTCCGTATCTGTTAATTTCCGTCTACCCATTTTTAAATTTGTTAGTTTTCTCCTTTATTACAATGATTTTAACCATTTTAATTTACTATTCAAATAAAAATTCTTCTAAAAGTAAAGAATTTAATTTAAATTCAAATAAAAATTCTTCTAAAAATAAAGAATTTAATTTAAATTCAAAAGTGGTAACATCATTCAAAAGTGGTAACATCATCGGGTCCATTCTCCCGAAAACAACAACCATTTTTCAAATGGTTAAAAAGAGCGTCCACAGCGGGGACAAAACACGCGAACTCAGGGTTTAGCCTTAAATCCGGCCCAAGCGAGCGAACGTCATAACCACTATGCGAGATTGTTCACATTACAATTTCCTCAAAATACCATGAATCGGCTGTACGCAATACTTTCTGATAGCATGTGGCGTTTCTTCGCCAAGTCATTGTAGGAAGCAAGGTCATTGGAAGCAACCCAAGAATGAGTTGACGCATGCGCTGTTTAACGGAGGAAACGCTATATCTAGTCGCTCGTAAGCGAGATACTAAAGGATAGTCACGTTTTAGTAAAATTGACTTTAGCTGCGTTCTCATTGGTTGTTGTCAGTCACATGTCATAGAAAGTTTGGCGAAAAATCTTGGCGATAGCCAAGCTTTGTTTACAGCTATGGGCGATAGTGAACAGAATAGGGTTGTGTCAGTGATGGTAACTTGTGGGAAAATTCCCACATCTGTGGGGAAAATAGAGCTGTGTGGGAAAAAGGGGAAACTTGAGGTTTTGTGGGAAATTTTAAGAATTTCCCATTCCACTCTCATGAACGCGCTTTTTCCTTTTCTTTCTGCAAAACTTTTTAGAAAACGCTTACTTTCGACTTGTTTTTCAAATTTCTTGTCGAATTGCATCGTAACTATTTCACTGAATATTGATGTTACGTTCCATTGACTCTCGAAGCTTAATTCAACTAAACTTCTGTAATTTAATAGATCAGATTCAACAACGTGACCACATGCCGCCAATTTTTCACCAACCAATCAAAATTACCTATATTTTATCGCTCAAAGCTCAAAAGTAATAAAAATAGAGAAACCTGGGAGTTTTTTGGAAGGGGGGAAAAAAGGTTATGACGTCAGTCGAAGTTATTGTATTCGATTTTCAGTTTCAATCGCTCGCTTGCTTGAGAAAAGCGTAAAACGAAAACAAGTTTTTAGCTTTAGATTTTAGTTCAAATTTTTCTAGAATGTGTATAGTGTAGTATCTCGAAAGTTACATTTTAGTGTTTTATAGCTATGGATTTGGATAAAGAAGAAGACTCGAATGTTGCGACAATCAACGTTAAAAGGAAAAATAGTTTTTCTGAGGAGAAATTGAAAGTGAGAAAAAAAATTCAATACGAATGGCTTGATCTATCAGAATTAAATATGCAAATATATATAAATATGTGCACGCAGTGTTGAATTCAAAGGGTGGCCAGGGGAGGACATGTCCCCTCCTGAAGATGTGAGATTTTGTGTTTTCTTTTCAATGATCAAAAAGTGTAATTTCCTTCCCAGAATTCTATAATGTTCCTTACCCCCCCCCCCCCCCCCAAGAGTCATTAAAATCCCTCTTGGAGTAAAGTTTATTTTTTATTGATATGATAAAAATAATTTTGGAAATTTTAATTTTCTTTACTGACATTATCTCTGTAATTTATTGTAAGGAATCTGCTCTTATTTTCATCAGAATAAACTTTTTATGTTTGAAAATAAATACTGTGTGAACAGAAAAATTAATTTTAACCAATTCATTCTAGAGAAATAAGAAAAATAAACTTCTGTTTCATAAAACATGACTTCTGTGTCATGAATGAATAAAAGTTTTGAAAAAAAAATAATCATCATTATTGCCTTAAGAATTTATTTTTAGTATGTTTATGTTTATTAAATTACTTATGTTCTTCGATTGATTGAAAGATTTTTGTTTTGAAGAACCAAAATGAAAAGTAGTATAAAATATATTTTGATCATTTGCCGATAGAGGGCAGCACTGCCGAATTTAACAGTGTGGGGAAAATTGAGCTCACGTGGGAAATTTTGAGGGGAAAATTCAGCTCATGAGGGAAATTTCGAGGGAAAATTTCAGTGACGAGGTTACCATCACTGGGTTGTGTACGTGGTCTTGTGACCGAAGACGAAGAGAATTTCACATCGCTATGACCAACTATTTGTTTCAAATTTTTACTTGTGAAATAGATTTCCCTATATAATTGATAATTAAGAGAAATATACGTTTTTTTTCAGCTTGTACTTTATTTGCAGTAGTTAAATATTGTGTTAATTTCTGGTGATGAATTTTAGTCTTATTTTAGCGTTACTAGTTTAGTGTTTTGAAGGTCTTTTTTTTTTTTTTTTTTTTTCCCCTCCTAATTCAAATACAATTTTGTATTTTTCTAAAAACCTTGCTGTTAACCAAAGCAAATTATTACCCTGTTTAAACTAAAGTGATATTTTATTTACATAGAACTATGTTTTTATCTTGATCTTATAAATTTCTTTTATACATGATTTATTAGCTTTTTATTTACATTTTACAAATTTTAATATAGTTATGTCCTTCTAGTATATATATTTTTTTTCATAGCAATTTATGAGGTGGGAGCGATTGTTAATCTTAAAATAAATAAGACAATATTATAAAATGAATAAATATCGTTTTGATAGCACATTGTGTTTTTGTGTTGCATCCTCAAAATTAGATTTTCATAAAATGTTGTTGAAGCTCATTAATAAAAAAATATTTTTTTATTAATTGAAAGTTGTTACAATTTTATGCTGGTATTTATTATAATCATTAACACACACTTTGTGAATGATTGATTTAAGTAGTGTTGAATTCAGACATTTTTCTCTAAGGTGGACATTCTAGAGAAAAAATTCTAAAAAAAAAAAAGCAGAGTAAAACAACTTTATTTCTTTTTGCAGATGGAGGAAGGGGGCCCATCATATCTTTTTTTCTATTGCCAGAATGTTGTTTTTACCAAATTTCTTGCATTTCCAATAGTTGTTTCTCTTTAAAAACCCATTTTATCTGAAAAAAAGTTTAATTATCTTTCACCATTGTATTGATGAAGTGTGCTGTTTCATAAAACAACAACTTTGTAAAAATTGATCTGTCAACTTGCAGATGGTGTTATTCCATTTAGAATTCAAAATTCTGTAAGAAACAATGCCTCATTTTACCTAGTTAAAAATAAAAAGATTTCTCTCTTCTCTCCTCAATTAAAAATTCCCCCCCCCCCCCCTTTTGTCTCCAAAACCATGGTAAAACAACATTTTGAGTGGGCTCAGATTTTCATTTCTAGTTCGAAAAAAAGTTCTTCCCAAATTTTCGTAAATTTCGTTAAAAAAAACATAGGCTTATCTATAGTTTCAGAGCTTGAAATTCAATTTTCCAGGGAGGGGAATCTCCCTCCCAACATTTATAAATGGAGGGGAGTTTGGCTGTTTGGGAGGGAGAAAAAAAATCTTTAAAACTTTATTTTATGTGCTATTAAAAGAATTACATGAATACAGACATAACAAAATACTACTGAAACAATCTTTATCAAAAATTTAGAATAATATAAAATGTGTTTTTTATTTTTAAAAAAAGTCAAGATTTTATATAGTCTATTTAGTTTTCAAAGGGATCAACTCCCTCCTTGTGCTGATTACTTTTGTTTCAGGTCTGTTTTTGATACAGGTTGATTTTAGGTTGAGAGTAGATTGCTGCAAGTTGGGTTCCGGTTAATTTAATTTTTCAAAAGTTAGTTTAGTACATATCATTTTCGATTAAAGATTATACCTATTACAATAAACAGATATGTTTGTGTGTGTGTTTTCCAAGAAGGCGACTCCTTTTTTTTCCGCGACTCTAATAAAATTGACATTTTTTTTTTCTTTTTGTGTGTGTTTCTGTGATGAAATTTGCATTTTTTTTTTAAAGCAGACTTTTGACTAGATTCGCATTTATTCGGAAACTCTCTGACGAAATTCACATCTTTTTTCCTATTCTTCATCTAAATTTGCATTTTTTTAGCCGCTTTTTGACTAAATTAGCATTTATTAACAACCCTTTGACGAAATTCACATTTTTTTCCCACGATGCATTATTGAAATTTGTATATTTTACATGATTCTGTAACAATTCGTATTTATTAAGTGATCCTTTGAAGGTTTTCAGTTCCAAAAATTAAAAAAAATTGTATATTTTACACGAATCTGTAACAATTCGTATTTATTAAGTGATCCTTTGAAGGTTTTCGGTTCCAAAAATTAAAAAATATAAATCGTCATCAATAAAAAAACTTTAAAAAAAAAAAACTTCAAATTTCAACAAATCGTCGCCCAAAAATATCAATTTCCCAAATCATTCGCAGAAAAATCATAAATATCGTCAAAGGTTCGGGAAGGAAACGCTAATTCCATCAGATAATCGTGAAAAATCTCAAATTTCGTCTGAAGATCATGAAAAAAATGTGAATTTCGTCAAACAATAGTGAAAGAAGAACACAAATTTCATCAAAGATTCGCGAAAAAATGCAAATTTCGGGTAGGGATCCCAGAAAAAACAAAAATATCGTCAAAAAACCTGCAGGAAAATGCAAATCGCGAAAAAAAAGTCGCTGATTTCAACAAAAGGTCACAAAAAATCTGCACGTTTTCTCAAAGAATCGCAAAAAATCTGCAAATTTCATCAAAGGTCTGTGAAAAGTCTGCAAATTTCATCAAAAAGCCGTGAAAAACTCAAAATTTTCATCAAAAAATCTAAAGAGCCTGATAATTTCGTCCAAAGATCGCAAAATTTTTTTTAATTTCGTGAAAAAAAACAGAGTCAAATGTAACTCCCCCCTCTCACACAATCTGCTGTAATTTTTCAGAAAATTTGCTACAAGTTTCAAAAAATTTTTTACTCAGAATCACCTTTGAAGAACCCTTTGACAAATTGGGTGTTTTTCCATGATTCTTTACATAAATTAGCAGTTTTTCTTTCACGATTATAGACAAAATTTGCATTTTTTTGCACTCATTTAAGAAAATTTGCATTTTTTTTAGATCTTTTAATGAAATTCTCATTTTTTTTTTCATGAAATTCACATTTTTAACTGGCATTTTGATAAATTTGGATTCATATGAAGGGGCGTACGAAGAGAAAACTGCATTTGGTGCAAAGTTTTAATTTAGTGTTCATTTTCTTCTTACAGGCCAAAAATGATGTTGGTAGTAGAAAATTAGCGTTTCTAAATTTCTGTGCCCGGGGTTGACCGCCCCTTTCCCCTCCATTTCACACTGCGCTGTTTATGTGGTGATCCTTCACGAAATTCACATTTATTCCACAATTCTTTCACGAAATTCACATTTATTCAGTGATGCTTTAATGAAATTCGCATTTATTCTGCAATCATTTCACAAAATTAGTGTTTATTCCGAGATTTTTTTAAAAAGCGACCAAAAATTTATCGCCAAACTATAAGATTAAATGCCAATAATGGATGATCGTGAATGTCACATTCAATGACATTAAATACTATTTACGTGTTTAAAATGTCAAAGTGATATTTATTTCATTTTTTTATTTGAATTTTTTGTTTTTTCATTATTTAAAATAAAAATTATGTCAATATATAATTTGGTGAAATTGGTCAACGAGATAACAGAGAAGTTCCTTTCTTTTGTTTATGTGAATATATAAATGCATTTATATAATTCTAAAAATTTGAAATATTTTATTCCTATGATTTTATGTGAAAACATTTTATGTTCGGCATATAACATGCATATAGAAAAATGAGATGATTTTTCAGAGTTAAAAGTATGTTATTTGTCAGGATATATGGTGTATATATATATATATTGTGTGTGTGGTTGGATATAAATGTTGAGCTCATGCAGTTTAGTTTATTTTGTGTTAAATGGTTGGTTCAGGCGGAGATGGGACAATCGCTTGCATTTTACTATTGTAATTATTTTGGATTTCTTAAATTTAAATTATTTTATTTTTATAAGTTAATTTATGATTTTATTTATAATAGTGTTTGATAGTTTGGTTTTTGATATATTTTAAAAAAAACTTTTTTTTAAAACATTTTTTATTATTTTTTAATAATTATTGCTTTGTATTTAATGCAACGTTTGTCTCATTATACGAAACCTGCCAGTAGTACTTCATATTTAAATAATGGGGGGGGGGGTATATATAGAGCCATTCCGCCTGCTGATGAGTAATGGCTTATAGTTTAACTGGTAACTTTCATTTGTTGTTTTATTCTAGTATTTTAATGTTTCATGATTTGTTTTTTTAATTTCGTACATTATAGACCTGCTGCTCTAAAAAAATTTTTTTCATGCAATTTTTAAATATTTACATGTTGCAATTTTTTGAGAGCTTCTTTAGTGCCCACATTTGCAATAATTTACATGTTTAACACTAATTTATATATATATATATATCAATTATATATATGTTTTCACTCTTTTAATCTTCAGCATATTTATAAATTTGAAATTTTTCTTTCCCTAAAAATTCTAAGAGTCACTTAAAGTAATATAAACATCTATATTTTTAAAACATTCTATGATTCATTATTTCATCAATAGATGGTGCTTATATCAATGTTTTTTTTAAACAGCACCAGGTGGCGCTGTTTGACTATTGTTTATGTTTATTGTGTTTGTTTTTGTGATTTAAAAAGGTTTTCTTATTTTTAAAGAATTACAGAAGTAATATTAATAATATTTATTTTCATTTCTACTTAATTACTTTCTTTTGATCACATTTATTAAGCTTTTACACAGGTAGTAAGTATAACTGAAAATGTATTCAAACTATACTTGCATAGTTGATATTTCTTCATATATTTTCTTTGAATTCAAATTTTGTCTCTGTATAAACATCTGTAATATTTAGAATAATCAAAATCTGTAGAATTATATTGTTAGGTCTTCTTTGAAGCTTTTCATAAATATTCTTTCTAATAAGTAAGATTTCAAATATTTATAAGTAATTTGGTAGCACATGGTTTTTGTTATGTATAAATCTATTGTTTTTCACTTGTGAAACTTCCATTTTTTCCCCATCTTATATTTATTCCCAACACCAAATTTAATAATATCTTTTAATTTTTTTCCCTCCACACTTATTTATGAATTTGATTATTTATTTTCCAATAAAAGTAAACAAATCAAATTGTCAAGTTTTTTGAGTGATACTGGGTTTTCACAGATTTTAACAATGAATTTTCTTCTTTCGAAAAATGTGTTTACTCTATTTAAAACCTTATAAAGTGTCATTTCTAAAGATAAAAATTTTCTTGTATAACAGTTTTAATTCCCTAAAATTGTAAACTAGCATAAGTGGTACTAGTTTCTTACTTGCCTTCAAATCTAGCGATTTTAAATTTTCATAATTATTTCAAGATTATACTGCAAAGGATAACATAGCCTTCCATTCAAACACTGATGTATTTTTTATTTGGGATAAGATGAATAGATAAAAGCTATTACACATATTATGTTCTGTTCTGTTTTTTTTTTTCCCCTTAAATGATATTTTTGAACTATTTTTTTTTAAATTATAATTTATTAAATTCTGAATCTGAAATGATTCTACCTCTAGTCATGCACATATAAAGTTTTTTGTACTTTTCCAGTACAGCCTTGGCATTTTATGAAAAGTATTTCATGCAATCAAGGCTTCAGAAAGTACAATTTGTTGTGGAATGATATAAATAACTGAGAAGAAACCTTGTGAGGTTTGTTTATATTTACAATTATCTACACATATGTTTATTGTTGCTTTTTTATATACAATTTACTTCTCCTTTTATATAGAAAATTGGCTTAATTATGTTAAATACAGTGGAGCATCGTTTATACGACGCTGAAGGGGATTGCCTCAAAACGACGTATAAACGATAACGTCATATAATCGATTTTTACTTCTAAAACTACAATTTATTTTGTTTTCACTTAATTTTAATGTTTAATGTGTTGATTTATATTAATTTGTAAATTAAACAAACTAAAACAAATAACCAATAAATAAATAAATAAAAGGGGGTAAAATTAGTAAGCAATTTAAATATAAGTACCTTTATTTATTTTTTGCTTTAGAACATATTATGTAGTATTACAAAAGAAATTGCCTATGGTTGTTGAAGTGATGCTGATGTTGGGTTGTAATTAATGATTTCTGCAATGAGTAAAATACCTATTTTTTTTTTTTTTTTTTTTTTTTTTTATTCGCTGGTACTGTGACAAATAAAGTATTTTCTTAATATTTCAATGCACCACTTGGCCAACTGAAAGTCGCCGATACTGATAACAATTAAAAAGATGGTCTATGTGCAACTTAAAAAGGTCGATCTATTTGCATTTCTGAAAGATCGGTCATGTTGACCATACTCTCAAAAATTATGACCCCTACAATGTAATTAATCCGTTATGCGTTAGCTAATTTTTTCGACAAATCGAACATCAGCTCACATTGTTATCAAGTACTGTACATTTTTACTGGCTCTTTGGTGTCATTCATAGCTGCCAACTTCCACCTGCTCTTAAAATACACAAGAAAAAAAAAAGCAAAAATAAACCTTATAAAATTGAAAAATAGACGTATAAATGATTTTGTGCATCGTATAAAAGATATATTTTTACACTAAAATGAATATGAATGAATTGGGACTACTCTAAAACGTCGTTTAAATGTAAACGTTGTATAAGCGAACATCGTATAAATGATGCTTTACTGTATTTTGTTTAAATTATAAATATTGAAAAAAAAATGTTTATGTACAGTAGACTGTATTCAATTTGCACAGCTTCAGATCAAAGGTTGTGCAAATTTTAGAATTTTGTGGATTTATGGTCATTGCTTTGTTTCATGGGTGCCCATATGGTGGCACAAGGTAGGGCTTGAGCCCCCCCCCCCCCCCTTAGATTTTGATTTTGTCATACCTTTTTTAATTAAATCAATTGCAAAATTTAAAAATTTTAACTTTATCCTGGAAAAACAAAGTCGGATGAAAACCTAACTTAACAAAATCAGAAGACATCGGAAAAAATTCCCATTTTAAATGGTTTTTTTTCGTTTAAGGAGGTATATTTGTTTGGAATTTATTTTCTTATAACTGTGAATTTTCTTTTAAAGCTGGATTCTGTTTTAGTAAGATTTTAATGTAGTCCTCTCGAACAGTCTGCTTCTTACAAAGAGAAAAAACATGAAATAGTAAAGAAATTGCATTTTAGGCAATTTTTTATCTTAGAAGGTGTTATGTGCTTTTTTCCTACGAAACTATAGTACTTTTTCTGCGTATTTTATCAGAAGTCAAGCAGAACAAGACATAATAATTTTGGTTGACCTGAAATCTAATATTTCTTACAAATATCATTCAAAAATCCTTGCTTTTCATAAAAAAAGTAAATAATTTTAGAAAATTAATGCAGTCCAATACAAAAAATAAAATTTCGGAATTAGCCTGATTTTATATAAAAGCTAAATTTTGGTCTGACCCTGCTCATTCAAAAACTTGATTAGCCCAGACCGACTAAATTTTCAGAAAATATAAATTTCTCTGCCGATGTGATTAAAAATAATCTTGTATGAGGCATTCTGATCAAAGATACTTATTTCATTTTTTTTTTTTTTTTTCATTATTTTAGGTTTCCAGGGTTCGCACGGACCTTAAAAGTCCTTATAAACTCCTTATATTTCGATAGTCCTTAATAAGGATCCTTAAAGTCCTTATTTTTTATTGAAAGTCCTTATTTTTAACGTGAGCTCAATATTAACGCGATCCGTAATATGTTTTAAAAAAATCGCCGAACATTCCAGGTGTGATTCTCGTCCGAAATTTCTGAAAATTTAAAGCATCCTCTTCCGAAAATTTTAAATTGGGTTGTCACTTCCGCATAGTTGCCAACTTGTACGGTTTAGCGCGCGGAAAAAACAATCCCGGAAGAATGCAAATTTCGTGAAATGTTCGCCGAAAAAGCACACGTTTCGTCAATATTTCGTAGGAAAACGACGATTTCATCGATGTTTTTATCAGCGAACTTTGTCAAAAGATCGCTAGAAAATGCTAATTTCCTGTGCAGATCACGGAAAAAACGGAAATTTCATCAAATATCGCAGATAAAACGCTGATTTCGTCTGTAGACCGCGTTAAAACGTCGATTTCGTCTAAAGATTGCGGATATAATGCCAATTTCGTTAAAAGATCGCGGTAAAAAAGCCGTTTTCGATAAAAGATCGCTCAAAAATATTTTGTCAAAAGATAATTGAAAAAAAAAAAACGCGGATTTCATCAAAAGATTACGGGGATAAAACGCCGTTTTTGAGAAAAGATCACGTAAAAAATGTAAAAAAAGATCGCAATAAATCGCCGATTTTGCTAAATATCGTAGATAAATCGCCGATAAACCCCTCTTCCAAGGGGGGGGGGTAACTCGTGGAATCCCCCTCCCCCCGCGCTGCCGATTTCCGAAAATGCGATGTGAATTTCCGAAAAAAAAATTTCACTCAGAATCACCCCTGAAACATTTCATAATCAGCCAAAAAATATGGCAGCTGAAAAAAAAATCAAGTTTCTTTGTTATAATTCTTATTTCTGATTGGACATTAAAGCTGCCTCTTTCGTTTCCCGATTGCAACGTAGAAACCTCATATCCACAAACACCAATTGTAATCAGTATTCACCATCTAAAATTTCCTTTTCTTTGAAATAGAGAAATGAATAACAAAGATAAGATATTTCGCCAAATAATTGCGCCAGTCTGCTCTATAATCCGCTGATCTGTGTTTGATCGTAGTCTTATTCAGTGATGGGAATTTTCCGCTTTTTTTGTTTACAGGGATGCCGCGAACGCGCGTAAAATACGCAAAAATTCGGCGACGGGACGCAAAAAGAGAAATTTCGTTAAAAAATCGCGAAATAACGAGTAATTTCCGGCAAATTCCGTCAAAAAATTCGCGAAAAAATGGCTAATTTTGTTACAAGTGCAGATTTCCTCAAAAAAACCGACAAAAATCGTGATAAAACAGCAAATTTTTTCAAAAAAAAATCACGAAAAACGCAAATTTCATCAAAAAATTGGGATAAAACTATAACTTTCGTCAAAAGATCGCGAAAGTTCGGTACATTTCGTCAAAGAATCGCAAAAAAGGCAAATTTCGTTAAAAAATCGCGAAATAACAAATAATTTCCGGTAAATTTCGTCAGAAAATTCGCAAAAAAAGGCTAATTTTGTTACAAAATCCGAAAAAAAGTCAATTTCCTCCTCGATTTTTTCATCAAAAAATCGTGATAAAACGGTAACTTCCTCCAAAAGGTCGCGAAAAACCGTCACATTTCGCCGAAAGATCGCAAAAAAAGGGCACAATTTAGTCAAAAGATCGCGAAAAAACGGCAGATTTCGTCAAAAAATCTCTTTAAAACTCAATTTTCGTCAAAGAGGCACGAAAAAAAAAGTTAATGCCAGGATAGAATTTTTCTGTTTAAAAAACTTTCTTGCTTCCAAATTATTATTATTATTATTTTTTCTGCTCCAAAAACAGATTTTCCTGCTTCACAATCTGTTTTTCATTTTCCAAATCTTTCTGAGTGAATGTAACTTCTGAAAACACCCATTCATTAAACAAAAAGTACCCCTTTACTCAAGAAGAGCATTCTTTTTTCAAGAAAAATGTCTTTTTCAATAAATCAGTTTTGCCCCTTTTTAAAAGAAATGCGAACAATAGTGATACTTGTTATCTTCTACACTCAAATAAGTGTTATTTTATAATTTAATTTATATCTTGCTCAGTTATTTTTTTAAAAAGTAAAGAAAATTTCTCTTAATAGTTAAAAAAAAAAAAAAAAAAAATATTGGCTTTAATTATTTATACATTATTACTAAATCAATAATTATTGCATTTAATTTTTCTTTTGCAAATGAACAAGTTCAATTTTTGCATCTAAAAAAAGAGTTGGAGAGGGCAGCGATTATGGTATTGGGAATATGGGAATAGATATAAAATTTTTGTGATAAGGGGGGGGGGGAAGAAAATGAGATTTTGTAATTTACTCCTGTAATGTAATATACAGGCTGGTGTGCTTGTCTTCATTTGCTTGGAAATCAAGACCTGCTTTTGTTACTTGAATTATCTTTCACAAACAAAATGTTGTGCAATTTTTCATTCGCACGTGTGATCATATTGTGGTGCAATTTTCCGTTCATGCATGTTTTCAGTCTTTTTGCTTTTTTGCAGTTCCCATCCCTGCTTATTATTTCACTGGATATGTGTAGCATGGTTAACAGCAATAGTCTTCCTCTGCAGGAAATAAAAGGAAATTAATTAAAGAAGACTTAGGTTTTATAAAGAAAAAAATATATGGCTTCTTGAAAAAGAAGTATCGGAGTTAGAAAATAAGGCCAATGAATTAGCTGATAAAGCTGAATCAACTAAAGATATTGAATTATTTATAAAATCGAACAATTGTAGAAAATCTGCAAAAGAAAAAAATTTCCTCCCTGGCCAAAGAAATAGATGCAAAAAAAGAGTTGCTTGCCAACTAATGTTATATATTTTGTTATATAACAGGGATGAAAGAGTTCCGCCTAAAGGCGGAAATCCGCCTTTTTAAAGATGATTTTGGCCATTCTCTGGATCGATGCAAAAACGCAAAGAAAATATTGCTGGTAATTTGGGGGGGGGGGGGTCCAAGAACCTCCGGGAGTAATTCTCGGACTTATCTTTCACCCGCTAGACTTCACCCACAAATCGCCGAAGAGCCTGTCAAAGTCAGCGGTCAATTTACGTTCAGGACCATCACATGCGGTAAATTTCGCGGGGCGAAAATCTATTTTTAAGGACCGGGCAAACATAACTATTCTGAAGTTAAACTTTATTCCCGGAACTGCCTTTTCTTTTCTCTCACTTACGGTTTACTGACAGTGAGAAACGAGGGAGATACAATGGTCACGGAAGATCACTATCTTAACCCTACTGAAGGGAAAGATTCCCGTGCTACTCTTGGATTGAAGTTGAACTGAAAAACTCATTTACATCAAACGCGCCGCCTGCAAACCGCAAAAAAACTTTGTGTGTGCCCGCAGCCAGACTGGCAGCTGTTTTCTGACACCTGGGTCCATAAGTCACTGTGACGCTGAAGAGAAAGAAAATCTTGGGAGGGACTAATTTAATCTGGATTATTGAGCTTTAAAACAGTGATAATTTTTCAGTTGTTTTGTTTTCCAGAATAACTATTATTTTTGCAGCGCGACGGATACGAGCTAATATAAATTCTGTTTTATTACTATTGCACTTCAGTTCTGGTTAAAATATGTCAATTTCAGGTCAACCTTTTTTAAACATTTTTTTAGTTGCGTTTGAATTTATTTCGAGTGGAATTTTCAGTTATAACTAAAATACCCGAACGCGAGTACGTGCAAGGCTTGACTACTAATCATAATTAAGAGTTTTAAGACTGATATCTTCATCATTATTATTATAAATACTGTTGATCGATGAATTATATAATTTCTGAAATAAATGAGACTATGGCGTTGATAAATTATATACATTCTGCCACAAAGAACACTAGTATAATTATTTATGGTGCATTTACACTCCATTTACAAATACGGCTTTTTACGATATTTGCATTCAGAGGTAAAGGTCTGCACGGGACGGGCCTCGGTCCGAAGCCCGAGCACGGCCCGGGTTCGGGCCGATTTGCATTAACGTCATTCGGGCCTTGCTTCTGAAGACTCAGGCCGGGCCGGACGGGCCTAGTCACTAATCTTTTCGGGCCGGGCTCGGGCCGTAATTTTTTTTCCTGGAGTATCGGGCCGGGCCGAGCCTAACTTACTTCTTCCGTAGAAACCGAGACTGATTTCATTCTTTTTAGTCTTCACGGACCAAAATAATCAGTTCCTGTTGAATCTCCCCATATGAAAATCCTTTTCTCGGCGTGGAAATAAGTCTGTTCACAAATCAGTAAAGTTTGGCTTGGTCCAAAAATTTTTGCAAAATAGGAATATATTTTTAAGTCGACATTATTCTACAATTAAACATTAGAATTTATTCTTTTTAAAGAATCGTAGGTCACTAGGCGTCTCAAAATAGAATTAATCACATTAAAAAAAAAAAGATTATGACGAAATTTTCGTTTAAACCGAAAACTGCAATTTTTTTTAAACTGTTCGTTCATGCAAAATGAATGCAACAATACGCGAGAAAAAAAAAAAAAAAAAAAAAAAAAAATAAACATCTGCTAAGAAGGAAAAGTATTTTTTTCTTTCCAATGTCTTAGAAGATTTTATTTTTACCGTATACCATTTTTTAGATTTTTTTTTTTAATGCATTAATAATATTAATGATAACTGAAACATTTACATACAACAAACAAAGATTCATTAAAAGCGTAAATATCGCAGCCTGACACTGCTGCATAAATAAAGATTTTAAACATGAAAGAAGAAAAAAAAGAGTCGAAGAAAAGTTTTTTTTTTTTTTTGTCTGAACTTTTCCGGTATACTCTTCCTAAAGATCTGTAGAAATTCAACCGGGCCGGGTTCGGGCCGAATTTTACATTTTTTTTCCCGGGCCGGGTCAGGCCAATATTTTTTGCGTTCGGGCCGGGCCCGGGCCAAAATTTTGATTTTCGGGCTCGGGTCTGGAAATTTCGGCCCGTGCAGACCTCTATTCATAGGCTGCTTCACCACTCAAGAACGCGCGCTCGCTAATGTTAATCCTATGGGAGAAATCTTTTTAAGCATACAGTTTGCGTTTTGATAATTTAAATTTTATTTTTGTATTGAATACTTGAGGTTATTATGTACAAAAACCGTTTTTTAATTTTTCAATTTTGTTTGCAGATTTTTTTTTTTAAATCTTTAGGGATGTTTTTATCTTTGGAATCTGTTTTGAAAATAAAAATATCCCCAAATATTTTTTGAATAAATTTGTCGTTTTATCGCGAATTTTTGATAATTTGTTGCTTTTACTCAATTTTTTTAGGACTTTGCCGGGTTTTTTTCGAATTTTATGACAAGTTAGGCATTTTTTCGCGAATTTTTCGACGAAATTTGTCATTTTTTTTGCGTATTTTTCGATGAAATTTGCCATTTTTTTTTCACGATTTACGACAGAACTAGCCATTTTTTCGTGAATCTTTTGACGTAATTTGCCATTTTTTCGCGAATTTTGACAAAATTTGTCATTTTATCGAAATTTTTAAACAAAATTTGCCGCGTTTCCCGAGTTTTTTGACGAAATTTGCCGTTTTATCGCGAATTTTTGACGAAATTTGTCGTTTTATCGTGATTTTTAGACAAAATTTTTCGTTCTTTCAAGATCTTTTGAGAAAATCTGTCGTTTTTCTGTTAGGTCTACAGAAGGTTGATGGCTGTGGTCCCCTGTTTTATCAAGAGATACACATTTATACTGTGAATTTTGAATTTTTTTTTTAATCAAATTTTTTGTAATTTTTATGTTTTTGTAAAATTTAAAACTGCACTCTAGTCTATAAAATGTCGTCATTAGTATTTTTCTATTTTTTCTCTTTATATTTGGCACCTGAAGTTAAAAAAAATTTTCCTCCTTTTTTTCTTTGGTCCACTTTCATGCCTGATATAATTACATAATTATGTTTATGTAAAATTTCAATCTATCACGATTAAAATTTAATGCAAGTAATTATATGTACTGTTCTTTTTTAACTTTAGAAAGTCCTTATTTTTCTTTCAACGAAGCCCTTACAAAGTCCTTACAGAGTCCTTATTTTTCATTTAGCAAACTCTGTATGAACCCTGGTTTCCTTTTTAAAAAGCACTTTGAACTGCAATATTTATTGTTTAAATTAATCCTTATTTTTAGTAAATGTTTTTGTTATAATTAAAGTTGTTCTTAAATCGAAAAAAGAAACTTTATGACATATGTTTTAATTTATTTTTGTTTGTAAATGCATGTAACTAGCAGGTGTTGTGAATAAACTTTATTGAAAAGAGGACATAATTTGCTATATTGGGATAAGACATTAAGTAGTTATTAAATGCATTATAAAAAATATCATTGCAAATTGTGAAATTAAATTTTTTGATTAATACGATTAATAATAAAGCTAAAATTTTTTAAATAATCGAAAATTGCAAAGAACATACTGTTCTAGATTAATTCTTCAAGCAGAATTTTTGTTTTGAATTTCAAAAAATATCTGTGAACGAGGGAACAAACTATAAAAATCAACTAAAAAATTCACAAAAAAAATATTATATTGTACTAACATTTTGAAATTGGATTAATTTCACAAATGTAAAAAAAATTGTCGCAAATTGCAAAAAAACACAAAATATACTGCAATTTTTATTAATTTGAGGTATTTTTTTAACTGTGGCACTTCTGACGAATATTTATTTTACTCTAATATATTTTAGGTGGTCCAGCGCATACTTCTGAAAATAGGTAGTATGCATAGCCTGTGAGCTTAGTGCCATCAGTTTAACTGGGCAGTATTCTTTTTTTACATTGATTTTTTCTTCTCAAAAAGTTTCTAATTACAATGTTTTATTGATTTGAGATTCTTCCATTTTTTAATATTTCGAGATTTTTTAACTACAAGTGAATTTCAAAGCTCACAAATTTTTCCTTATGCAACAAGAAAATTTTGTGGCTTTCTCTTGCAACTGATTGGCAAATACCACTGACTATTCTTCGAATTTTGTATGTTTTTTCCCAAGAAGTTGAAGAATTGCACAAGTTTATCTCAAAACCAATTCATGATTTTCACAATTATTTTAAATAAATGTTTAAATAATTTTGAGATTTTCTTTTCACCCTGTTTATTGAGTGATGAATTTTCAGAGATGATTCTGAGTAAAAAAATAATTCTGAAATTCACAGCAAATTTTCTGAAATATTATAACAGAAGGATATAGTTTGGGGGGAGAGAAATCTACTCCCTTTAAAAATTATGTCTTTTGCACCTCTTGGATGAAATTTGCGGGGGGTTTTCGCACTCTTTTGACAAAATTTGTCCTTATTCAGAAATCTTTTGAATTTTTTTTTTTTAAATGTTTAGTAAATCAAAACTTAAAAACATGTTAATAAATGTTTTCTTCATTGTATTAAATTTTATCATATGTGAAGTACCATGATAGGTAATGATTCTAGGTTGCCCTGGTGGTTATTAGGGATGCACCGAATAGTGATTTTGGCCGAATACCGGATGCCGAATATTCGGCCGACAGGTGAACCGAATGACGAATATTCGGCTTTCCAAATACTTTTTTAATTTCAAATTTAAAGGTATTAAAATGTTACTTTTTAAAACAGTTTTACATAATATTTAATAAAAGAAATTTACATTTTGATAAACAAAAGCTTTTTATAAGATCATTTAGTATTGAAAAAAATCTGCCTTGAGTTATTTAAGAAGCGCAGTTATGAAACTTTAATTAATAAAATTTTGTATGAATCAAACAAACATTTTAAAATCAAATAATGGAAAAATGGCCGAAGAAAAATTCTACAGTCTGATAATTGTCCTTTTTAAATAACTCAAGACAGATTTTTTTTTTAATATAAAGTACAAATACTTTCAACTTAATTCTGAATAAAGGTATGTTTGGCTCATAGTTCTTTTCTTATGAATGGTGGTATTTTCTACCCTTCCCATCATATCATATATTTTACAGAAATCAAAGCATGTGAGTTGAAAATATGTTATCTTATTTATTGTTAATGTAATAAACGAACACACAAGTTTTGACCTAGGATGAGATGAAATACAATGTACTTATGACTCAATAAGTTGATTATGATTATGGTTTCATGAACAAAAATTGTCTATCTTGATAGCTATTACTGATTTCAAAAGTTTTTTTTTCTTTTAAAGGACTTTTATTTGGAGAAAAGCAAGAAACAGATTATTTACTAAACAAAATTTAGAAACTTGTATGAGCATGTAATTTATTCCTAAGGAGAATCCTAATAAATCACCATTTTAATCCTTCTCATGGTTAATTTTCTTAAATTATACTTTACAAACAGCAAATAAATAATGTAAAAACATTCTATTTTATTTAAAAATGATTTTGTTTCTAATTATTTTAAATATAAATTAAAAAATTGACAGTTAAAAGTAAAAATAGTGAAAAGTTTTTAAAAGGTTTTATTAAGTATTGGATTCGGCCATACCGAATATTTGGCAGACCGAATAGTTTCATATTTGGCAGACCGAATAGTTTCATATTCGGCTCAATCGAATAGTTTAGTATTCGGCCTAGCCGAATATTTGGTAACATGGCCGAATACCGAATAGATACCGAATATTCGGTGCATCCCTAGTGATTATATTCTTTTTAAGATGGATTCATATTGCTTCCATATTACTAAATTTAATATATACATAGAAAAATACAAAAAATACTGAAAAACACATTAATAGAATGAGTGTGTCTGATTTCTTTTTTGAATTTATTTCGATAATTTTATGTTTACTGTTAAGCATTGAGAAATGTAATAATAAAAAAATAGAGATTTTGCTATTTTTTACTATTCTTTTTAAAAAGAAAATGTCTCAAAAATATCATTTCCTAAGTTCACATACATCATACTCAGCAACATAATCAGCAAAACAATCAAAATTTTGCTATTTTTTTATCGTTATTTTGTAAAAAGGAAATGTTGCAAAAATAGTATTTCCTAATTCTTAGCTCAAATTTGCCAAGTTCACATATTTCATACTCAGCACTGTAATCATCAAAATAATTAAAATGTCGCTTTTTTTAAACTTATTATTTTTTAAAAAGAAAATATCTCTAAAATCAAGAATTTCAACTTTAAATTTAAATTTCCTAAGTTCACATATATTGGATGTGGAGGCAAGAGTCTCATCCCACTGTGATGCCTCTGTTTTATGCGAGAGGCACTATTCTAAAGATGTAAATGAGATCTAAAAACTTCTGTCTACTGTAGACTTCGTAACAATTACGGAGGACTGTTATCAATTACAATTATGATTACTTTCAATTTTTGAAAGCTGATTCAGATTATGTACCTATTTAGACAAGTTGGATTACAATTGCATTAACTGTCTGTATGTAATTTTCATATTTGGTACATTTTTAGGAATGAAGAATTGCATAAGTGTGAAAGGTTTGCACGGGCCGAAAAAATTTCGACCCAGCCCAACCCAGAAAAAAAGTCAAAATTTTGGCCCAAACCCAGCCTGCCACTAGTGAATTTCTACAGAACATTGATATTTACTCTTATGGAAGAATTCTGACCAAAAAAACTTTTTTTCCATGTTTAAAATCTTTATTTAAGGGTGTATTAAAAAAAATGCTTTTCCACCTTCAACAGCTCGAAATTTTCCGATACCATTTCAGACACATTTTTAAAAGTAGAAACATGAAACTTGCTGAAGGGATTTTTGAAGAGACGTATAAGGAGCCGTGCGACGCCATTTTACGCTCAATTCATTAGAATTTGATTTATAAACAATTACCGTCCCAGCATGACCCTTTTTTTCGTTCACAGATCTCCCGCTTGGGGAAAATCGGTTCAAAATGCCATTTTTGATTGCTTTTTTTTTTGCAAAATTTTGTGCATTTATAAAAGAATCGACAATCACGGCACCTTGTACATTTTGTAAATAAGACAGTTTGCAAGTTTCATGCATATGATAGCAAAAATGAATTACAAAATAAATCGGAAAATAAGCAGTTTGAATCGAAATACACCCTTAAGCAAAATTGACGTTGTCTGTAGTAAGCCGATTTTAATAAGCCTAGAAATCTATGATTCTTTAAAAAGAATAAATTTTAATGTTTAATTATAGAATAATGGTAATTAAAATTTTTGGACCAAGCCAAATTTTACTGATTTTTGAACAGACTTGGCCACATCAAGAAAATTATTTTCATACGTGAGGATTCAATCTTGGTAGAATACAGCGTGTTTCAAAAATAATCATCTGATTAAAAAAATCATAACTGTTCAAATTTTCATCCGTTTCAAATGAATAATGTATAGATAGAAAGAGGAGAATCATAAGTTTTGTGTAGTTGTCAACAGGTGGGGCTAGTGCTCTTCCTTCACCAACCACTTCATTGTTAGTTAAGCTGACAACTGCACAACAGAAATTCTTTTGTGTCATACGCTATGCGAAGTGCAAGTCCGTGATATCTGTTCAGCATGATTTTCGTCGAAAATATCCACATGTTCACGTTCCTACCGCTCTGAGCATAAGCCGCTGGTATAAACAATTTTAAGAAACAGGCTGTTTGTGTAAAGGAAAACGCTCTGGCTGGCCCTGCTTGTTAGACGAAAATGTGGAGCACATTCGAGAAAGTTTTGCACATATCCCATGTCAATCCGTTTGCCGTGCCAGTCAGAAACTTTGTATTCCTCGCATATAAAGGAAACTTAAAGCAGTCAATGTTAAAATGTTTTGCAGAGAAAAGCGCCAAACATTTTTTATTTTTCATTTTATAGACCTTAATGTTGAATTCAGACAGTTTTTCTCCGAGAGGGACTTCTGTGGCTCTGGGGAGAGGTGATATTATAGAGTTCTGGGGGGGGGGGGGGAATTGTACTTTTTGACCATTGAAAACACAAAATTTCAAATTTCCTGAGAGGGGATGTCCCCTCTCCCCTTAATTCATCACTGATGGAGCTGATTATCTGTGTGTGTAAAATAGATCTCTTAAGACCATCTTTATGACCATTGTCATTTCATTTTATTCATAACACTTTGAACTTTCACTGGATATTCATCAAAAACGGAACTGTAAAACATGAGTTTTCTTGTTGTTTAATTACCGTATATACTCGCGTATAAGTCGAGAAATTTTAGACAAAAAAAGAACTTCAAAGTAGGGGGGTCGACTTATATGCGAGATCTAAAAAAAAATCAATAAATAAAATATCGGAATATAGTTTGCTAGAGAATCGTGCTGCAGCAACCCATTGTTTGTACATCACAAAATCCAAAACAGTTCCAACCTCGACGATTCTGTATTTAAGATCATTTTTAGTTTATTTTTCAAAAAAAAAAAAAAAAAAAAAATCTACCCTACCCTATTGTAAAGAACAAAAAAAAGTGTATGATTTATGTCAAGAACACATTTCCAATACTAAAAAATGGAGATGAGCAAAATCGTCCATTTTAAAGAATCGTTCATCGAAAGGAACGAGTCATTCGATGTCATTCCTATACACTTTCTATAAAAGGCCGAATCTGAGAAAAATGAAACATATCCAAGAAAAAAGGAATGAGTCCAAGAAAGAACGGATTGAATCTGACTTTTCTTCGCGATTCTCCGATTGCGATATATGACATTAAGCAGACGATACATTTTGGAATGATTTGGAGGAATCGTTCCTTTTCGGAGTCGTTTCCTTTCGGAACGATTCAGAGGAGTCGATCTCTTTCTACGATTCTGAGGGAATCTATTCTTTTTAGAGTCGTTTCATTTCAGAACGAGTCCTAGGAATCGCTTCTTTTTTTGGAGTATGAACGAATCCGAGGAATCGATCCTTTATGGGGAAAGTCAATTGGTTTCCCATTTTGGAGGAAGGTCGACTTATACGCGGGTTTTGAATTTTTTCTTATTTATATCTTATTATAACATAAGTTAGGGGGTCGACTTATACGCGAGTATATACGGTAAATGTTATGGTAAAGCTTTTTTCAAAAATCTCCAAAGATAGTAAATCACTTTTTTTGATTTTCTTTCCCAAACATTCTGTGGTCATCAACAACAGAAAAAGATGTAACAGGGCAAGCACATACATGGTTCATACAGATATTTTTAAGGTGAAATATCAGTATTTTTTTTAATTGAAAGAATAATTCTAGTTCAAATGTTCTTTTTTTTGTGTGTGTGTGTGTGAGTCTTATTTAAGGATAGATTTTCTATAAGAAAATACTGGCACAAAAAAATTTCCTGGTCATGAAATTCCAGGATCCATACTCCCTGCCATATGAAATCCACATCATTTCAGATTTGAAAATAACTGATACAAACAGAATGATATGCATACACTGATACAAAAACAGCTGATGCCAAACCGTCTGATGTGAGTTTGAACATAATTTTGCATCCTTTACCGCACTCAACTGTCTGATAGCATTCGTGACTTATACAAATGTAAACAGCATTTGAAATTAGTTTCACTCTGTTCGGTTGCGTATTGACTCATACGATTAACGAGTCATATTTCTAAGTAAAGATTCAGTATTTCGTATCTTGGAGAATATCTGTTTCTTAGAAATGAATATGTGTGGTTTTCAACAGCTCTAGTTATTTCTGAATTTGTAAATGTAAAAACATTTTTATAAATATATTTTCCATTTTTAGCTTCACATAGGGGCGCGCACAGTGTCTGTGTAAGGATACATGCAAACCAGGATAGATGCTGTTAAAACCATTGTATGAAGGTTAACTTAAATACAATTGAGAAATGTGGGAAAAAGGAAATATGCTTTACAGAAATCAAAACAGAAGCATCAGAAATGACATTGTCTTTATACTTTCAATGTCTAATTATTATTATTATTATTATTTTCAATAGTACTTTGAAATTTTTCCAGAGAGAAAATTCACTTTGTGTACAATATTTTAAATAAAAATTAAATTTTCAAAAAAAAAAAAAATTTTTTTAATTGGTTAAGAGGCACAATTGCTAATGTAGTAAAAAAGTGCCTCCTAAGCTTTAAATGAAAAAAATTAGTCGATGAGGGGCCAATGTAATACTTACCCATCATAATATAAAATATGAAAATAAAACGCGTGTCTATGACATCTCCAAAATAAAATTTAAACGCATAAATAAATAATTTTAACATACAATAATGTTCCATTAATGAATTGGTGATGAGCCAATTTTGACTAATTATATAAAACGCCAAAATACTTGAGTAGTACTGGATTGCATAAAAGAAACATCCTTATAACTCAAAAAATAATCATATTAACTAAAAATTTACTGTGTTGGATTAAGTGTCTCATTTCCAATAAAAATATACCTGTGAATTGAAATTTGAATGAAATACAGGGTCATGAAAAATCGAAGAATTTGGAAAACACGATTACACATATCTCAAAAACTAATAATCCGATCAACCTCATTTTTTATGCAAAATTTGTGTTATTTTATTGCCTTTTACGTCCAGTCCTTAAAATAAAAAATTTTGAAAATTTTTATATACCTTTCATCAGAACGAATTTTTTGAGAGTCCAGAAAAAATAGTTCCGGATAATTGAGGTTACTGAAATTAAATAAGCTTCGTCCCATTCTTACATACTAAGTACATACAAAATTTCAAGTCTCTATCTCAATTTGTTCGGGAGATAGAGTGGTTACAGACAGACGGACGGACGGCAAACATTTTTTTCTAAAAATGTTTTTCGGAATCTCCAGTATCTGAAATGTGTAAATCCGTCAAAATTTTTTTTCCAATTTTCAAAACGATTGTAAGATTTACCCATAGTATGTATGATGAGTAAGTAAAAATGAAATTTGATTTTTATTTGAAATGTTTTATGGAAGACGAATTTTCTCTCTGGGGAAATTTCCAAATATTGATATGTTCAATTAATGCTGATTTTATTAGAGTTTCGTATTTGCCCCATGATGGTGGTTCATGTAAAATATTCCATCTTGTGCTGCATTTGTAGCCTGTTGTAATAGTGAGAAATTCCAGGCTGAGTATCGTTCCATATGATTTAATTGGTAAAACATCAGTTATGCTATACCAATAGCCTGGGTTTGAGATTAGATCCTGCATAGAAACTTTTTTATTAGGTTGGCATTTGCGTAACTTAAGCAATTTTTAAAAATTTGATTTTTATTTGAAATACTTTTTTTATTTTTTTTTTACCATACGTAACTACATAGATAAAATTGTCTCATCCAAATGTAAAACTAACCAAAAGTAAAAGAATTTGAAACTACAACCAAAATAGAAAAAGTAAATACAATAGTAAGCCTGTTAGAATTCAACATCAGCTGTTTTACACAAATTATTAAAAATGTAAACAAGAAATTTTAAAAAGAATGCTCACATAGGCTTAACAATTATGTTCTAGTTTTTTTCGTGTGATGACTAGTGTAGTCTCACACTCGTGCATTAATTTTAAATGTATGGAAGCATTTGTTTCAGAATTGTAGCTTGAATTTTTTTAATATACATATATGTACATGATACTTGAGGTTGATGCTTAACGTTGTGCATTTTGGATTTTTTGAACTTTGGTTGTATTGTTTTCAAATCAGAATACTACTCTAAATTTCAGAATCATTTGCAAACCATTTTCCAAAAATGAAAGCATTTGAATATAAAAAATAAAAATGTTTTCAAACTCGAAAAAGTACAAGTGCGCAATATTAAATATTAATCACAAAAACCTCATGAAAGAAATAAATATATATACATACTAGCAGCCTTCGCCCGCTATGCTGGTCAGAACTACGGTGGTACCTCACGAACTACTGAATTTAAAAAAAAAAATTGTTTAATACCATTCAATTCAGCATAAAAAAAATACACTAAAAAATCTGATCACTTCAAAAATATCTGTAAAATCCGATTTTCAAGAATTTTTTAAAAGCTCACTCTTTTTTCTAAACCCCTTAGGGGTGGAATTTTCGAAAATCTCTTCTTAGCGGCACTCGATGTTATCAGAAGTATTTTTACCCCAATTTTCAAGATAGTAGGTTCGGCAGATTTTTTGTGCTGTGATTAATACGAAATCCAGACTTTCTTTTATATGTATAGATAAGAATTAAAAATTTCAGGTTTTTGCGCCAAAGACACCACCAAATAAGGAAAATGTGAAGTATCTCGCGAACTACTGATCTTAAAAGAATTTCCTTGGTACCATTCGATTCAGCATGAAAAAATACACTAAAATATGTTATCAGTTGAAAAATAACTACAAAAACCTATTTTTAAGGATTTTTTTAAAGTTCGTTCCTTTTTTTAACCCCTTTAAGGGTGGAATTTTCGAAAATCCCTTCTTAGCGGCAATCGATGTTATCAGAAGTATTTTTACCCCAATTTTCAAGATATTAGGTTCGGCAGAATTTTTTGTGCTGTGATTAATACGAAATCCAGACTTTCTTTTATATATATAGATAAGAATTAAAAATTTCAGGTTTTTGCGCCGAAGACACCGCCAAATAAGGAAAATATGAAGTATCTCGCGAACTACTGAACTTAAGAGAATTTGCTTGGTACCATTCGATTCAGCATGAAAAAATACACTAAAATATGTTATCAGTTGAAAAATAACTACAAAAACCTATTTTTAAGGATTTTTTTTTAAGTTCGTTCCTTTTTTTAACCCCTTTAAGGGTGGAATTTTCGAAAATCCCTTCTTAGCGGCAATCGATGTTATCAGAAGTATTTTTACCCCAATTTTCAAGATATTAGGTTCGGCAGATTTTTTTGTGCTGTGATTAATACGAAATCCAGACTTTCTTTTATATATATAGATGTATATATATTTGTGGAAACGCTTTCATAATTTTAATATTAGCTTGATAATGTCTTAAAGTGAATAATGTAGTCGCTTAATTCATATCTCTGCGACTGTAAATGCTTCAGTTGTAATACAGCTATTATCATAAAATCTTCAAAAAGGAAATTTGTCTATAATTTAATTCAGTCTTGAATGAAAAAACTATGTACTTTTGACAGAAAAATAACAATTTGAAAATACCAACTGCTACTGCTAAGGTGGAAATTTGTATAAAGCAGAATATTTTTTAAGTTTATTTTGATTCCATTTTCAAGATTTTAATGAATCAATATTTAGAAAAGTATGTTAAATTTCAAAATAGCTATTAGAAACTTAGTAAATTCTTTGTAAAGAAGGGAGGAGGAGGGGGTCAAAATCCATGTTAACCTTAGGTGTAAATTATTGTCACTGTTTAAAAATCACTTTTATATGTTAGTAGTGATATAAAAATATGATTTTACATTTAAATAACTTTATATCAACTGACATTTTTAAGAGGTACTTATTATTTAAAAAGTATAAAACTATTTTGATGTAAAGAAAAAATTTCTCACCTTCAATATGCAGACTCCTAAAATCAAATTACGCAATATAAACCTTCAATTCAATATTTTTTTGTGAATTCTTTCACTTAAAAGTATAAACTTAGACCCAATGGAATTAAAGATATAAAATCATATAAATTTGAAGTTTATTTAAAGGTCATTTATCATAGATTTGGGTAATGCCGGATGGGTCAGCTAGCTACTTTAAACCTTACCCATTTTGTTATTGAAAATATACAGATAATTAAAAACAATTCTTACATCATCGTTTCCATAATCAGAGGTGAGGAATTTTCAAAAGTCTTGCCAGCCAATGACTTATTTCACTAGCCTACAAGATAAGACTAAAAAAGTGTTTCTGACAATGTCTCTATTGCTTACAGTTTTTCAAAAATTCAAAATGCACTTGCCACTGATGAACAAAATGATTATATACCCACTCCTGTACACGATAAATAAGAAAATATTTGAGAAACCATTTATAATAAAAATTTATTCAAATGAAAACAGCAAATATAATAAATTTCTTTTATTTGAAAGTACAAATTACAGACACAGAATAAAATTTCTATTATTATAAATATTATAACATAACAAATTTATAATGGAATATAATGATTACTACATATGATAAATAAAAAAACAATATGTATTACAATGGCCTATGATGATAACACTATGCTTTGCTAAAAACTTTACTAATCTGCAGAAACAGGTATTTACATTTTAATCTGAAAGAAATATTTGTAAAAATAAACTACATTAGTATCTAAATTGTGAATTATTAAGTCAGTTTTTCGTAAAGAAGTGGGATAATCAAATATTAATTATGAGTTTGTGTAGTTAAGAAGCACTAACATCAAGTCCAAAAAGCATGTTTCTTGATATACCTATAAAAAAAATGCTAAAAAAGAAAATTTCAGTAAATTAATTGAATTAAACAATACATAAGTTAATATTTAATGAGACAGAAAGAAATATAACTCATTCAAACTGAAAGAATATACAGTGAAACCCTGATCTATTGTTCCCACATTAAATGTTTTATTTCTACGGTCCTTGCACAAATTATACTTAATGTTAACAAAACTCACAAGCATCGTTCTTCAAAAAGTCATTTTCCCACATTCATCATTGTAAAATTTTTCTTTTCATCAAAATGAAATTGAAAGTCATGCGAATCCATATAACTTACAAACTGGAATTCCTTTTTTTTTTTTTCCTAAAATAATTTATTACAAAAAATGCTTTTAAATGTGGGATTAAGAGGCTACTTTATTCAAATGAAAAAACCCATTTGCTAATATTAATTTTATAAAAATCTCAATTGCATTTTTTTTTTTTTTTTTTTTTGCATTGGATAGCTGGGATTACTCTGCATGCAGGCCATTTTTTACTCTTTTCAGATATTTTTTATGGGGACGCTTTCATTTTCAGAACCAGTATGGAAAGCGAACACACCCTTAAAAAAATATCTGCAACCAAAATGAAACAGTAAAAAAAATATTTTGTTTAGATCAATCTCAGCTATCTAACGCAAAAAGAAAAAAAATATTTAAGAAAACTGAAATGCAACAGAGATATCTTTATAAATTTCTTCCATTGGATAAGCATTAGCGAACAGGTCTTTTCATTTGACTGAAGTGGCCCCTGAACAAAAATAATGAAAACACAGAACTTTCTAGAAAGGTCATTACTTAGATTAAATAATGTTATTACTTAGAATCAGGGTTGGCGAATTTTTGCCGAAGGTGTAAAAAACCTGGTAAAAACAGTCCTTTCAAAAATAGGTTTTTGCCAAAAAGGTGGCAAAAATAGGCTGTCCATTTAATTTTTTTTCCCTAGAAAGAGAAAAAATATTTCACGAAAGCAGGGTTGGCAAGTTTTTGTGGAAGGTGGAAAAAACCTGGTAAAAACCGTCCTGGCAAAAAAAAAAAAGTTTTTGCCAAAGAGGTGACAAATATAGGCTGTCCATTTCATTTTTTTCCCCAAAAAGAGATAAAATATTTCACGAAAGAAAAAAACTGCATATTTAATTAAAAAATCAATATTATTCTAAATTTGTTTTAACTGTTAAGTTAAATAAGTATAATTATACATTTTATGACAGAATACTAATTTTTATAACAAGGTTATAAATGAAAAAAAAAATATCAATTTTATATAAATAAATAGAAACCTCATTTATTCATGTTTATACAATTATTAATAATTCATATAATAGAACTGTTGAGACTAAGTAAAGAATTTATGTTTATATATGTTAGAAATTCAAAGAAACAGTTACAGTAACCTAAATTTAATTTAATATAAAATTAAATTTAAAGCAGAAAACTATTAAATTTCAAATATTTCACCAATATCTTCCTCACATCCTAAATTTTGCTGCTTTAGCATGGCATAACAGTAAAATTTTGAAAGAGTATCTGTTGGTAGTTTATTTCGAATCTTAGTTTGCAAAATGAAAAACTTGAAGAAAATTTGGCATTTAACAACTGCATTTGGCAACTAAAAAACACTAATTTGTAACCATGGCACAAAATATGTAAACTTAATTGCCTCCAAAGTAAAAAGCAGATACAAAAGAAAGATAATGAGGATTTTACTTTACAAACTTGAAAAATATCAAATTTGTAGAAGATCATAATTATTTTTCTGATCAAGAATTCATGATTAACAAATATTTATTAAATAAATTATGCCCTTTTACAAAAAAACTTATTTCAGCTCACCCCCCCCCCCATTATACCAAAAGATAAAAGTTTTTATAATATTAGAAAGGATTTCATAATGTATGTATAAAGTTTCACTTTTCTTTTATGTTGTTTATACATCAAAAATCATCCTGGCAGTGAATCAGTTGTTAAATTATTTCAATCCCACCATTAATTTAAAACCCTGTCCAGACATAGAATCTAGCTATAGAACTGAATTAACAGTTAAATAAACAATTAACAATCAATTAAATGCCGTTGAATTGAACAGTAAATTTAGTTTCATATTTAAAATGAATAAGACAATATTTAAAAAGTAAAAGAATAAAAATATATACAAGAAGCATATTATTTAAATTATTTTGCTATGAAAAGAAAAATATGAAAATTTTCTCTAAAGATGTTTTACAGTTAGTTATAGAAGATAGATTTCCCAACATTTTGATTTTAAACAATCAGTTCCACTTACAGTCAAACCTCACTAACACGAATTATTTTTAGCATGAACTGTTTTCGCAATCACCTATAAACAAAAACAAAGATTTGATACTGATAACATAACAACTTTTAACATAAACAACATTTTGATTTTCCTTGAGGGTCATGTTAACAAGGTTCGACTGCATAATCAATAAAAATTTGCTAAACAGGTCTTAAACATGAAGAAAGAACTGAGACAATGAGAAATGTTAATAAAAAATCAGCAATTACTTTATGCTGCACTAGGGGAGTACTTATTGATTTTATACTTACTTTATAAACATTTCTTGGGGTGTTGTCTTTAAATGTTTTTTCTTTGTTAAAATTTATATTAGAATGCTTAAATTCTTCAATCCACTTTAAAGCAACTTGAAACCCTTTGCCATTCTCAATATAACTACATACTGTATATTCATAATCAACAGGTAGAATGTCCTAAAATTATAATCAAAATAACTAACTTCAAAATAATATAAATACAAAAGAATATAGGATAGATGTGCAAGTAATAAATATCCCTCAATGTTTTTGTTAAAGAAAAAAACAATACAATTTTAACTTTTATTATTTTTTTACATGATTCATCCTTGCATATTTTACAATCTGGATTATTGTTCACACTTTCCATTAAACTAATCAAGAAGCACAAAATAATCTTCAAAGTTCCACTGACTTTCAATGAAAATCCTACCGTAAAAACCTGTTAATCCGCCCTTCCTGTCAAACATCCCCTCCCCACTTTATAAAAAATTTGAAATTTTTAAAAAATACTGAGAACTTCCCCCCCTTTCTTAAAAAAAAAAAAATGTAAATTATGTCAAAAAATCATGAAAAAAAAAAAAAAAAAAAAAAGGAAATTTTATCTAGTGATCACTGAAAAAAACACTACTTTCGTCAAAGAATCAAAAAATAACTGCAAATTTCTTCAAAAGATCGAGAAAAAAATCATGAAATCCGCGGAAGGATAGCCAAAAAAAAAAAAAAAAAAAAAACATTTTGTTGGTAGATTGCAGTAAAAATGAGAATTGTGTTGGATCTTGAAAAATGCAATCAAAAAATCATTAAAAAAATGCAAATTACGTCAAAAAATCTGTAAAAATACACAAATTACATCAAAAAATAGCAGAAAATCATGAATTTTTTGCGCAAAAAAAAACACATTTTGTCAAACAATTGTAAGAAAAATGCAAATATCGTATTTTATAAATAAACAGTCAAAATATTCTGGAAAAAAATCGCCAAACTCTGCCTTGCACATTTTATAATTAGGCAATCAGTAAAACAAATCAAGAAGAGAATATTATCTAAACCATTAACGCCCAGCGTCCTTTTTAGGTGCATTCGTAATTATGTAAATACGTAGCACCTATTGTTGTCGCTCAGTCCGTCCGCCCGAATACAACAACGCAAAAACTACCCAACCAAATCGTTTGAAATTTAAAATACATAATTATACCATAATTTTGTCCAGTCATTTCAAATGTTATGAAAATCGGACGCATAGATCAATTACAGGGACAATCAAAAGGATTCCGTTACATTACGGTCAATGGGGACAAATGTTTCAAATGCATTTTAATCGTTTGAAATTTAAAACATATAATTATTACGTAATTTTGTCGAGTCATTTCAAATGTTATGAAAGTCGGATGAATACATTTACAGGGACAATCAAAAGTATTCCATTACATTACAGTCAATGGAAAAAAGTTCCAAATGCATTTTAATGAAGTTACACTCATTCGAACATAATAGAATTGGCATGAATCTATGAAATATATACTAAAATATGCATTCTGTACAATCTGTGATGCAAAGAATTTTTATTATTAAATTACAGAGCCACACAAAAGTATCCCACTACATAATGCTATACGGGGAAACATTGTTTGGGTTGTGTTTTAATTATATTCAACTATTTCACATTTTATGAATAAGATAACGTTGCTGAGGTGTAATAAAAATTACTTCCTGCATATTTACAGAAACATAAAGATTTTGGCTACTATACTGTATCCGGAGTACGCTCTACTATATCAGCAAGATCTGAATATTTTTAAAACTTCGTTATCGTACGAACGCACCTCATTTGCTACGTTCACGTGCAATTTCCAATTTGTTTGGGGACGGTTACAAAAACAGCAAGAAATCTGTTTTCCCACCAATAAAGAGGAAGATAAATATATACTTTATTCCACAAGACAGAATCCTCGATTAATTTAGATAAAAGTTAATTTGCTTTTAAAAGTTGTGGGAAATACAAAATTTAAATTTTAGCGAAGAAAATAATTTGGGCGTTAATGGGTCGATAACTTAGAAAAAAGAAGAGCATATAGGGCTCAGTCCCTCCCCATATAAAATATAAACAAATCAAGAAGAGAATATTATTTAACAACTTAGAAAAAAGAGGAACATATATGCTCAACCCCTCCCCATATAAATAAAAACAATGAAGTTGAAGAATTTTTAAAAATAAATCTATTGTTTTATGTATTAAATGTTTGCTTAGGTGCGAATGTACTTTACTCTCCTTCTTGGCGCGATTTTTAAAAATCGCCAAATTGGCGCGTTTTTGCGTCTTGTCTCCCGGAGCGTCTTTCTCCAAGGCCCGCCACACACTACAGAGACATACGTCAAAAATCGTGCAATATGACGCAATCAAACCGGTTTTTTCTCTCTTATTACTGTGAAATTATCCATGTCGTACGTTTTTTCGTTCAATGTTTGGCCTGCCACAGACCTGTCATACATTGAGCGAAAAAACATGACACACTGTTAAAAATTTGAAACTTTTGCTGCATCGTCACCGATTAAAAAAAAATTTCACAATAAATATATAAAACCATTGACTTTCTAATATGCTAATAATAAATAATATACTAATAAATCTAATTTGTAATAATAAAACTTCATATGCACCAGTTTCTAAAACAAACAAAATACAATAGCCATAAAAAAATTCACTTACCTTTACTTATTTACATTACGGAATCCTACAAAGAGGATACTTTATTTTATTTATAATTTATCCAAGAAAATACATTACCCGTTCCAAATTAAAAATCCATCCAACAAACTAAAAGAATTATTTCTGCTTCCAGATATCGTTTCATGCGGCAGACGATTCAGTAATTACAAAATTTGATGCAATGTTTTCATCTAATGTCCGGTATTCAGGCACATTTTGCGAATACAGAGATAACAAAACGAGATTGAACAATCAGAAAACGGCATTCAAAGTTTTTGCTTTTTTAAGTAAGCGAATTTTCTGATTGGTCAATTTCGTTTCGCTAACAGCACAAAATCTATCCAGATTTCTGCTATGAAAAATACTTTTGTTCCTTAAAAAACTCAGCGTAAAAAACTATTTAAGCACTATAAAAATTAAAAGAAATGAATTTTAAAAAGACACTGCGTACATTCAAGCGAATTATTTTAAATTGGGGAATTTCTTATTTGTGTATTTTACAGATATTATTTATATCAATAAACAGTCACAAAAATAATTGTGTACTTATCAGCGCCGTGCGAAAGGGGGGGGGGGCGAAGATGGCAGTTTTACGGGCGCAGAAATTTATACTACCAACGTCATTTTTAGCTTGTCACAAGAAAAAGTTCGGGGAGGGGGCGCCAAATTGAGACTTTGACCCAGTCACAGTTTCCTCTTCGTACGCTTCGTTCCATACTTAAAAATTCGGGAAAAACAACTACTTACTAGAGATAAAAATTACAGAAAAGGAGTTTTAAAATTTTGCTGCGTAAATTTGCACAAAGTTATATAAATTTTACAACTTACGTTCGTGAATTTTACAAATATTTTATTTCTAAAATTTAGTAAGGATATTTATCAAATAATATAATTTCTATATCATATAATTTCCATAATTTAAACTGAAACATTATGACTGCATTAAAACAACAAAAAAAAAATCAGTGGATCCACAAAACTCGCTGTGCAGGAATCAGTAAAATGCATGAAACTCGTCGACACCGCAATAACTAACGTGTGTATGAGCGCTTCGCGCCCATTAAAACTAAAAAAACATCAGTGGATCCACGAAATTCGCTGTGCAGGAATCACTAAAATGTACGAAACTCGTTAACGCCGCAGTCACAGACGTATGTATGAGCGCTTCGCGCCCATTAAAACTAAAAAAACATCAGTGGATCCACGAAACTCGCTGTGTAGGAATCACTAAAATGCACGAAACTCGTCAACTCCGCAGTCACAGACGTGTGTATGAGCGCTTCGCGCCCATTAAAACTAAAAAAAACATCAGTGGATCCACGAAACTCGCTGTGTAGGAATCACTAAAATGCACGAAATACGTCAACGCCGCAGTCACAGACGTGTGTATGAGCACTTCGCGCCCATTAAAACTAAAAAAAACATCAGTGGATCCACGAAACTCGCTGTGTAGGAATCACTAAAATGCACGAAACTCGTTAACGCCGCAGTCACAGACGTGTGTATGAGCGCTTCGCGCCCATCAAAACTAAAAAAAAACATCAGTGGATCCACGAAACTCGCTGTGTAGGAATCACTAAAATGCACGAAACTCGTTAACGCCGCAGTCACAGACGTGTGTATGAGCGCTTCGCGCCCATTAAAACTAAAAAAACATCAGTGGATCCACGAAACTCGCTGTGTAGGAATCACTAAAATGCACGAAACTCGTCAACTCCGCAGTCACAGACGTGTGTATGAGCGCTTCGCGCCATTTAAAACTAAAAAAACATCAGTGGATCCACGAAACTCGCTGTGTAGGAATCATTAAAATGCACGAAACTCGTCAACACCGCAGTCACAGACGTGTGTATGAGCGCTTCGCGCCCATTAAAACTAAAAAAAAACATCAGTGGATCCACGAAACTCGCTGTGTAGGAATCATTAAAATGCACGAAACTCGTCAACACCGCAGTCACAGACGTGTGTATGAGCGCTTCGCGCCCATTAAAACTAAAAAAAACATCAGTGGATCCATGAAACTCGCTGTGCAGAAATCACTAAAATGCACGAAACTCGTCGACGCCGCAGTCACTGACGTGTGTATAAGAGCTTCTCGCCCATTAAATTTAAAAAAAATCAGTGAATCCACGAAACTCGCTGTGCGGGAATCACTAAAATGCACGAAACTCGTCAACGCCGCAATTAGTAACGCATGCATGAATGCTGCGCGTCCATTAAAAGAAAAGAAAAAAAATCGCTGGTTTCACGAAACTCGCTAAGTTAGAATTCCTAAAATGCACAAAACTTGTCCAAACTGCGTTAACTAACGACACTATATAACCGAAAAATTATTCTCTGGATGCTCAAAAGTCGAATTGAAGAAATTTCTAAAATGAGCAAATTTGCGGTTATTAATGCAGATATCCAACTATTAAAATCTTTGTAAATTTGTACGAAAATACGGGATAAAATTTTGAAATATATTTTTTTTTTATGTATTTATGGTACATATATATTGCGCGAATTTTTAAATAAAAAAGAAAGTTTTTCTGAAATAGGAATTCACTTTCAGTAAAATTAACACATCATCTCAATTTTTTAAATGAAATTGATAAATCATAACTTAAATCATTGAATATTTATTTCGAGAAATTTATTTCGTACCGCATACTTGTCTCCAAATGTATGTTATTTATTAAAATAAGAAATATCTTTAAAATAAAACGAAAAAAAGGCCGGCAAAATATAGTCATACATGTATAATGCAATCTCCTTTTTTAATTCAAATAATAATAGACTGATGTAACAATGAGATTTCATAAAAGCCAATCAAACAAAAGATAAGAAACCGTGCAATCCGGTTAAACCGATCAAAATTCCTGAACTAACAACTGTAGGCGTGGAAAGAATTCAGAAAACGATCCGGTAACAAGAAAAAGCCATCAGAAGTGTCCAATCAGAAACGGCTTAGAAATCAGTACATTACGTAAACCGAAGCACTCCTTAGGGTTGCCATATTGAAGATCCGAGTGGAGAAAATGAAAATGCACGGTTGCCATGTCGAAACATTTATCGCTAAAAAAAAACGTCGCCTTGGCGAAGGAGAGTAAAGTACATTTCACCCGTTTGCTTATTCATCTCTGACAAAAGAAAATAAAACTAATATTAATTAAATTTATAAATGTTGATATATTATATCATTAAAATATATTTTTTACTGTAATGAAACTTGCAAATCTGCTGATCAGTGGCTTTAAAAATCAGTTCTGCTGATTTTGATTTACAGTAGACTCCCTCAAATCTGAATAGCTTGGGATCAGAAGTTGTGCAGATTTTAGAATTTTGCTGATTTCTGGTCATTGCTTTGTTTATTATTTTTTAAACAGTAATTTGAATGTAATTACTAATGAAATCAAAAGTATAATGTATGCTTACAATATACTAAAATATTAAAATAAGTAATAAACTAAAATAATAAAAATTTAGATAATTTTTAAATTATTCAAAATACTAAAAGCAAAGGTCAAGTTAATAATCAATAATGTACAATTAAATATTCATTATAAAGATTAAATGTGTTTTTCCTAAATTATTCAATGAAACTTGCCTGATAAAGGTACATTACTAATTCACGTCAGGATCATAAAATAACGAAGCTTTATTTCAGATTTAGCCAGACTAAATAACTAAAAAGGCTTGATTAAAATACATAAATATATTTGGTAAGATTGTGATAATTAATATTTGGTTCACAATGGTAAATGATATCATTGGTAATTAATATGATTACCAATGATATCAGCATTAATCTAATATTCAGATTTTTTCAGAAATAAATTATTTCTTCATTAAAAAACATGAATTCAATAACATTAATAAAAATTACAAATTAAAAAGTGTACAGAATTGAAATAAAACTAAAAAAGTCAAATTTTGCACATACGTCTGAACTGAATGTTTCATTGTTTACATCCATAAATTATGTGCAGATTTTAGAGAGTGGCGAATTTGAGGGAGTTTAATGTATTTAAAAAAAAATTTATTTAGTATTTAATATTCAACCCGCAGTATTATTTATTTCATATTTGCATAATTTCTGAAAGTTCAACTGTTAAAAATAGTAGAAATACATTAATCTATGCTATAACATTACAAAATTTTTCAGATTTTTTTTTTTTTTTTTTTTTAACACCTTAATAAAAGACCAACTATCTCGATAATTTAATAACTGTAATTCCCTGACATTTAGTATTTTAAATATCTATCTGAAATAAAACATTGATATAATGATAATCACAATAATTAATTTTAACAGCAAATAATTTTCACACATATTTGAAGATGACTAGTTTGTTTTTTACTGTATTTAGAACCAGAATTTAATAAAAACATATTAATAAAACAATGTTATTTATTGGAGTTCTTTACTGGAACAGAGGATATTAATACTGGAATTTTTTGGTGTTTTGATATATTTCTGCTATTTACAATACTTTTATTTAACATTGGGAAATGAGATTATAAGAATGGTAAAATATTGTTGATATAGCAATATAATATTTAAAAAACTAGAATATAATAACGATTGATTAAAAAATAATTTTTAAAGAAATTCCTTAAGGATGTCTATTAGGGGTTCTTCTACTCAATAAATATTGCTGCATAAAAAAGAATATCATAAAATTATTCTACAAGTATTATTTATTTTATGTATTATCATCATTATGGAGCATACATTTCACAATATGATATAAAAAGGAAGCATCATGCAATTATTATAATTTTCAACAATGATTTATACATTAAAAATAGATATAAGTAATATAATTGGAAATACCAAATGATCGTAATATTTTACATAAAAATTATTTTTAAATTAGGTTTATTTCTATGAAAAACTGAAAAATGACTCAATATTAAATTTATTAAAATAAAATAACATATTGAGACTTGATTCATTTTTTGCATTAAAAATCTAAATTTACACAATGTAAAAAATGTTCGTGGGTAATAATAATCATATTAATTAATTAACATTTATCTTTAGTTCAGGTTTTTTTAGTTACTTACATTTAAGAGAGGAAAATAGGACATCAGTTGGGATGTAGAACTCAAACATTTGCATTTTTCAATCGCATTTGCTTTGAAAAACGCAAAACACGTGGAAGAGGTTGCTGGAGAAAAAATGAACGTACGAAAACTTCCGCGATCTATAGAATTGCGCCAAATCTAACGCGCCAAGACGACAACAGCTTCTATGACATGTGACTGATAACAGCCAATGAAAACGCGGCTAAAGTCAATAATGCTAAAAGGTGACTATCCTTTAGTATTTCGCCGCTCGTAATTAAAGCTGCTCGGTTGACTTCATAGATATAGGAATAACTAGATTACGCATTCAACGTTATTCTCCCAATACCTTTTGATTCTGTTGCGGCTCGGTGGCAACATCCATTAGAGTGGCAAAAAGCAAGTGGAACTTGCTATTCTACCACAGTAATGCATAGCAGATATACGTTATTGTGATTTTGTCTGATGCGTTATTAAGTAATTCAAAGAATTGGATTTTGTTTTTCGTCCTAGTTATTATATCTTAAAATTGAAATGGACAAAAATTACAATTTTTTTTTTTTTTTTTTGATAATTCATTCATTCACACTTTTTATAAAATGTAAATAAAACGGATTTATTTATCACTTCATTCATGTTGTATTTTAAAAATACCAAAGATTTATTAAGAATATTGACCTTGGTAAAATATTTCATGCTTTGTCTACCTTTGTTGAGCAATGTTTAGCTAAAAAAATAATATAAAAATGTGCATTATTAATGCTTTTTTATTCACTTTTTTTCATTTATTTTTTAATTTATTTATTTATTTATTTATTTTTATTTATTATTATTATTATTTTTTTTTTTTTTTTGACACACACACAAATAAAAAAATAGCACAGCTAAAATAAGTATTTTTTTTTTTTTTTTTTTTTTGTATTTAACTTTTTGCACTTTTTTAGGGAGGGGGGGGGGGCGAGATGAACGATTAACAACTATGGCTGGGAAAGAAATGTTTTAAGTTTAGTGAGTAAGGAAAATTTGACACAATAATTTATTGTCATTGCAAAGAAACATGGGCAGAAAGGAAGGAGAAAAAATATTTTAAACGTCTGGAAATTTTGAAATATTGTGTGAAGAACCAAATAGAAGTCATTGAATGTAAAGGAGGAGGTTAAAAGTTGCAAAGTGAGGAAAAATTTTACTTTAAACATTGTTATAAATTTCCTGGAAAAAGAAAATAAAATCATTTAAAATTGTACATCCATTTTTTAAAATTTTATTTTGCTTAGAGAAAAATAAAATAAAAACAAGTTGGAAATTGCACGTAAAGCGTAGCAAATGAGGTTCGTTCGTACTATAACGAAATTTTAAAAATATTCAAATCTTGCTGTTATAGTAAACGGTATTTTGGATACAGTATAGTGGTCGAAATCTTTTTTGTGTTCCTGTAAATATACAGGAAGTAACTTTTATTACACCTCAGCAACGTATATCATATTCATAAAATGTGAAATAGTTTAATATAATAAAAACACGCCCCAAACAATGTTTCCACGTATAGCATTATGTAGTAGAATACTTTTGTGTGGCCCTGTAATTTAATAATAAAAATTCTTTGCATCACAGATTGTACAGAATGTATATTTTAGTACATATATATATATATACTTTATATTTTCATGTCAATTCAATTATATTCGAAAGAGTTTAACATCATTAAAATGTACTTGAAACTATTTTTTTCCCATTGATCGTACTGTAATGGAATAACTTTGATTGCCCCTCTAATTAAACTACATATCCGATTTTCATAAAATTTGAAATTACACGACAAAATTATCTAATAATTGTATATTTTAAATTTAAAACGATTACAATGCATTTGAAACTTTTTTCCCCATTCACCGTAATGTAACGGAAGAGATTTGATTGTCCCTGTAATTGATATGCATCCGATTTTCATAAAATTTGAAATGACTCAACAATATTAAGTAATGATTACATATTTTAATTTTCAAACTCGGTTGGGTAGTTTTTTGTGTTTGTTATGCGGACGAATCGACAGACAGAGGGATGGATTGAACGGCAACTATACGTGCTATATATTTACATAATTACGAACGTCCCTAAAAAAGATGCCAATTACTGATTTTGATGCGCATACTGTTTTGTTTAACTTCCAAATTAAAAGGTATTTAAAGATAGTTGTTAAAAAAATTCCATTATTCTTATTTATTTTATTCATAAAAAGTAACTTCGCGATAAAAAGTACTAATTGGTGATTAAAAATCAGATATAAACTTTGAAATATTCACGAAGGATTAAAATATGTATATGTATATAGATATAAATGCATTTTATGAATGCACATTTTCATACATTGATTGCTGGATCGCCGGCCATTTGCCACTCTAGTGGAGAAGAATCGTTCGCGCGCGGAGAATCAACTTTCCTCCCCGTGTGTTCTAGTTATTTCTACATCTATGGTGAGTAGTAGCAGGGAGGATTATGGGCGCGGCTGAAAGTCAACCATAGATGTAGAAATAACTAGATTACGCACACGGGGAGGAAAGTTGATTCTCCGCGCGCGAACGATTCTTCTCCACTAGAGTGGCAAATGGCCGGCGATCCAGCAATCAATGTATGAAAATGTGCATTCATAAAATGCATTTATATCTATATACATATACATATTTTAATCCTTCGTGAATATTTCAAAGTTTATATCTGATTTTTAATCACCAATTAGTACTTTTTATCGCGAAGTTACTTTTTATGAATAAAATAAATAAGAATAATGGAATTTTTTTAACAACTATCTTTAAATACCTTTTAATTTGGAAGTTAAACAAAACAGTATGCGCATCAAAATCAGTAATTGGCATCTTTTTTAGGGACGTTCGTAATTATGTAAATATATAGCACGTATAGTTGCCGTTCAATCCATCCCTCTGTCTGTCGATTCGTCCGCATAACAAACACAAAAAACTACCCAACCGAGTTTGAAAATTAAAATATGTAATCATTACTTAATATTGTTGAGTCATTTCAAATTTTATGAAAATCGGATGCATATCAATTACAGGGACAATCAAATCTCTTCCGTTACATTACGGTGAATGGGGAAAAAAGTTTCAAATGCATTGTAATCGTTTTAAATTTAAAATATACAATTATTAGATAATTTTGTCGTGTAATTTCAAATTTTATGAAAATCGGATATGTAGTTTAATTAGAGGGGCAATCAAAGTTATTCCATTACAGTACGATCAATGGGAAAAAATAGTTTCAAGTACATTTTAATGATGTTAAACTCTTTCGAATATAATTGAATTGACATGAAAATATAAAGTATATATATATATATGTACTAAAATATACATTCTGTACAATCTGTGATGCAAAGAATTTTTATTATTAAATTACAGGGCCACACAAAAGTATTCTACTACATAATGCTATACGTGGAAACATTGTTTGGGGCGTGTTTTTATTATATTAAACTATTTCACATTTTATGAATATGATATACGTTGCTGAGGTGTAATAAAAGTTACTTCCTGTATATTTACAGGAACACAAAAAAGATTTCGACCACTATACTGTATCCAAAATACCGTTTACTATAACAGCAAGATTTGAATATTTTTAAAATTTCGTTATAGTACGAACGAACCTCATTTGCTACGCTTTACGTGCAATTTCCAACTTGTTTTTATTTTATTTTTCTCTAAGCAAAATAAAATTTTAAAAAATGGATGTACAATTTTAAATGATTTTATTTTCTTTTTCCAGGAAATTTATAACAATGTTTAAAGTAAAATTTTTCCTCACTTTGCAACTTTTAACCTCCTCCTTTACATTCAATGACTTCTATTTGGTTCTTCACACAATATTTCAAAATTTCCAGACGTTTAAAATATTTTTTCTCCTTCCTTTCTGCCCATGTTTCTTTGCAATGACAATAAATTATTGTGTCAAATTTTCCTTACTCACTAAACTTAAAACATTTCTTTCCCAGCCATAGTTGTTAATCGTTCATCTCGCCCCCCCCCCTCCCTAAAAAAGTGCAAAAAGTTAAATACAAAAAAAAAAAAAAAAAAAAAAAATACTTATTTTAGCTGTGCTATTTTTTTATTTGTGTGTGTGTCAAAAAAAATAATAATAATAATAATAATAATAAATAAAAATAAATAAATAAATAAATAAATTAAAAAATAAATGAAAAAAAGTGAATAAAAAAGCATTAATAATGCACATTTTTATATTATTTTTTTAGCTAAACATTGCTCAACAAAGGTAGACAAAGCATGAAATATTTTACCAAGGTCAATATTCTTAATAAATCTTTGGTATTTTTAAAATACAACATGAATGAAGTGATAAATAAATCCGTTTTATTTACATTTTATAAAAAGTGTAAATGAGTGAATTATCAAAAAAAAAAAAAAAAAAAAAAAAAAAAAAAATTATAATTTTTGTCCATTTCAATTTTAAGATATAATAACTAGGACGAAAAACAAAATCCAATTCTTTGAATTACTTAATAACGCATCAGACAAAATCACAATAACGTATATCTGCTATGCATTACTGTGGTAGAATAGCAAGTTCCACTTGCTTTTTGCCACTCTAATGGATGTTGCCACCGAGCCGCAACAGAATCAAAAGGTATTGGGAGAATAACGTTGAATGCGTAATCTAGTTATTCCTATATCTATGCTACTCACAGTCACCGTTTGTCGTTGTTTGACCTCCATTGGTTGATTTATTACGTCGTATGAAACTGCCCTATTGGACGAAGAGGAAGCAGCGTTAAAATATTCGCTTACTGGTGTTTACTTTTTTTTTATATACATACTCTGACGTCATATGGGCATGGTCAATCTTACTTCGCGAACAGCGAAAAATGTATCTGGATTCAGGTCTATTTGTTGAGAAGTCTAGTTTTCAAAATAAATATTAAAATCAAACTCGATCAAAACAGATTTCTACTTGTCTCCAGCGAGCATGTTCACCTATGTATGTTTATCAGAGGTACAGATTAAAAAGACTTCAGCTACCACTAATTTTTTGAATCGCTGAAATTTTCGCGGCTAAGAGATCAACAATAAAAAAAAAGAAAATCCGTACACTGTAAAAAATTTTTATCCTTTTGCTGCATCGTCACTCCCCCGCTCACTTTTGACCCATGAGAATGCTCCATCACTGTTAAAAATTTGATCCATATGCTGCAGCGTCCCTCCGCAGATTTTATATAATATCTCTTTTATGACCAATAAGAATGCTCCATAACACAGCAAAGTAACCGTTTTCTATAAAAGCCGTGGATTGATGCTGCAGCAAATGGGTCAGATTTTTAACAGTGTAGGGTGAAATAATCGTTTTCTATAAAAGTGGTGGAGTTACGATGCAGCAAAAGGGTCAAATTTGTAACAGTGTAGAAGAAGTTATTCAGAGTTAACATTTCCTATAATTTCATTACAGATATTTTGATAACAACTGAGAGGCTTTCTAGTTTTTTGGAGGAGATTTATAGTGAATGTCCTAGCTGGCGTAGCATAGATTAGCAGTGGTCCCGTACGTTTGGTGGTTTCGGTGTCTGGTGATGAATTTCTTGGATGATCGTATAGTTGTTGAGAAACTAGATGTTAACTCCGTGGTTCATCGGTTGTTCGGTTAGCTGAGATTCTGTTATTACTGGTCTGAGTTTTTGGAGAGGTGTAAGGTTTTGCGGATGGGTTGTTGCGGACTAAGACAGCTACAAAGAAATAGAAAGCTGCTCACCGGGGCCACTCGGGCCTCAACAACAACAACAACAACAACAACTGAGAGAATGGCTGTGATTACGGTGTCTGATAAGCAACAGCTACGCCTCTACGGGTATATACCTTCAGAAAAAGAATGTTTATTGGACGAAGGTGAAGCAATGTTAAAATGTTCTGCATATTTATTGGTGTTTTTAAGCTTCAATTACGATGCCTCACTTAAGATCGAAGTAGGGACCAGGGCCGTAGCTAAGGAGACGCTATGGGTGGCTCAGCCCCCCCCCCCCCCCCGAAAAAGATTCCAAGGTCACTAAATGAATTTCTGTTCCGAAAACACAAATGAAATTCTGTTCAAAAATCTGATTTAGTTTTGAGACCCTTTTATAGTTTTGCAGAATTACTAAACTATATCTAAAATAAGTGTTTCAACACTCGATCATCCTATTTGTACATATGAAGCTAATATTACATTTAATTTTGCACCAATTATATACTCAAAATTTTCATCATCATATACTTTTCTAAGCATAAAATGAAGTTATTATAATAGTTTAATAAGAAACATAGTACCTACGATGTGAATATGCACTCATTTATCTTTTTGCGTCAAAGAGAGAGAGAAAAAAATATGAGCCGCCCCCCCTACAATCTCTTGAGCCCCCCTATTGTTCACTTCTAGCTACGGCCCTGGTAGTGACTTGCAATATAAACAAAGTGTAAACGATATTACGGTGTCTCGCGATCTTACACCAGCATGAAAGGAGTCGTAAGATTAAACATAAATGGATGCGCGCGCAACCATAACAAATGCAACTACACCCTCTGGTTGGCTGAGAGCAAGCTACGATCGATTGCAGGAACGCCCATCCTACGATCGAGCATAAGACTTAAGATAGCGAGGGATAATCTCAAAAAGAACAAATCACTAACAAGGAAGGTCTCCATACGGGCATACTCAGAAAAATCTGAAAAAATTACAGAATGTTCTTCTCATATAGTTATGTATGTTTATAAAAAAAATTTCGGCGGAACCTCCTTATAACGTCCGTAAAAAAATAATAAAAATTTCTTTTATTTGGCGGTTTATCTCCGGTTGGCGAAAAAACGAAATTTTGAAAAATACGCTTTTACGCTTCGAATACTTTTTAAAGAAAAAACTTTCTATGTTCAATTTATTTATATAAGTTTAGTTTAAGTAATTTTAGTTTTGCATTTTTACTTTACTTTAAGTGTAATTTTGTCATATACGTTTATATGTACTTATAACAAAATGAAATTAATATATTTTATCATTTAAAACACAATTTATATTGATTAAAATTGTTCCAAATTGGAAAATACACTGTTAAAATTTGCTGCATTTTGTTGCAACGCACTCCCTTGCTTGTATAGAAAACGGTTACTTGGTCGTGAAATGGAGCTTTCTCATTGGTTGAAATAGAGATATTATATACAAACGGTGGAGTGCGTTGCAACAAAATGTAGCAAATTTTTAACAGTGTATGACACGGTCAATTCGTCGTGCTATGGAGCATTCTCATTGGTCAGAAGAGAGATATTCTATAAAAGTAGTGGAGTGACGTTGCAGTAAATACTGCAGATTTTTAACAGTGAAGTCAATTAAAATCAATTTTCAGATTCGTTAAAATCGTCTGCTTTTGGCGAGGAAATGCACTGCTTGCCAAATCCCGCGTCGCTTTCAGCTTTTCACGCCAATTATTCCAAACTATTTTATTTTTTTACATATCTAATAATGTAATTCCGCCGCTAATTTTAACTGATCCTTTATTACCTACATGAGTAGTTTAATTCGTATTTTTTTTCAAAAAATTCTGAGTATGCCCCCAATGGAGACCTTCCTTGTAAGCCTTGATCGCATCTCTACTAATATGTTACTTCAACTGCCTATTAACTTTAATTTCTTCTTTTATTTCCAACCTCCGTACATTTCCTGACTAATGGAAGAAGGCTCTGGTTGTAACCATCCCAAAAGCCGGACAGAACAAACATGTCCCTTCCATCTTCAGGCCTATCTCACTTCTCTCTTGCTTGTCCAAGTCTATGAATGCATGCTCATGCACCGTTTGAAGAGGTCTGTTGTCTCCAATTCGATTATTATTCCTAAGCAATTTGGGTTTTGGTCAAAACACACAAGTCAACATCAGCTTTGGAGAGTAACTGAACTCATTCACGAGGATCTTGCCCGCAATCATATACTGGTATTCATAGACATTGTTAAAGTCTTTGACCGAATCTGACATTATGGACTTATTTTTCAGTTGATTTTGTGCAGCGTCCCCAACTTATTCTTACCATCTGGAATTACCTTCTAAGTCAATAATTCTCTACTCGCATCATCGAGGTTGGTGTCCCCCAGAAGGGGAGGGGCTCATCAGCACATGATTGTTCAACCTTTATATCAACGACATCCCACACTGGATTCCTGACGTCCTCTTGGCATTATATGCAAACGACACGGTCATCTTGACTTCCAACATTTCACTATAGATTGTGTTACTTACAAGGAAGGTCTCCATACGGGCATACCCCGGAAAATCTGAAAAAATTACAGAATGTTCTTCTCGTGTGGATATATACGTTTATAAAAAAATTTCGGCGGAACCTCCATTCAGTAACCGTAAAAAAATAATGAAAATTTCGTTATTTGGCGATTTATCGCCGGTTGGCGGAGGAATGTAATTTCAAAACATACTTTGTGTCAAATGTACTTCAAGGAAAAAAAAAGTTTCATGTTGAACTTATTTTGATAAATTTAATTTAAATAACTTTAGTTTTATAACTTTAGTTTTAAATAACTTTAGTTTTATAAGTTTTAGTTTGTTTTAAGTATAATTTTGTTATATCGATATTTATATGTATTTATATTCAAATTTAATCATAAAATTTTGAGATTTAAAACGAAATTCATAATTTAAATTAATTAATTTTTTTTCTTTCTCAAAGTCCATTTGAGAATTGTCGATTAGATTTTGTTGCTATGGAAACACGTGGCTATTATTTTTGAACACGCTTAAATTTATGATAATGATTTTTCTCAATATGATTTTTTTTATCTATGAAAAGATTTTTCCCAGTGATTAATTAAATAGCTACTTCAACAAGTAACATATATACTAGCGAGCTTCGCCCGCTAGCGGCCCCTTTCTGAAAAAAATAATCTCTCTAAGGCCCGGTGCACACTTGCGTTTTCTAACCGCTGACCACAAACCATCAATCATCCTGTGGCTGTCTTGATTCAGTGCACACTAGGCGATCGTTACCGCTGACCACAAAGAAAAAACAGGTTCATTTAAATAATGAGACATTTTATGTGTAATATTTTGTACCTATATCTTTCAAATTATTTTATTTAGAAAAGCATTTCGTAAATATTCCTCCCGTACGTCAAAGTGCATTAAGAAAAATACTTTCTTATTAATTTTCATAATTGTTTTTTCATTACTTAAAATTGTTCTTTTATGTGGATATAAAAAAACCCATTGATTTTTTCATATCGGCGTAGCTTGGCTTGGCTAAGTGCACGCATGCGCAATGCGAAAAACATTGTTTCTGTTTATACAAAAGATGAAGATTTAATATTTATAAAAATATGTTTGTTGTTCTGCAAATGGTTACACCTATTATTTTATTTAAAAGATAGTTCTGATAGCCATATTTTTCCAAAAATTTCATACCTCATTAAAAGTGGATTACCAAGAATGGTATTAGCCGATTTTAAGGAAATATTGAAATTAAGTAAAAGTTGTTCCTAAAAATATGAAACAAAAAAAAAAAGAAGTTCGTTCTTTCCCCGTAATTTCGCGGTTTTTATTTATTTAAAAATACTTCTAACTGTTGTATCGTTTCAAAATAGTGATGCAACTTGTACCACAGTATTCTCTAACTGCTTTTATGAAGATTTTAAAGAAATGTCAAATTTTAAAATGTATTTATTTGCAATAATGTTCTCTAACGATATTTTAAAAATATACGGATTACCGAGTGTCGGATTAGTGAGGTCGCAATGTATTACTATTTCACACTTTGAAAAAAACCTCGAGTATAATTTTCGTATAAAAATATGCATATTTTGTACAAAAATTTTAATTTTTAGTTTTTTCCTTTTTCACATTTAATAATTAAAATTAAAAAATTCGCCTATTATATTATTTAAAATACAGTTACGGCCTCCCGATTTTTTCAAAAAATTTATGCAAGGTGTAAAACCAGTACCCCAAACACACATATAAAGATCATTGAAGAATACAGGATTTAAGGGCTACTTTTACCTAAAAATATGGCAGAAAAAAAAAATCGCCCGTTTTACGCCGTAATTTCGCGGTTTTTACAGATTTAAAAATACTTCTAACCGTTGTATTTTTTTGAAATTTTGACACAACTCAAAACGATGTATTCATTAAGAGGTGTATAAAGATGGAAAAGAAATATTGAAAATTAGGGATTTTATTCATATAAATATGAGCGGAAAAAGTGTCGAAAAAGCAAACAAAATTGTACGATCGGAGACTCTTTTTCTCGATATTTTTTCAAAGGGTTAATATTAGAATATTTCAAAAATAAACACACCGTTGGAAATTAGACAGAAGCGTCTTTGAGGGGGTATTTTTTTCTTTGTCGTGCCTCCAAAATGAAAAAGGATGGAATCGTTTTAAAATTCGATAGTTTTCGGTCGAAAATTCTGCGGAGAAAAATGGAAAATGAAAGCTTTCGGGAAAACGTTTTTTTTAAAAGGTTAATGTTCGTATTTCTTGAAACCGAATAGACCGTCAGAAAGGTTTTTAAATTTCCTTCAAGAATATGTAATTTGTTTTAAAATCCGCGAATCTGCAGCGCGGATGCGACGTTATATAAAACTCCTTAATTTTCGTATTTTCGACACCTTCGTGGTTCTTCATTCGCGGAAAGCTAGTTTCGACCGGAGAGCTCCGTCAGAGAACCGTCTCGGAACTTGGATTTTTTTGTCACGTTTCCCGGGTAGTTTTTAATTAATATCTCGGGTAATTACCGGGCGATTTTCTCGAAATTCATTATCACAAAAGGCCGAATCGTCCCGAGTCGATAGACACCCAGAGCGCCACTCCACTCGGCCGTTGAGAAAAGTTTTTAGCGGTACAGACAGACAGACAGACGTTTACTGCGGTTAATAGTATAGACTAGCGAGCTTCGCCCGCTAGCGGCCCCTTTCTGAAAAAAATAATCTCTCTCTCTCTCAAAAAAAAAAAAAAAAAAAAAAAGAAAGTTCGTTCTTTCCTCGTAATTTCGCGGTTTTTATTTATTTAAATATACTTCTAACTGTTGTATCGTTTCAAAATAGTGATGCAACTTCTACCACGGTATTCTCTAACTGCTTTTATGAAGATTTTAAAGAAATGTCAAATTTTAAAATGTATTTATTTGCAATAATGTTCTCTAACGATATTTTAAAAATATACGGATTACCGAGTGTCGGATTAGTGAGGTCGCAATGTATTACTATTACACACTTTGAAAAAAACCTCGAGTATAATTTTCGTGTAAAAATATGCATATTTTGTACAAAAATTTTAATTTTTAGTTTTTTCCTTTTTCACATTTAATAATTAAAATTAAAAAATTCGCCTATTATATTATTTAAAATACAGTTACGGCCTCCCGATTTTTTCAAAAAATTTATGCAAGGTGTAAAACCAGTACCCCAAACACACATATAAAGATCATTGAAGAATACAGGATTTAAGGGCTACTTTTACCAAAAAAATATGGCAGAAAAAAAAATCGCCAGTTTTACGCCGTAATTTCGCGGTTTTTACAGATTTAAATATACTTCTAACCGTTGTATCTTTTTGAAATTTTGACACAACTCAAAACGATGTATTCACTAAGAGGTGTATAAAGATGGAAAAGAAATATTGAAAATTAGGGATTTTATTCATATAAATATGAACGGAAAAAGTGTCGAAAAAGCAAACAAAATTGTACGTTCGGAGACTCTGTTTCTCCATTTTTTTTCTAAGAGTTAATATTAGAATATTTCAAAAATAAACACACCGTTGGAAATTAGACAGAAGCGTCTTTGAGGGGGTATTTTTTTTCTTTGTCGTGCCTCCAAAATTAAAAAGGATGGAATCGTTTTAAAATTCGATAGTTTTCGGTCGAAAATTCTGCGGAGAAAAATGGAAAATGAAAGCTTTTGGGAAAACGTTTTTTTCAAAGGGTTAATGTTCGTATTTCTTGAAACCGAATAGACCGTCAGAAAGGTCTATAAATTTCCTTCAAGAATATGTAATTTGTTTTAAAATCCGTGAATCTGCAGCGCGGATGCGACGTTATATAAAACTCCTTAATTTTCGTATTTTCGATACCTTCGTGGTTCTTCATCCGCGGAAAGCTAGTTTCGACCGGAGAGCTCCGTCAGAGAACCGTCTCGGAACTTGGATTTTTTGTCACGTTTCCCGGGTAGTTTTTAATTAATATCTCGGGTAATTACCGGGCGATTTTCTCGAAATTCATTATCACAAAAGGCCGAATCGTTCCGAGTCGACAGACATCCAGAGCGCCACTCCACTCGGCCGTTGAGAAAAGTTTTTAGCGGTACAGACAGACAGACGTTTACTGCGGTTAATAGTATAGATGCAATATAATGTGTATATGTATGTAATGTATTAAAGTCTCTCATTGTTTATGTTTAAATTCATTAAATACGATTTACACACATTTTAAATATCCAACAGTTTTGAGTTGCATAATAATCGTTTGCTTTTGCGAGGAAAAGAGCTATCCGCCAAATCGAGTGACTCTTTCGTCTTTTCACGCCAAATATTCAAAAATATTTTATTTTTTTATATACTTTCTTCAGTGATTCGGCCGCTAATCTTGACTGATCATTTATTACCTACATAAGTACTTTAATTAGTATTTTTTTTTTAATTCTGAGTATGCCCAGTATTAGTGATGGGCGATTTCGATTTTTTAAATCGATTTAATCGATATTATGGTCAACTCGATTTAATCGATACTATAAAATTTTTAATCGATTTCTCAGAAGATATTATTTTTATTTTGCTTCAAAAGTTGAAGATAAAGCAGTCGGATGTGCCAATCTCAAAAAGTCTTCTATCTCATACATGATAAAACTTCTAAAAGCACTAACACATTGTCAATGTCAAATTTAAATTATTTATACCCATCATGAAGATATAAAAAGTATAGGTTGAAGTATGAACATTTTAAAAGAAAGCATTGCGTTTTCCAAACAAATCGCTGAATTTCGGTCCACCCCCGCTAGATGTCTGTAACCGAAATGTATGCAATTCAAAGAGCATCACAGCGACACCAGTTGTGCAGTATACACTCAAGCAGTGTTCTCGCTGGCATTTGACCAACGTTAGTAATTTGGCTAATTAAAAATAAAAAACATTCGCCAAATGAGAAAAGTATTAGCAAAATAAATTCGCCATGTAGCACAAAAAAAAAAAAAAAAAAAAAAAATTGTTAATCCTTTAATGTATTTTTTTTTTCAATGTGTTCTAAAATAAACCAAGTTTTTATAACTGTGACAGCAATTGTTATTAATCTAATTTCAACTATCCGCTACAAATATAAAAAAAACATATACAGATTAAATATATATGAATATGTATGAAAAACGAAAAAGAAAAACCAAAAATTGAGCACTAGCAATTTGGCGAATCTAATCGCTAATTTACTCGCCAAACGAAGAATTTAGTCGCAATTTGGCGCATTGGCGAGCGACAGCGAGAACACTGCACTCAAGCCTAATAAAACAAGCGTAATAAGAATCTATTTATGTGAAAGTTTAACCGAATATGAAATTTGATTAAATTCCATGCATAATTTCTAAGATATCACTAATATCGTGAAAAATGCAGTATAGCAGAGCAGTATTATATAACTTACACAAAAACCTAATCAGGAACAACGTATGATAATATCTAAGAGACTATTAAGTTTGATGAAATTCCGTTCAGGAACTCTTGAGATATGATCAATAAAATCTTGTAGATCCTGAAAAAGCGGTTGAATTCAGGGGTCAGCCCGAAGAGGAACATCTCCGCCCCGGAACTTTGAAATGCCTCACGAAAATATTGAAGCTTCATGTACAAGAATCCCCCCCCCCTTCTCTAAAGGATAGAATGCCCCTTCAAGGAGACATAAAAATCCCTCCCAGTGAAAAATATCTGAATTCAATACTGCTGATAAAAGCAGCAAAGCAACGTCTCCTGCATAGTTATTTACACTGAAACCTAATAAGCACCAAACTAATGAATGTGAAGTTTGATGAAATTTTCTGAATTAGTTTCTGAGATGCAATTATCGCAAAAATCAGGAAAAATGCAGCGTCACCTGCCGTTAGATTTAAATCAAAACTTAATCATCAACAATTTACGTTAATATCAAACCGAATCTGAAGTTTGGCAAAAATACGTGCATTAGTTCTTGAGGTATCTATCTTGCAGTAATCATGAAAAATACAACATAACAGCGCCACCTGTAGAGCGATTTTTACCATAAGTAATCAGCACCAATTTATATGAAAGTCTAGCTGAATCTAAAGTTTCAAGAGGTTCCAAGCATTAGTTCTTGAGATAGAGCGCCCACAAAATTTTGTAAGAGACAAACAAATAGACAGACTGAAAGACAGACAATTTATAAAAACAGTAAAATGTGTTATATTTAACAATATATTCGAATTTTGTAAGCATTAGGTTATTATTATTTTTTTTAAATAACATCATACAAACAAAGAAAAAAAAAAGCAAAGTTTTTTTTTTTTTTTTTTTTTTTTTTTTTTTTTTTTTTTTAAAGAAAATAAGCAACATATAATGTCTAGAATTATATATGGGTGTGTAAACATGTTTAATAATCTACATAACCATCTCCCCCCCCCCCCCCGTTTTTAAATAAGTTAATGGGAATTGTCTTTTTTTTGTAATTATCTTCTTCTTTATAGTTTTTCAAAATAATAATAATAATAATAATAATAATATATATAATAAAAAAAGGAAGTCTATCAAAATGCAGAAGATTCTCTCCTTTCCTCGCCCCCCCCTTCCCCCCACGGAGGACATCTTCTGTCCTTTGTACCTATATCCCTCGTGTTGATAATCGGCTGTCATAAAATAAACCAAACCTTTTCCCGTCTACCCTATTTAAATCCTCTATCTTCACAGTTTCCTTTTCCCCGCCGAAAATCTTGCCAGTCCTTTGGAGTCAAAAACAGACGCAAAATCACTGACCAATCACATTACAAGCTGATAATGCCTAGATGCAAAATCGCAAGACTATCTTGGATGCAAGTAGTAGATCGATCTTTTGTAGTAGATCGAATCAGTACAGAACCTTGTGTAGTAGATCGATGTCGATTTCGATGTCGATTTCGATGTCGATGTCAGAATCGATTTTATTTTGATTTACTAAAATTGAAATCGCATTTTGAAATCGATTTTTAGATACAAGTAGTGTTGTTACTTTTTTGATATGCTTGAAATCGATCTACGTTTCAGGTTGAATCGATCTTTCCCTTTCTATTGTTTTAATAGTAGCAGTAAAAATTTCAAACTCAAATATTAGGCGAACCGTTGATTTTAGAGGGGTAAGACTTAAGTATGTCAAGATATTCTAAGGTATGGTCAATCGAATAGTGATGACCATTATACCCTAGCAGCACATAGGGGGTGGGGGGGCAGGGGGGGCAATATTCAATACAGGTATGGGTGGGTCATGTGACATATCGTTGCAAAGGTCTTGGCCTGGGCTATCCATATCTGCATATCGCTTCATAATATAGTTCAATTTTCAGACTCCAGGGGGCATTTTTAAGCTTTTTTTGGGGTTTTTCCCTTCCCCCACTTTGTAGTGTATCATTTTATAGATCTTGACTTGTAGACCTCAAATATCTTGAATTGATTGGTAGAACTGATGTAAAATTTCGTATAAGAAAGGATTACCAATTTTTTTTTCAAACCAGATATTTCTAAAAGTAAAAATTTCAAACTCAAATATTAGGCGAACCGTTGATTTTAGAGGGTTAAGACTTACGGATGTCAAGATATTCTAAGATATGGTCAATCGAATAGTGATGACCATTATACCCTAGCAGCACATAGGGGGTGGGGGGCAATATTCAATACAGGTAGGGGTGGGTCATGTGACATATCGTTGCAAAGGTCTTGGCCTGGGCTATCCATATCTGCATATCGCTTCATAATATAGTTCAATTTTCAGACTCCAGGGGGCATTTTTAAGCTTTTTTGGGGGGTTTTCCCTTCCCCCACTTTGTAGTGTATCATTTTATAGATCTTGACTTGTAGACCTCAAATATCTTGAATTGATTGGTAGAACTGATGTAAAATTTCGTATAAGAAAGGAGTACCATTTTTTTTTTTCAAACCAGATATTTCTAAAAGTAAAAATTTCAAACTCAAATATTAGGCGAACCGTTGATTTTAGAGGATTAAGACTTACGGATGTCAAGATATTCTAAGATATGGTCAATCAAATAGTGATGACCATTATACCCTAGCAGCACATAGGGGGTGGGGGCAGGGGGGCAATATTCAATACAGGTATGCGTTGGTCATGTGACATATCGTTGCAAAGGTCTTGGCCTGGGCTATCCATATCTGCATATCGCTTCATAATATAGTTCAATTTTCAGACTCCAGGGGGGCATTTATAAGCTTTTTGGGGTTTTTTTTCCCTTCCCCCACTTTGTAGTGTATCATTTTATAGATCTTGACTTGTAGACCTCAAATATCTTGAATTGATTGGTAGAACTGATGTAAAATTTCGTATAAGAAAGGATTACCATTTTTTTTTTCAAACCAGATATTTCTAAAAGTAAAAATTTTAAACTCAAATATTAGGCGAACCGTTGATTTTAGAGGGTTAAGACTTACGGATGTCAAGATATTCTAAGATATGGTCAATCGAATAGTGATGACCATTATACCCTAGCAGCACATAGGAGGTGGGGGGCAGGGGGGGCAATATTCTATACAGGTATGGGTGGGTTATGTGACATATCGTTGCAAAGGTCTTGGCCTGGGCTATCCATATCTGTATATCTCTTTATAATATAGTTCAATTTTCAGACTCCAGTGGGCATTTTTAAGCCTTTTTTTTTACCTTTTCCCTTACCTCAATTTGTAGTGTATCATTTTAAAGGTCTTGACTTGTAGATTTCAAATATGTTGAATTGATTGGTAGAATTCATGTAAAATTTCGTATAAGAAAGATTAAGGTTTTCTTTTCAAACCAGATTTTCCTAAAAGTAAAAATTTCAAACTTAAATATTAGGCGTACTATTGAAGACTTACGGATGTCAAGATATTCTAAGGTGTGGCAATCGAATAATGTTGACCATTATACCTTAGTAACACATAGGGGTGAAGGACGGGGAGGGACAAAATTCAACACAGGCATGGGTTTACGGATTTTCTTCAAATTTTGGATATATTTTCATTCTAATAAGGTGCTTTTCGGATTTGTTCTGGGTATTCATTGGTTATGTAAAAGGATTTGGGGGCTACTCTTCTTAACCGTTTAAACGCCAATGTTCCCAAAAGGGAACATAGTATTATTTGCAATGCAAAACATATATTTACCAATATAATTACGATGTTCTTATTTTTCCTATAAAATATAAGGTTGATTTTAACTTTTGAAAAAAAAATATGTTTAAACATTTATCACAGGTATAAAGAGTATGCAAATTCCTTAATTTACATAAAAATATAATTTTTGTTTTTATCGATTCTCTATATTACTCACATTTGACCACTAGGAATCTAAATGTTTTTGGAATTCGAGAAAATACTCAAGAAGAACATTTTTAAATTTGTATGCATAAATCAAAACATTTGAAGTTGTAATATGAGAAAAACAAAATTATTATTACATTGCGATATTAATTCGGCTTGTAAACAGTTAATTTAGGTAAATGGTTTTTTTGTGCAGAATTAACCGATTTGTGGCCGATGATAGGTTATGCGCTGCCCGACTATTGAAGGTACAGTTATCCATTAATCGGAACTTAGGTCGCTTCCAACTTCTTCGGATAATCGACGCTCCGCTGTATTTTTTTTTCTTTGTTAACCAGAGAAAAGTATGTTGTTTCACTGTTAATTATTCTTATGAAAACATTTTTTTTCTGTTAACTGCTGAAAATTTGGTAAACGTTAAAAAAGAATAATATTTTATAAGCTGTAAATGAGATGAGGCGATATATATTTTAAAAGAGAAAAAAAGTTTAGTCACATATTTTTTTTAACCCTTTCCGGCGTACTGTGCCCAGTCTGGGATACCTAATTTTAATTTAAAACTTGCAAACGGCACCAGTAATATTTTAGTTAAATTTTGCTTTTAGAATAAAAGCTTACATTAAGGAATTCAAAAAATATATAATAAATATTTAAAAAAATCGTTTGTGAATTCCGGTGTCAGTCGATAATTTCTCATTTTACTACAGATTTTGCCCGTGCCGGAAAGGGTTAAGCAGAATTTCTGCTTTTAAATTGGTGGATAATTAATAATTAGCATGTGCTGATTGTGCAATTAAATCATCACAGCTATTTTGAAAGAAAATTTGCAATATTTGCGTTTCCCACACGCTTATAGAAGGTCTTAAAAAGACTGAAAAAAAATTTTTTTTGAATAAATTTAGAGCTTTTAAAATTTTATTCATATGCGAATTTTTAAGAAGAATGACGTTTAAAGGAAGTAAGGCTCCATTTGTTTGGTTGAAGGAGTATGTAGAAAATACATGTGTTTCGGATTAAAATATATATATATATACAAATCATTTCTCCCTTTTATTTTTTTTATCTAACGGACATCTTTCTAAAAAAAATAAAGTTAAATATAATATAAATTATTATTAAAATTGTATCTAAAAATAATAAAAGATAAATCCTTATTATTCGACTCTAAAAGCTGTAATAGCTTACTTCTGTGCCTCCCTAAATGGGAGTGAGGAGTATGAGGTGTTACGGCTCTGCTGATTAGCCAAGTTTTAGAATTACTAATTTTGAGCTCATCTGTGTAAAATCTAAAAATATCGAAATATCGATTTTAGTATCGATTCTAGAATTTAGAAATCGATTCTTATTATAATCGATGTCACTTTATACGATGTCGATTTTAATCGATTCTCAAAATTCCCAGAATCGCCCATCACTACCCAGTATGGAGACCTTCCTTGTTTGACTCCAAACTTATCTCTTGGCACTTAATAGTTGGGTTAGGAAATTGTAATATATTCACTGTAATTTTAACTGTAACAATTTTGTATCCTGTAACCAGGTTTCAACTCAACTCTACTCTACTTTACGAGTTGTAGACTAGTATGTCGTAGCACGTTTGTAAACTAATAAATAATCACATTTCAGAGTATTCTGAGTAGCATTTTATAAGTATATTATAAGATATTATAATGGCAACGAAGATCTGCATTTAACGAACCCTACATAAAAATATTCAAGTAAATAGTATTTATTTTCTTGAGTTGTGAAATAGTAAAACTTAAACTTCGACGGCATGACACAGTTAGGCTTAGTGGGCCAACTTACGGTCTTCGATGAAGCAAATGAGGACTTTTCCTTATATATGGAGCGTTTAGAGCAGTATTTTGTTGCAAATGAAGTTGATGAAAATAAAAAGCTTTCTATTTTGATATCGGTTTTAGTGCCGAGGACTTAAAAACTGTTACGCAATCTATTAACTCCCAAACTGCCAAAAGATTGCACGTTCGCTGAAGTCAGTAAGTGTTTAGAAGATCATTTTCGACCGGCACCAATTCCTATTGCAGAAAGATTTCGTTTCCATAGGCGAAGCCAGGAAAGTAACGAATCCATTGCAGCTTATATGATTGAATTAAAACATCTATCTGCCACCTGTGAGTTTGGTACATTTTTAGACGAAGCGTTACGTGATCGATTTGTTTGTGGTTTACGCTGCGAAGCCACACAGAAGCGCCTCCTCGCCAGGAAAGACTTAAAGCTTGCTGAAGCATATGATATAGCTTTGGCAATGGAACTGGCCAACTTAGATGCGTCAGCGCTGAAAATTCCAAACCCAAATGTCAACAAAGTACACCTTGCAGCTCAACGCCAATCACCCAAGTGTAACTAAAAAATACAGTCCAAACAAGATGAAATGTTTTCGTTGTGGTGTCATGCATGCTCCCAAAACATGTAAATATATCAATGCTAAGTGCCATTCATGTAGCAAAATTGGCCACATATCTCCAGTTTGCAAATCCAAATCTCAGAAATTTCCTTCTGCCAAAATTGTTTCTGCTGAGGTGGATAGTGATACCACAAGTATTTGTGGTTTATTTTCTATTCAGTCCGTTAATAAAGAGTCTAAGAAATATATAGTTCCAGTAAAAGTTTGTGGCAAGCAATTGGAAATGGAAGTGGACACAGGTGCTGATGTGAGCATAATTTCTGAGAAGTTTGTTAGTGACAACCTGCCTTCTCTAAAGGTAAGAAAATTCAGTCTTATTCTTAAAGATTACAATCAGAAGTGCATAGATGTCGTTGGCGAAGCTAGCATCGTTCTTTCATATGACAATCAGACTGTAAATGTTCAGGCATTCAGGCAGTTATTGTTAAAGGAAACCAACCATCCTTGTTTGGTAGAGACTGGATGTCACAAGTGAAATTAAATTGGAAGAAAATATTTAATGTGCATAAAATTAGTAATGTTTCAAATTATTCAGTTAGTGAATTAAAAACAAAGTATTGCAATTTATTTTCTAGGAGCACTGAACCAATAAAGCATTTAAAAGCAACCTTAAAAGTCAAAGAAGGCTCAGTACCGAAATTCTGTAAAGCTCGTCCTGTTCCTTACTCATTGAAATCTAAAGTTGAGGAGGAAATTTTAAAAGTAAAAAATTTTGGAATGTGGGATTTTGTGCAACATTTTAGTTGGGCAACTCCAGTAGTTATTGTACCTAAAAAAAACGGTGACATCAGACTGTGTGGAGATTTTAAAGTCACAGCTAACAGATGTTTAGATCAAACACAGTACCCCCTTCCTAAACAGCAAGACTTATTCTCGACTTTAAATGGTGGAAAATATTTCACGAAACTCGATTTAAGTCATGCATACCAGCAAGTGGAGTTAGATGAGAATTCTCAAGAGTATTTAACTCTGAACACTCATTTGGGGTTAGTACGTCCACGCAGGTTATTATATGGTGTGAATAGTGCTTCTGCAATTTTTCAATGTATAATAGAGCAGATTTTGCAAGGTCTCTTGGGTGTGATATGTTTTCAAGATGACATATTGGTTACTGGTTCTGATGAAGCTGAACATTATCAAAACCTCGAGAAAGTATTTACTCGATTGTCAGAGTATAATGTCAAACTGAATGAACAAAAGTGCACATTTCTCCAACCCAGTGTAGAATTTTTAGGCCATAGAATGGACCACAAGCATTTCTGACGTCAAAGAACGTCACGATGGATTATAGCTAATCAGCATCTCTATTTATCCCACAAGCGTTCACCAAAAACCAATCACATACCGCAATACTTGTGGGAAACATTGCAAGCTCCGCCCAGTGCTAGTAATCAATTGATGAACATGGAATTCATCCTACAAATGAAAAAATCAAAAGCATAAAAGAAATTAAGGCTCCCACTAATATGACTGAACGTAAGTCTTTTCTAGGCATAATAAATTATTATGCAAAGTTTATTCCAAATAGTGCCATGCTTTTTGCTCCTCTTTATAGCTTACTTCACAAGGGAACACCGTGGAAATGGTCTCCTGAATGTGAGCAAGCGTTTGAAACCAGTAAGGACTTGCTATCCTCAGAGTCAGTTTTGGTTCATTATAACGAGAAATTGCCATTGAAATTAGCTTGTGATGCCTCTCCTCTTGGAGTTGGTATTGTGTTATCACATGTAATTAACAAAGATGAACGCCCTATAGCCTTTGCATCTAGGATTTTAACAAAAACCGAACAGCGATATTCTCAATTGGAAAAAGAAGCTTTGGCAATAATTTATGGAATTAAGATGTTCCATCAATATTTATATGGTAGAAGTTTTGTATTGGCCACTGACCACAAGCCATTGATCACTATTTTTGCACCAGATAAAGCTATTCCTCCGATTGCAGCTGCACGTCTACACAGATGGGCTGTTCTTTTATCTAATTTCAGCTATTCAATCGAATAAAAAAAGGGAGTTGAACACACAAATGCCGATGCACTGTCACGATTACCTGTTGAAAGTGAGTATGAGGAGAATCATGAGATTTACAAAATATCTTATTGTGAAGACCTTCCGGTTACAAGCTCAGATATTGCTGCTGCAACTAGAACTGATGCTGTTTTGGGACCTGTTCTCAAATTTGTACAAAACGGCTGGCCTTCTATAGTGGACAATGAAAATCTCAAACCATTTTTTGACCGCAAAGATCAGTTATCAGTAGATAATAATTGTGTATTATGGGGTATGGGAGTTGTCACACCTGAAAAATTTAGAAAGCAATTGTTAGAATTAATCCATGACACCCATCCTGGCATAACGAAAATGAAAGCTGTAGCACGGAGCCATATTTGGTGGCCTCATATGGATGACCATATTGAAGAGATGGTATGCAAATGTCTTGCATGTCAACATAATGCTCGAACGCCTCCTGCCACACCATTGCAGCCTTGGACTTGGGCAAAATCTCCCTGGGAGAGAATCCACATTGACTTTGCTATGAAGGACGGTAAAAATTATTTAATTGTTGTTGATAGTCATTCTAAATGGTTAGAAGTAATTTCGATGCCTCACATCACTTCCTTATATACCATATATGCTCTACGACGTCTTTTTTCTCGGTATGTTTGCCATTGGAAGTAGTTTCAGACAATGGTCCCCAGCTAACATCTGATGAATTCGAATCCTTTTTGAAAACATATGCTGTGGAGCACACATTAACTCCAACATATAGGCCCCAAGCGAATGGTCTGGCTGAGCGATCAGTGCAAACATTTAAAAATGCACTGAGCAAAATGAACTCTGACAAATCTGACAGATCGACATTAAGTCAGAAAATTGCTAGATTTTTGATGTGGTACAGGTCTACACCTCATACAACCACAAATTGTACACCAGCAGAGCTGTTTTTAAAGCGCCAGATACGCACAACTATTGCGTTTGTGCATCCTAGCACTACAAGCCATGTACTAAGCAAATAAGAAGCTCAAAAACACTATTACGACAGATCCCACAAAACAGTTCGTAATTTCCTGCCAAACCAAAAAGTGTTTGTGAGATCTCATAAGAATCAACAATGGTGTCAAGGTGTTTTGTTAAACCTTAAAGGTAATGCAACATGGTATGTCAATGTAAATGGCAAGAATATCTAGCTCACATTGACCAGTTAAGACCTGACTACACTGACGACCCATCTGTAAATGTAGCCACCCATGTTGATGATCCTGATCCTGTTATACCTAACAGGGCTCCACCATCCACCGAAGATCCCAGAACAGATCTGCAACTAACTCATTCATCGGACTGTGAACCTAGCAACAATCCGCAGTTGATTGACTTCCCCAATCCTGACATACCAGATCCTGTTATCCATGCAGATCCTAACAGTGATCCTCCCATGAACCCTGAAACTGTTCGGCGATACCCCTCACGTGTTCATATAAAACCAATTCGCTACAGAGATTATAAACTTTAAAAAAGGGGGAATAATGTAATATATTCACTGTAATTTTAACTGTAACAATTTTGTATCCTGTAACCACGTTTCCACTCAACTCTACTTTACGAGTTGTAGACTAGTATGTCGTAGCACTTTTGTAAACTAATAAATAATCACATTTCAGAGTATTCTGAGTAGCATTTTATAAGTATGTTATAAGATATTATAGAAATGGTGCATTAAAGTCAATGCAGCAAAAAGTGTCGCCACAATTTTATCAAACAGAGCTATCTCCCCAGACACTAATCTTTCTCTCAAAACATACCTTGGATCAGAGATTATAAATATCTAGGCTAGGCCTGTCCAATCTTTTAATAAGAAGGGGCGTACCTCGGCTCTTGGAACACCGAGAAGGGTGCCCAGGGGCGTAAATCCCGGGGGGGGCTGCAGCACCCCCCAAGAAGAAATCAGTTGGAAAATTCCCAGATCGCTCGGAAAAAGTATCTTTACTCGGAAAAAAACAGTATTAACCTATAAAAACTTATAAACAGGAAAAATGGAAATATCATTCGGAAAATTTCCCGTTTCATCGGAAAAGGCATGTTTAGTCGTAAAAAATAGTATTACGTATTGCCCTATAAAAACTTATAAATTGGATAAATAGAAAAATCAGTCGGAAAAACTCTTCTTCGATCGGAACAAAAATAGATTAACTTATAAAAACTTATAAATTGGAAAAACGAAAATATCATTCGGAAAATTTTCCGTTTCCATCGGAAAAAAAGCATGTTTAGTCGGAAAAATAGTATTACGTATTAACCTATAAAAATTTATAAATTAGAAAAACGGAAAAATCAATCGGAAAAAATGGTGTTAACCAGTAAAAATTTATAAATTGTAAAAACGAAAATGTCATTCGGAAAATTTCCCCTTCCATCGGAAAAGGCATGTTTAGTCGGAAAAAACAGTTTTATGTGTTAACCTCTAAAAGCTTATAATTTGGAAAAATCGAAAAATCAGATGGAAAAATTCTTGTCCGATCGGAAAAAATGCGGTCGCAGACATTTAGCCGACAACCAAATCACCGACAAGACAATTAGCATACAGAAAATTTTACTACGGTAAATATTAATCCGTGTGGGTCTGGAATTACAATCGTGCAAGTTAATAGTGTGTGTCCACGTGGCCTTAATTTAATCTGTGGTTCCTTATCTCGGAACCTTGTCAAACAAACTTTATTTAAAAACATGATAAAATAATTTTATTTACAAATACATAATAAAAATATCAAAAGCATATAGAGAATATCAAACAGCAGCATGGCTATCTTTGGTGACCCCCTGAGTCCTGTGGATCACCCTTGATATGTTCGTAGTATATGTCCCGGGAGTAGCTGATGGTCTCACTTACAATAATTTTACGCATAATCTTAGCATACTTCTCGGAACATAATCGTCTAATGACCTTGTCGTTTTCGGGTCTATGTTATTTAGCCGACAATCAAATCACCGACAAGACAATTAGCATACAGAAAATTTTACTACGGTAAATATTAATCCGTGTGGGTCTGGAATTACAATCGTGCAAGTTAATAGTGTGTGTCCATGTGGCCTTAATTTAATCTGTGGTTCCTTATCTCGGAACCTTGTCAAATAAACTTTATTTAAAAACATGATAAAATAACTTTATTTACAAATACATAATAAAAATATTAAAAGCATATAGAGAATATCAAACAGCAGCATAGCTATCTTTGGTGACCCCCTGAGTCCTGTGGATCACCCTTGATATGTTCGTAGTATATGTCCCGGGAGTAGCTGATGGTTTCACAATAATTTTACGCATAATCTTAGCATACTTCTCGGAACATAATCGTCTAATGACCTTGTCGTTGGCAGGATCCCAGGAACCCAGGGCTCCAACAACTATCGCCTCGACCCTGACGTTACATCCATTTGCAGAGAGCTCTTGTACTAATTCCTTGTACTTTTCTTCTTTAATTTTACGAGCATCACTAAAAGCATTTAGCCCATTTTCAAACGGGCATGTGATATCCAGAATAAGGATGTCCTTGTTCTTCTTAATCACCAGGTCGGGACGACAGTTGGCGCTTCCAACAACTTGATCTTCCCCAAGCAGAGCCCACCTGCCAATAGCAGCTTTTTTAACTCTCCCGACCACTGCATTATGTCGTTTTTTGTATAAGGTGCTGTGCTCTATGCAGTGATCGAGGACATGAGGCAGGGTCTCCACCTGAGGACACTTGCGACATTTCTTATTACTGTGGCCGCGAGCATGATTATAGGCATTTAATTTGTTAAACAAGCCCAGCCGCGCACGATGGACAAATCTCCAGTCTTTAAATGTAGTATATTGTCCGTTGGAGAAAAAGTGGCAGCTGGACTTAGCTGCGGTCACGCAAGCGTTAGTCTTGCCTTGATGTGGGTGGTCCCGGAGCGATTGCGTTCGCTTCCCCCTCAGAAATTTACGCATGCTCTTAAAGATCAGCTTGCGATTGCTCTGGGCCTCACCCCCAATAATTAAATTCACCTGAAGAGCGTCATTTGTCTGCCACTGCACATCTAATCTTTTAGTGGCTTGGCGTGCCCGCGACCAGAGAGATCTGTACTTGTCTGAGGTGCGGTCAGACGGTGCGGAGTTAAGATATTTATCAACATTCAGCTGACTGGTGGACTCGTACTTCCAGTTTGCAGTGTCAATTAACTCGCCCCAGGCTAGCCTCTGAATTATCTTATCATTTGACGTTAGTAACTTGAACCCCCCATCAATTAAAGCTATATCGCTATCTTCAGCCGCCAACGGTATTCCGAATAATCCATCTTCTCTATCGCCATATAAATACTCGTTGGCGGCATTAGATGGGAGGCCCAATGCTTTCTTAATTAAGGGCTTTAAAGCATTATCAATAGATGACCAATCGGTTTTGGACAGTTAGTCAGTTCGCTGCATAAAAAGTAATGATGGATAAAAAAAGGTTTTAATGCAGTCTAACCTCTGCCAAGGGGTTAACATAGATGACATAATTTTTAAGACCCCTCTGTTTTATGCTGTCAACCGTGACTGAGTCCCTAGGAAGAAAACTACCGATAGGCTTACCCCAAAAAGTAGTGGGGTCACCGTCAATAAGGAAGGGTAGTTCAGACCCAGCCAGGTTAAAACGGGTGTCACGACAGCCAGCAGGGGGTTTGGAACTGTAATGTAAAGTTACACATTTATTAGGATTGAATTTTAAGCCTATTCTAATAGCGAGAACATTAATTAAATGTAGGAGGGCCTGCAGATCCTCGGCACTACGAGCAAGAAGGAGCATGTCATCAGCATAGGCTAAGATAAAATGAAATAGCTCCTTCGTGCCGGGATCTCTAACAGAACCCTCTCTCTGAATCTTAAACAGAATGAAGTTGATAGCCAGTATAAAGAGCACCCCGCTAAGTGGGTCGCCCTGCCTGACCCCGGCGGCTGCCACACGAGGGGTAGACTGGCCTTTAGTTGTCCTGTAGTTCGTAATAGCCTCCCAATAGATGTCTCTGACTATAGAAATAAAATCCTCCCCCGCACCAGCATGTTTAAGTGATTCAAAAATCACCCAGTGGGGGAGGGAACCAAAAGCATTCGAGACATCAAGGGAGGCAATAAACAGGTCTTTCTTCCTCACCTTACTGTTTCTCATCCCCATGTCTAATATGTAATTGTTTTCGAATACCCCATCGTGGGGCAGAAATCCCTTCTGGTTGGGGGACAAGATCTTATATTTCTCCAACCAGAGGTAGAGACGCTTTGACAGGCAGCTGGCATAAAGTTTGTAGATCGTATTGCCGAGGGCAATCGGCCGTCAGTTCCCAGGGTCGGATCTATTGCCCTTTTTTATACAGAAGAATGGTAGTAGTTTTCTTCCAGGACGGCGGGACAGCTTTGAATTTAATACAACGATTATTTAGGGGCGTTAAAGCGACAGCATTTTTATCAACTAAGCGGAGATGGTTATAAGTCAAGCCATCTGGACCCGGGGAAGTGTTTTCACAAGATCTCAGCTTCCTCGAAACCTCCACCCTCGTGAAGGGATCACAGCTCATTTGCGCGACAGCTGGATCACCTTCAGCCATAAAATCAGTTGAGGGCGGGGGATCAGAGGACCGGCCGGCATAGTGATCAGCAACCTCTTCCGGATCCAGATCACAGAAATCACTATTGTCATTTAAAATTAATCTAAGGGCTTTCTTACGGTTCTTGCGGTAAAGTTTCTGTATATCAGTAGCATTAGTTGGATCAATAGTTTTAGGGGGACGGGCTGCCCCGTCGTCCTGCCTATTTTTAAAATTTAATTCTTTTTTAATAGCGCTGACGAAGTCATCAGCCACGGAGCAGAACTCACCAAAATTGGCATTATTATCATTAAGAATTTGAGTAAATCTGTTGGAAAAATGGGGAACGAGGGGGGCTCTGACGAGATTGCCTCGGGAATAGCGTCGCCAGCGCCACTACCGCCGGGGTCATCATCATCGTCACCATCGTCACCGTCGTCACCATCCATACCATCAGCAAGATTATCATTAAAGTTATCAGTAACAGTACTCATAGAACTATTCTGACTGTCAGATTCATTTATATCCTTACTACCAGTGGTGACATACTGTTCAACATTCTCATGGTCCTGGCTAGGGCAACTATTATCAAAACTATCCACAGAATCATTACAAATTACTTTAGGTATAGTTTCAGTACTATTAGCATTATTATGGTTCACATTACACTGATTCTGATAGTCATTTGCAGGGTGCTCAACAGACGTATTACATCTGCCACCACCCCGATTACTATCATTAAAAAGCCCAGCAGTGGGGACAAAAGAATTAAAATTTACAGATTCATTAAAAATAGGTTGATTAAAATCAGAACGATTAAAAACGGTCTCACCCTCAACCTGTATAGGGGGCTGGGGGGGGGAAATAAATGGTTAAAACTAATAGTATCACCGGGTTGGAAATAGGAATTAAAATCCTTAGAATTAAAATCATTATCAGAAAGTAAAATCTAGGTAAAATCACATTAGCTAAATTATAACCCGAGGTGGCAGCAGACTGGCTATCAATAGGGACCGGGACAGAGGTAGACTGCTCAATGGCCACCTGGGACGGGCACTCAATAGTATTATACTCCACGGAGTTAATAGTTAAGTCACACTGGCCACCGGAGTTATCATGATTGTCGACAGACGAAACAGGTTTATCAATTCCACTACCAGTGACCACCTCCACCAATCTATTGATATCCTCATCAGTTATGATAATGGGGTCATTAATTGCGCTATCATTAATCGTCTCAGTATTACTAGTCACATTTAAAAACGCTTTCGTATCCTGTATGAATTTATCAATATTATTCAAATTAGACTTATCAGTATTAGAGGATTTTTTACTGGTGGCTGCGGCAGTGGGATTCCTCCTCACTCCGGTGCCACTGACAAAGGACTTAGAAGCACTACTCCGATTACTAACATTAATATTAGCATTTCTATTGTTGACAGAAGGAGGGGTACGAGAGTTCCCACCAGCTCTTAAATTCCTGCCAGCAATCGGCAGTGCATTTTTTCTATTATAGTTATCCTGTATATTCTGTTTCTTATGAGCAATTCGATGGTTAGACAGCCCGCGCCAGTTAGGAAACGTCTCATCACACTGGTCGCAGGCAAAAGGGCAGTCAACATTAGTTTGAAAAAGCATAGGCCTGAGTTTAAAACATGAATGATTGGCTGGGCATCTGCCGATTGCAGTATGGCATACTCCGCACCAATTAGTCTTCCCCGATACCTCGACCTTGTGGATCGTCTTCATATGCCTTATTAACCCATGTACTACAGTATGCTGGTTCTCACTCTTTATTTTAGTAGTACATTTACCTATCATGCACTGGACCGGGCACTTAATAGGCCAGGTCACCGTTAGGTGAAGCCCATTTAATCTCGTGGGGACGTATAATATCTCTTCCTCCACAGCATCTTCATTACTCTCACCGCTAGCTCCAGAACCACCACCGTCGGAAGCGCTAGCCATGCTGCAAAATACAACACAAGATATGAAATAATTATCACAATATCAGAAAATGATACTTTAAAAACCAGATGTCGAATCTGGTTGTAAAGAATAAAAACCAATGTGCTAAAACCGTGTTTGTACAAAAACACATGTAAAGACTAAAAACATTAAAAGTATACTTGTATAGAGCACATGTAAAAGCTAAAAACGATGATACTATATACAGGCGCGATGAAAATATATGCAAATGAATATGAAACTATATACACATAAGAATGATGATGAGTTCTCATGCAATGAGAAAAATAAAGATATGAAAACATGTGTGCAGTCGTATTTAACGACCTTCTGCACCGCAAGGTCAGTCAAAGCAATTTCTAAAATCTCAGTCTAAAAAGTTGACATATAATACACATACACAAAGCCGATACGTTGTCACTACTAATGTCAAAATGTTGGTATCAGGCTCACCGGATACTCAAAGGTAACCGGGACAGCAAGAAGTCAAGCAAAAAACAAAAGATTTAAGAATAAAAAACAAACATACAGCCTTAAGAGACGGAACCACTTACATTATACATGCATACATAATACAGTCACACCACATGGACTTAAGAAACAGACAGAATAAATAAAAGTAAAATACTTTTAATTTCCAGACCCACGTAGCATCAATCTGTAATAAAGGAAGCAGTTCAACATAATATGACACGGGAAGCGTCTACAGACTAGCGTAACCCAACAAAAAAAACTTAAAAACAGGTGTCAATTAATTCACATTGAATAAAATACATCAAACTAGACAAAAACATTATACATAATTAATAGAGAGTACACAATAACTAAAGCAATTAAAAAGCTGACTTTAAAAGTATAAAAACCGTCAAATAGTTCAAATTAATAAATAAAATCCACATTAATATTTGAAATCCAAATTTTTATAAAATCCACATTAATATTTGAAATCCAAATTTTTATAAAATCCACATTCTTCAAAACTAAAACTTCAAGTCTAAAACTAATATCAGTCAATTCTAAATTATGGCGAATTTGTATATTATACACACCTTGCAGATAAAATGGCGAGGAGGGAGGCAAGGGACACCAGACGAACAGAGCAATCAGCATACACTATATCAATTACATATGAAGAAAATGTCAAATTTTAAAACAAACACTCTCAATCGCTCACTAAAGTCCTTTTTATTTGATTTAAAGCGTCCTTTAATGATTTTATAATATCCACATTCTTCAAAACTAAAACTTTAAAAACTTCTTCAAGTCTAAAACTAACATTAGTCTATTGTAGAGATGGGAAATATAGTTAATTTTGATTAACAGGTTTCATTGTTACATTCTTGCACAGATAATAGGTTCCAAAAACCTGTTATTTTTATAACATATAACTAATCGATGCGTTGTCAACGGATGTTTTAATTAGAAGAAAGTTATTCAAAATGCTTGAAATACTTTTTGGATGCAATTTTAGACGCAGTTTTTCTTTGAAATGAATTTACACCATTAAATTAGTTTGTGTTTAAAAACTTTAATTCTGGAAAGCAAAGGTTTATCTATTTATGACAGTATAAATCTCATACATTTTTAGCGTTTCTTTTTCCTTTTCTTTTATTATTATTATTTTTATTAAAAACACATTTTCCATTGCTGTGATTAAAACATTGAAAATTCATAAAATTGAAAGTATCATAACTCAGTAAATTTTGGTCATATAAAAATCAATTTTTACTGTTTACTTGTTAGAACATGGAGGAACATTTTCTAAATGAAACTTATGATGGAACCGATACATTGTATAAAATTCGGAATTTCTTAACCTTTTAAAAATGCATTATTTTAGCATAAATCGATTTTTAAAATAATGCATAACAAAATGTAAAAGATTTTTGTAACTTAAACCACACCTCTAAAACTAATGGTTATTAACTATAGGTAAACAATAATAAGAGATACCCTGTATAACAATAGACACAGCTTTAAAAGCCCGATTGTTAAAAAAAAGGTTAAATTGCAATCATATCCATGAACGCATATTTAAGGTGAAGGGCAAGATTACGAAAATATTATTTATACACTTTTAATCAAATTCAATTCATGCAAATAAATTTTTTACGCACAAATATGTTTTTCAAATTAATTACAATTGTATTAAAAGCTAATTGACCGGGAGGTGACAGCACAGACAATCACATCATCGAGCTCACGGATGAAATTCTAGGATTAGTTAAATCGCGATTCGCATATTAAAACTGTCTGACAAGTCATATCTTGAAATCCTGATTTAAAAGGTTGACTCGTAGGTTTACCATTGTGTTTGCCTCGTCCCAGTCCTTCATGCTTTCATAACTTTGGTTGCAGAAAAACATAATGGTAAACTTACGAATGAATTGCTATAATCGGGTTTTCGGTATTTTCCTCCAAGATATGACTTGGCAGACCGATTGCATTTTAATATACGAATCGAGATTTAACTAATCTTAGAATTTTATCCGAGAACTTGACGAGGTGAATGGCTTTGCTACCGCCTCCCGGTCTATTCGTGTCCTCACAAATTTCAAAATGTTACTTTCTTTTCTTTTTTTTTTCCAATAGATTAAAAACAAGAAAATAAAAAAAAAACTTTCATGTCTCATTTTTTAAGACACAATAATGACAAAGGGAAAAAAAGGAATAAAAGGAAAGGGAAAAAAATTAATAAATCATTCGCCCCTCCCCTCACTAGAAAAAAAAAATCTAGTATCAGAAATCTCCTTTCGAAAATTCGAATATTTAAAACCAAATAAACTACCATCTGCCAAGCAAGGGCTGAAACTAGTGTTTTTTTAGACCCGGGATAAATATGAATTTCGCCCCTACCCCGCATAATTAAATTTGCAGAGGTATTATTTATAAGTTTCAAATAGCTGACATTTAAAAAGCACAATCATTATATATGTTGTACTGAACAACATAATCAGCTTTTTAAATATGGATCCATTAAAACCCTGCAAATAAAATCGAAAAGAATAGAAAAACATTCCGTATTAAACAGGCAGGATTCTTATAATCCTATATCATTTGTAGATTCCAGACCAGACAGAACCATTTTAACAATATCGTGAAAACATAAACTTGAAAAAAAAAATAGACAAACAAAATAATCATTTAGCGCCGTACCCTCCCTTTTGTCTGTTGCCCGGAGCACATGCCCCCTCTGACTGCCCTATCCACCTCCCCCCCTCCTTCACTCCGCCCTGGTCAAGCGAACGCATTCCAAAGAATCTGATTGAAACAAACCTTTACACTACAAAAACCATTCCTCTACCCCCATATCCATTGTTCGTTCGAATCAATCTCATTTTCCTTCCGATTACAAAAAAACGCGAGAGCTCTTTTTCACTTTCGTTGCAAAATATTCTATACCACTCAATTTGTTCCACAAAACTCTATTCCACAACAAATAGGAATTATTTTGAGCTTTAACCGCAATACGTGATTTTATATCTCTGAAGAGTAAAACGATCTTTTGTTTCATACCGATACCTGGAATAAAATACTGAAATGATAACAGAAAATCAACAAAAAGGAATAATAAAATATGCGTTACAAAGAACTTAGAGCGGAAGAAAGGAAGGCTTTAAAAACCGTACGCGTAACTAATTGAAACACTGCTAATAGCTCTGCTAAGAAAACACGCTCAAAGGGGGGATCGGTGGGTTCATTGCATCCACTGATTCGCTATAAGCGTTTGAAATACAATTCTTTTTAAGCACAATTTTAAGCTCTTTTTACAAATACAGAAAACAAATTTCGGAAATTTTGTTTTTATTATAATTTTAATGTATACTTCTAAAAAACGATTGTTTCAAATCTTTCTTTTTTAATACGTTGCTAGGATTGCGTTCTAAATTTAACAGGGAGTTTCCGGTAATCTGTTATTAAATAATGAACTACATAACAATAACATTGTTATTTATCCTAATACGTTAAATAATGCCCATCTCTAGTCTATTGTAAACTATGGCGAATATGTATATTATACACACCTTGCAGATAAAATGGCGAGGAGGGAGGCAAGGGACACCAGACGAACAGAGCAATCAGCATACACTATATCCATTTCAAATTACATATGAAGAAAATGTCAAATTTTAAAGCAAACACTCTCAATCGCTTACTAGAGTCCTTTTTATTTGATTTTCCAATAAAATTAGCATACAGAAAAGGTTACTACGGAAAATATTACTTCGTGTGGGTCTGGAATTTACATAAAACACGACCAATAGGAAAAAATAAAAAGTGTGTGTCCATGTGGCCTAAGTCAGTTCTGTGGTTCTTTATCTCAGAACCTTGTTTATACAGACTTTATTTAAAAACATAAATATATTAAAAGCACTTAATAATGAAATACACATAAAAGCAACAATAAAAAGGTAAATTAGCATGCTGGATATCTTCGACCCCCTGAATCCTGGGGACCATCTGCCATCCGGGTGTGCTCAAAATAAACATCTTGCGAGTAACTAATCGTCTCAGATACGATTATCTTCCTCATAAGTTTGGCATAACTGTCCGAGCACAATCTCCGGACGACTCTCTCGTTCTTGGGGTCCCAGGACCCAAGGGCACCGACAACGATCGCTTCAACTCTAACCCTCTTATTATCAGTAGCGAGCTCTTGTGCAAGATTAGCATATTTATTCTCTTTGGTTTTTCTTGCTACAGCAAAGGCTTCTGCACCGCTTTCAAACGGGCAGGTAACATCAATTATAAGTATATCATTATTTTTTTGAAGCACAAGATCGGGTCGGCAATTCTGTGTCCCAATGACTTGGTCCTCACCAAGGACTCTCCACCTACCAGAAGCAGCATTTTTTATTCTACTGACCACTGCGTTATGTCGTTTCTTATACAGAGTACTGTGCGTCATGCAGTGGTCAAGTACGTGAGGTAAAGTCTCTGGTAGGGGACATCTTCTACATTTAGTGTTTGTGTGACCACGGACTTTCTTGATAGCATTGAGTTGGTATAACAAGCCCAGCCGCGCCTTATGAATAAATCTCCAGTCTTTGAACGTTGTATACTTTCCATCACGGAAAAAGTGGCAGCTGGACTTGGCCGCGGCCACACATATATTAGTTTTCCCTTGGTGAGGATGAGCTCTTAGCGACAGGGTACGTTTATTCCTCAAATATTTCCGCATTGACTTGAAAACAAACTTCCTATTGCTGAGGTTCTCCTCCCCAATAACTAAATCGATATTATTTGCATCTTCAATGGACCACCTCACACCCAATCTCTTCGAAGCTTGTCGAGCCCTGGACCAAGGTGATTTATATTTGTCTGAGGTCCGGGTGGCAGGTTCAGAATTTAAATAATTTTGCATGTTTAAGTGGCCGGTGGAGTCGTGGCGCCAATTCGCAGTTTCAATTAACTCATCCCAGGCCAACTTTTGGATAGTAGTGTCAGTGGAAGTAAGCAGCTTGTACCCCCCGTCAATAAGAGCGATATCACTGTCTTCTGCCGCCAACGGAATTCCAAATAAACCATCTTCTCTATCGCCGTAAAGATATTCGTTGGCGGCATTGGACGGGAGGCCAAGAGTCTTCTTAATTAAAGGTCGAAGGGTATCATCAATTAATGTCCAATCTGTTTTAGAAAGCTGTTCAGTTCTTTGCAAAAACTGTAAAGATGGGAAAAAGAAAGACTTAAGGCAGTCGATTCTCTGCCAGGGGGTTAACTGGGAGGTCATTATTTTAATGCCCCTCTGCCGGATATTGTCAACAGTGACCGAGTCACGAGGGAGAAACACCCCAATCGGTTTACCTAAAAACTTAGTTGCATCACCATTCTCCAAATGAGGGATTTGTGACCCGGCCAAGTTGAAGATAGTATCACGACATCCAGCAGGGGGTTTATTACTATGATGAAGAGTTACACATTTTCTTGGGTTGAATTTAAGTCTTATTTTAGAAGCAAGATTATAAATAAGGTGAAGAAGAGCCTGGAGGTCCCCCGCCGATCTAGCGATAAGCAAAACGTCATCGGCATATGCAAGTATAAAGTGGAAGAAGTTTCTCAGTTCCGGGTCCCTACCAGACCCCTCTCTTTGAATCCTCATAAGAATGAAGTTAATGGCCAGGATGAAGAGTACCCCGCTAAGTGGATCCCCTTGCCTGACCCCGGTGGTTGCCTCACGAGGGGTAGAATGACCTTTCGTAGTTTTATAACTTGTTTTAGCACCTTTATAGACGTCCTGTATAATAGAAATAAAATCCTCTCCTGCCCCAGCAAGCCTTAAGGCTTCAAAAATCACCCAATGGGGCAGGGAGCCAAACGCATTAGATACGTCAAGCGATGCAAAAAAAGGTCCTTTCTCTTAATTTTAGAATTCTTCATTATCCTATCCAAGACGTAATTATTTTCAAAAACCCCATCGTGAGGCAAAAAGCCCTTCTGGCATGGAGAAAGGATGTCGACACGAAAATAGTCGACACGACGTTTAGCCGACAAGTACATTTAGCAGACACGTACATTTAGCCGACAGGACATGCAGCCGAAACGTACATTTAGCCGACCGGACATTTGGCCGAAACGTACATTTAGCCGACAGGACATTTGGCCGAAATGGACATTTAGCAGACAGACAATTGGTCGACAGGCAATTGGCCGAACGTATCATTTAGCCGACAGGACATTTAGCCGACAAGACGATTAGCCGACAGGACATTTAACCGACATGTCGATTAGCCGACAGGACATTTAACCGACAGGTCGATTTGCCGACAAGACGATTAGCCGACAGGACATTTAACCGACATGTCAATTTGCCGACAAGACGATTAGCCGACAGGACATTTAACCGTCAGGTCGATTAGCCGACAAGACATTTAACCGACAGGTCGATTAGCCGACAGGACATTTAACCGACAAGACGATTTGCCTTCAGGGCATTTAATCGATAGGACGATTTATTATTAGATTACCGATAGGTAGTAATTAGGTCATAGTTAGTTTATAGTTAAGTCATGGCAAGATTATAGTTATTTTATAGTTCCGTTACGGATAGGTTACAATTCAGTTGCGGTGGTAATAGTAAACTTTAAATTTGGTCACGGTTAGGTTAAAACTAGATTATGGTTAGATTGCTGGTAGATTATTCTTATACTGCAATATTAGGTTATATTTAGGCTATAGTTGGGTCCTGGTTATGTTACATTTAGGATATGGTTACGCCACGGTTATATTACTCTTAGGTAACAATTAGGTTACGGTTAACTTACGGTTAGGCTACAGTTATTATACTATTAGGTTATGATTAGGTTATGTACAGGTAATAGTTTGATAACAATTAAATTCCGGTTACGTTATAATTTGATTACAGTTAAGTCACGGTTATGTTGCAATTAAGTTATCGTTACGCCACGGTAAAATAATTTTTAAGTAACAATTAGGTTTCGGTTTGCTTAAATTTATGTTACTGATAGTTTATGGTTAGGTTATACATAGGTAACGGCTTGTTCACAGTTAAGTTCCGGTAGGTTGTAATAGGTTACAATTTGGTTGCAGTTACACAACATATAGGTTACGTTTCCTTCTATAGTAAAAAAAAAATTGCCTTAAAAGGAATAACTCCTGGAATGATACTGATGTGTAAGGTTTCAGGAAATAACGCGTCCGGGTGGACCACTCCTTTCATGAGTCGAATAGACCAATTAGAAAAGGTCTCCGTCTGTGCATCGCCAAGCGATTCCGACTGGGATTGCAAAGCAATAGTGAACGGAATCACGAAGCGATGCTACGGGGTATTGGCGAGAGCAGCAAACAGGGATAGCCTACAACTTGGAATCGCGAAGCGATTACGCGGGGGTGTTAGTGAGCGTAGCGAGCAGGGGGGCGGAGCCCCCCTATAGTTTAATAGAACTGTAAATGCTCATTCCAATTATGAATGTTTGGAGCGCCGTAGCCAACTCCCCCATCCCAAAGGGGAACTATTTTAATTTTTATCCACAACACTCGTGTTGCATATCTTTAGAAAGGTCTGAAACTGCCTTTTCCTATTATGGATGTCTTGTGTGTCCCCCTCCGCTCTCCCCTCCAGGGGTGGGCACATTTTTAATTTCTTTACAACACCAGTCGTGTGACACATCATTTGAGAGATCTGCAACTGCTTATTTATATTATGGATGTCTTGTGTGTTACCCCCCACTCTGCCCCCCCCAAGGGGGGCACATTTTTAAATTCTTTACAACACCAGCTGTGGGACACATCTTTTGAAAGGTCTGCAACTGCTTATTCATATTATGGATGTCTTGTATGTCACCCCCCCACTCTGCCCCCCAGGGGGGCACATTTTTAATTTCTTTACAACACCAGTCGTGTGGCACATCATTTGAAAGGTCTGCAACTGCTTATTCATATTATGAATGTCTTGTGTGTCATCCCCAGCTCTGCCCCTCCAGGGGTGCACATTTTTAATTTCTTTACAACACCAGTCTTGTGACACATCATTGGATTGTCATCATTGGATTGTGACATATGGATGTCTTGTGTGTCCCTCTCTGCTCTGCCTCCCCAGGGGGCATATTTTTAATTTCTTTACAACACCAGTCGTGTGACACATCATTTGAAAGATCTGCAACTGCTTATTCGAATTATGGATGTCTTGTGTGTCACCCTCACTCTGTCCCCCAGGGGGGGGGCACATTTTTAATTTCTTTACAACACCAGTCGTGTGACACATCATTTGAAAGGTATGTAACTGCTTTTTCATATTATGGATGTCTTGTGTGTCATCCAGTATTCTCGATGTCGCTCGCCATTTCGCCAAATTGCGACTAAATTCTTCATTTGGCGAGTAAACAAGCGATTAGATTCGCCAAATCGCTAGTGCTCAATTTTTCCTTTTTCTCTCTTTTTCTTTTTTTTCCTTTTACTTTTCGTTTTTTATACATATGCATTTATACATATTTTTAATATATAGATATTTTTAAAGTATTTTTAGCGAATAGTTGAATTTAGACTAATAACAATCATTGTCGCAGTTATAAAAACTAAGCCTACTTTCGAACATATTGAAAAAAAAGGGGGGTACATTAAAGGATTAAAGATAATTTTTTTAGTGATACTTTGACGAATCTATCTGGCTAATACTTTTTTCATTTGGCGAATGTTTTTTATTTTTAATTAGCCAAATTACTAACGTTGGTCAAATGCCAGCGAGAATACTGGGCACATTTTTAATTTCTTTACAACACCAGTCGTGTGACACATCATTTGAGAGATCTGCAACTGCTTATTTATATTATGGATGTCTTGTGTGTTACCCCCCACTCTGCCCCCCCCAAGGGGGGCACATTTTTAAATTCTTTACAACACCAGCTGTGGGACACATCTTTTGAAAGGTCTGCAACTGCTTATTCATATTATGGATGTCTTGTATGTCACCCCCCCACTCTGCCCCCCAGGGGGGCACATTTTTAATTTCTTTACAACACCAGTCGTGTGGCACATCATTTGAAAGGTCTGCAACTGCTTATTCATATTATGAATGTCTTGTGTGTCATCCCCAGCTCTGCCCCTCCAGGGGTGCACATTTTTAATTTCTTTACAACACCAGTCTTGTGACACATCATTTGAAAGGTCTGCAACTGCTTATTCATACTATGGGGTATTGACAAGCACAGCAAGCAGGTGTAGCCTACAACTTGGAATCGCGAAGTGATTACGCGGAGGATTGGTGGGCGTAGCGATCAGGGGGGCGGAGCCCCCCTAGTAGGTTATATTAAAATTAAAGTTAGGTCACGGTTGCGTTAAAGTTAATTTATGATTACGCCATTGTGAATGTCAACTTGGAATCGCGAAGCGATTACGCGGAGGGTTAGCGAGCGTAGTGAGCAGAGGGGAGGAGCCCCCTATAGTTTAAAAGAGCTGTAACTGCTCATTCCAATTATGCATGTTTGGGGCGCCGCACCCCACTTTCCCCCCCCCCCTCCGTCACAAAGGGGAACTTTTTTAATTTTTATCCGCAGCACTCGTGTTGCATATCTTTAGAAAGGTCTGAAACTGCCTTTTCCTATTATGGATGTCTTGTGTGTCCCTCTCTGCTCTGCCTCCCCAGGGGGCATATTTTTAATTTCTTTACAACACCAGTCGTGTGACACATCATTTGAAAGGTCTGCAACTACTTATTCAAATTATGGATGTCTTGTGTGTCACCCCCCACTCTGCCCCCCAGGGGGGCACATTTTTAATTTCTTTACAACACCAGTCGTGTGACACATCATTTGAAAGGTCTGTAACTGCTTTTTCATATTATGGATGTCTTGTGTGTCATCCAGTATTCTCGATGTCGCTCGCCATTTCGCCAAATTGCGACTAAATTCTTCATTTGGCGAGTAAAGAAGCGATTAGATTCGCCAAATCGCTAGTGCTCAATTTTTCCTTTTTCTCTCTTTTTCTTTTTTTTCCTTTTACTTTTCGTTTTTTATACATATGCATTTATACATATTTTTAATATATAGATATTTTTAAAGTATTTTTAGCGAATAGTTGAATTTAGACTAATAACAATCATTGTCGCAGTTATAAAAACTAAGCCTACTTTCGAACATATTGAAAAAAAGGGGGGTACATTAAAGGATTAAAGATAATTTTTTTAGTGATACTTTGACGAATCTATCTGGCTAATACTTTTTTCATTTGGCGAATGTTTTTTATTTTTAATTAGCCAAATTACTAACGTTGGTCAAATGCCAGCGAGAATACTGGTGTCATCCCCCACTCTGCCCCCCCAAGGGGGGCACATTTTTAATTTCTTTAGAACAGCAGTCGTGAGACACATCATTTGAAAGATCTGCAACTGCTTATTCATATTATGGATGTCTTGTATGTCCCCATCCGCTCTGCCCCCCAGGGGGGCACATTTTAAAGTTCTTTACATTACCAGTCGTGTGACACATCATTTGAAAGGTCTGCAACTGCTTATTCATATTATGGATGTCTTGTGTGTCACCCCCCACTCTGCCCCCCAGGGGGGGCACATTTTTAATTTCTTCACAACACCAGTCGTGTGACACATCATTTGAAAGGTCTGCAATTGCTTATTCATATAATGGATGTTTTGTGTGCATCCCCCTACTCTGCCCCCCAGGGTGGGCATATTTTTAATTTCTTTACAACACCAGTCGTGCGGCACATCATTTGAAAGGTCTGCAACTGCTTATTCATGTTATGAATGTCTTGTGTGTCATCCCCAGCTCTGCCCCTCCAGGGGGGCACATTTTTAATTTCTTTACAACACCAGTCTTGGGACACATCATTTGAAAGGTCTGCAACTGCTTATTCATACCATGGGGTATTGGCGAGCACAGCAAGCAGGTGTAGCCTACAACTTGGAATCGCGAAGTGATTACGCGGGGGATTGGCGGGAGTAGCGATCAGGGGGGCGGAGCCCCCTTCCCTAGTAGGTTATATTAAAATTAAAGTTAGGTCACGGTTGCGTTACAGTTAATTTATGATTACGCCATTGTTAATGTCAACTTGGAATCGCGAAGCGATTACTCGGAGGGTTAGCGAGCGTAGCGAGCAGAGGGGAGGAGCCCCCCTATAGTTTAAAAGAGCTGTAACTGCTCATTCCAATTATGCATGTTTGGGGCGCCGCACCCCACTTTGTCCCCCCCCCTCCCGCCACAAAGGGGAACTTTTTTAATTTTTATCCACAGCACTCGTGTTGCATATCTTTAGAAAGGTCTGAAACTGCCTTTTCCTATTATGGATGTCTTGTGTGTCCCTCTCTGCTCTGCCCCCCCAAGGGGGGCACATTTTTAATTTCTTTAGAACAGCAGTCGTGAGACACATCATTTGAAAGATCTGCAACTGCTTATTCAAATTATGGATGTCTTGTGTGTCCCCCTTCGCTCTGCACCCAGGGGGGCACATTTTTAATTTCTTTACAACACCAGTCGTGTGACACATCATTTGAAAGGTCTGTAACTGCCTTTTCATATTATGGATGTCTTGTGTGTCATCCCCCACTCTGCCCCCCAAGGGGGGCACATTTTTAATTTCTTTAGAACAGCAGTCTTGAGGTACATCATTTGAAAGATCTGCAACTGCTTATTCATATTATGGATGTCTTGTGTGTCCTCCTCCGCTCTGCCCCCCAGGGGGGGGGCACATTTTTAATTTCTTTACAACACCAGTCATGTGACACATCATTTGAAAGATCTGCAACTGCTTATACATATTATGGATCTCTTGTGTGTCATCCCCCACTCTTCCACCCCAGGGGGCACATTTTTAATTTCTTTACAACACCAGTCGTGTGACACATTATTTGAAAGGTCTGCAACTGCTTATTCATACCATGGGGTATTGGCGAGCGCAGCAAGCAGGGGTAGCCTACAACTTCGAATCGCGAAGCGATTACGTGGGGGATTGGTGAGCGTAGCGATTTTACAACTTCGTTACCTGTCAAGTTATTGTTAGTTTATGTATAAGTAACGGTTCGATTACGATTAAGTTCCGGTTAGGTTATAATTAGGTTACAGTTCGATCACAATTACGTTAGAATCAGGTTATGGTTACGCCACTATGTATTAAATGGGTTATGGTTAACTCACAGTTAGGCCTAATAACCTAATAACCTAATAGTTTAACCTAATAGTTATACTATTAGGTTATGGTTAGGTTATGTACAGGTAACGTTTCTATTACAGTTAAATTTCGGTTAGGTCATAATTAGGTACGTTTTGGGAAGGAGGAATACCCCCATTCCCCGCTTTGTTCTTAATCAATGAGCATCCAAAATTAATAATAAATCTCTTAAGTTCGTTTCTTAAAGATATACGCTTGAAAATGCACGCTAAAATACTTTTAAACTTATTTCTTCAAAGAATATATTCAGCAATTTAAAAACAATGATCCACGAGAATTTTGTGCCATTATTTTATTTATATATGTGTATGCAGGAAAAATAATACACTTGTTATTGTTACAATAAGGCATCAAGCTTGAGAAATATCATAAAACTAAATAAATAAAAAAATAAAAATTGTAATTTAAGAAATTACCCCAACCATTTGAAAAATGTTTCACTCGATACATTCATCTATCATTTTAAGCTAAATACCAGTTGTTTTATTGTGTATTATCCGTGCCACTGCTATAAATGACTTTATACATGCTGCAATTTGAAGGTACGGTTCGTTTAAGTTATATCACTCTATTGTCGCCAAGCATAAAAGTTGGCGACGAAAGAAACATTTCAAACTATTTAACATTGTTGGTGCAAAAGTAATCATTATTAAAATACAGCTTTGGCATATACTGTTATACTTGTAAGACTTTGGCATATATTGTTTGATTTTACAGAGCAGAATTTTGGTGATGGAGGTTTTAAACCAAAATCGATCGCAGCACATGCATCTGTGAATGGGTCCATCAGACATCGAATCAAAAAAGTTTTTTCCCAGTTTTTCCCAAGCCGATTGCTTTTTAGTTTTCTTTTTAGGTGGTGGAAAATCAAGAGTAATAGCTATAACATTTTCCGGCTTGTTAGAATCACTATTGGCACTCAAATTTTCCTGGTTAGAACCGACCGATAGTAAAACGCCATGGCTAGTGGATTGGTCGCCCTGGCGACATGATGTTTTACAATTAATCGGTTCGGCATTAAATTGCTTCCTTTTTCGTGATCGCCTTTCAACACGTAATTGGTTTTCAGCGGCTCAATAATCTTTTGATTTTATCATTTTCTGCATTGAAAGACGTTTTTGCGCCAAACCAAATACAGTATTACTCAGTTATCCCGTCGACCAATTTCGCCAAATGATACGAATCGCCAAACTAATAAGCAACTTATACATGTTGACTAAATTTTTATTTTAAATAGCAAAAGAAGAAATAAAAATCACTTTATGATTGTTTAAGTACGCGTATTGTGTTTAATATCATTGAATGCGATATTCACGTTCATTCATTTCTTTGGCTTCGGCTTTTTCCGTATCTGTTAATTTCCGTCTACCCATTTTTAAATTTGTTAGTTTTCTCCTTTATTACAATGATTTTAACCATTTTAATTTACTATTCAAATAAAAATTCTTCTAAAAGTAAAGAATTTAATTTAAATTCAAATAAAAATTCTTCTAAAAATAAAGAATTTAATTTAAATTCAAAAGTGGTAACATCATTCAAAAGTGGTAACATCATTCAAAAGTGGTAACATCATCGGGTCCATTCTCCCGAAAACAACAACCATTTTTCAAATGGTTAATAAAAGTCTTTGCAGAATCAGTAAATAGAAACAGAGACGTGTGTAGAGAAAACTGCGCCGGGAAAAAATCTTAACTTCCCTCCCCCCCCCCCCGAACTTTTTCTTCGGACAAACTGAAAAAAAACGACACTGGTAGTATAAATTTGGTGCTCCCTAAATTTCTGTGCAATTTTCCGCCCCCCCCCCCTTTCGCACGGCACTGATTTAAAATAAATTAGAAGAGAATATTATATTACATTAATTTAAGTCAATAATTGGAAGTAAGACATAAAAAAATAAAGTTTGGTGAAGGAATAATTCCACATTTGTATTCCACAAATTTTAATCAGCAACTTTGTGTTAAAAATAAGAGTCCATAATACTTTTAAGACAGTAAAATTGTTTGATTTTTTTTAATCGAAAAATATTAATTTTCATGTATCGCAACAATATATATTTTATTTATTTTATTATTACTTTTCAAAAATAAAATAATTTCTGTAAATTTTGCTAGTTACATGATTAAAATCAAATTGTAGGAATGCTAAATCGACTGCTATAATAACGTAAATGATGTTCCTGATAACTTTAATTTCATTTCGGGTCGAACAGGGGCGTTCCGACCCAGTGTGCAAAGTGTGCGGCGCACACAGGCGCCGAAGCAGTAAAGGCGCCAAAAGATTTCAGTTGAAAAGCAAATAAAAAAAAATCTTTAATTTATTTATACTAAAATGTATTATATTTTCTTGGCATCTGAATTATCTTTTGTAGATTAACCTTATAGAAATTATTTATAAATATTCATTTCTTTCTTTAAAATTTTATTTTATTCTACTTATGAGTCCTCTAATAAATCATTTAGACAAGACCTGCCCAACCTTTATAAACAGAGGCATACCTCATATAGTTAATAATAAAAGGCGCCACATAGCTGAAAATATGCAACACTATTATCTCACTGCGGTGGAAAAGCATAATATACAGTTTTATTACCGTAGGAGCTAAATTTCACTTGTTTTTTTATTATTATTTATAGGAAACAATTGTCACTTTACTTCAGAATTTATCATAAATAAGAAGAAAATTACTATTCGGAAATACTGGTAAAAGTTTCTCCTACAATATCAGTCCATGAATAGAGGTAGACTTATATGTTAGAAACGTCTTATATGATGCGCGTACATCTCACGCTGAAGTCCCCTATGATTCAGAAACTATTTTAAAATAATTTGCAACAATAATTTAATTCAGAATAAATTTAAAATTAGATTATCAGAGGACAGTCTATCTTCAAAAGTTTTATAGATGAAGAAGCTATAGAAACCTTAATCACTGAATAACAATTTAATAGCATTAAATATTTAAAACTTATTTAAAGTCATTGATAAGTATTACAAGAAAACTATTTAAATATTTTTTATTTTTAAAAATGCATCCCTTAAAATAGATTTTTAATCTTAAAAATAGCTTGTATAAGAGGATACATTCGAATGGGTGCCAAGAAAACCTAAGGGCGCAATCGCGGCGTCCGCCCGAGACATTTCGGTACCGAGACGTTTCGGTCCCAAGACATTTCGGTCCCTGGCCATTTCGGCCCGAGACGTTTCGGTCCCGAGACATTTCGGTCCGTGGCCATTTCGGTCCCTGGACTTTTCGGCCCCTTCTCCAGCAAGCTGAAATTTTGTGCACGGGAAATATCTGACATAATTTTATAGGGAACATTTTAGAATGTTGAATTCAGGGGCGGGTCACTCCCCCCGGAGCTATCAAATGCCCTACCTCCCGGAAATTTTGAGATTTTGTGTTTTCAGTGGTAAAAAAGTGTAATCCCCCCAGGACTCTGTTGAATCCCCCCCCCCCGGAGCCACAGAAGTCCCTCCCGGAGAAAAGTGTCTGAATTCAACACTGTTTTTTTAACTGAAAGCCATATAAAGTTTTAGTGTAATGCGATTAATTAGAAGTAACAAGTACCTAAAAACCGCTTACACGTATAACTCGGATGCAAACTCAAACATATTGCAGCGGATCCAAACGCCATGAAATTTGATATGACAGAAGTAATTGTGTTCAGGAGTGAGGGGAGGATTGTTCTGTGGATCCCGTCCGCATTTGAACTCCAGAGTAAAAAGGACATTGTATTATAGCTTTTCTAGCTACCTAGCTTTTCTAGCTATCTTGTATAAAGATGACTGTTTGTTCAGATGGGCGTTGACAATCGATTGACATGCAGAATTTTTGCTTAAAAGAGGTTAATAGTAGTACTTAGCTGGTACTTATATGCATATAATTTCAAATTTTATAGGAACACCAACATAAAAAATTATAAGTGTTTAAAAATTCCCGACACTCGGTTTTGATTTTTTATTTACTTAATGTTATGCATTATTTTACTAGTGAAAAATGCTCCAAGGAGCAGTGCAAAAGCAGAATATGATTTTAATTGAGCATTAAAAAGTAATGGACAAGTGCTTCTGTTAATTACTGCGCATGAGGAAGGATAAGGGATCCCTTCTTGGCTACAACTCACTTCAATACCAACTTTGAAAAAATCATATTTGCGCTTTTTCCATACAAAAGAAATTTGCGGTTCTTTAGTAGAATTTTCCACCGTGCTTTAGATGTTAACCAGGGGTGTAGTCATAAAAATAACATAAGATATATGCTCTAAGCAGAGGGATATTCTAGAATGTGTATACTATAAGCTTTCTTGAAAAACAGAGGGTATATGGTGTTCTATTAAAAAGTCCAGAAGGTGTACGGCGTATAGCCTGTACTACATCTCTGATGTTAACTGCACTGTTCACTCTGCACTATACTACAAATCAATTTTCTGTGCAATTATACACTTAGGGTATGCTTGGTGGCAGTGCATGAATGTGATACCTGCAGGAACTAGGTATCTGGCATTATGTCGCCTTCCTTTACATTTATGTCTAATTAAGCTGCATCTTTACTGGTTACGTCTTTACACTATACATTTTTATAGTAACTGCGACTGATTTGTTTTCACGGAAAAAGCGCAAATATGATTTTTTCAAAGTTGGCATTGAAGTGAGTTGTAGCCAAGAAGGGATCCCTTATCCTTCCTCATGCTCAGTAATTAACAGAAGCACTTGTCCATTACTTTTTAATGCTCAATTAAAATCATATTATGCTTTTGCACTGCTCCTTGGAGCATTTTTCACTAGTCCTTCTATTTTTCCATATTCCACTGGGATACTGCACAACTTGTTTTGTATTTTAGTAGTTCAGTATAGAAATAAAAAATGTTCCCGGGATAAAAAGTTTGTCTTTTGTTTAAAAAAAAATTAAGTTTTTATCTTTAGTAGTTTTCGAGAAAAGTGCTGTGACACAAAATTTTTGTCCGATTTTCAGAATACTCTACAGTACACCTACAGTATGCCATAAAAAAAAAAAATAATAATAATAATAATTTTTGTGCTATGTTGTGCTTCTTGGTCAGACGAACATTTAAAAAAATCATTAAAATTGGATAAGTATTTAGTTAGTTATTGCAAAAAGAAAAATTGAAAAATCCATGTTTTTGCGGTTTCCTATGCTTAAGCATTATCGCTCAATCATATTATTGTTGCGCGCTGCCGCGTTTACAATGATTCCAGCCAATGAGAAAGCGCTATTTCACGGCCAAGTAACCGTTTTCTATACAAGCAGGGGAGTGCGTTGCAGCAAAATGCAGCAGATTTTTAACAGTGTGCATATCCTTGGCGCTATAGTTTACAGGAGTGGTACATTGTTCAAAATTTGAAACTTTTGCTGCATCGCCACTCCATCGCTTTGATAGAATATCTCTATTTTGATCGATGAGAATCCTCGATAATGCATTTAAGTAATCGTTTTCTACTTATCTACTATATCGTTTCCGTATATTTATTTTTTCAATCAGCACTAAGGTGCGCACTTTATTAGAAGACGCGCTCTATTAGAGGGCGCATTCTATTAGAATAAATACGGTATATACTTATAGTAAATACACTTTGTTAAAGTACAGGGCCCCAATATTTGACAGGTATGCCAGGCATTTTTGCCATTGATGCCATTGTGCTAAAAACAAAATATAAATAAATGAAAAAAATGGATAAAATATAAATTTGGTATGGTGCAAAAAATTGCCTAGTTTAAAATTAAAAATCAAATTTAACAGCCACCAGGGCTAGACACCGTGCATAATTATTCAGTAAATGATTCATTAAAAAATGACAAAAATCAGCATGTCAAAAATTTCAAAAAAATTCATAATTCGTTAAAAAATTAAGTTAAAAATAAGAGAAAAAAAAAGCATTCTGTATTTTTTTATGCTTAATCGAATGGTGTAACTGGTTTTTCTCTCCGATGATCACAAGTACCTTAGATTGATGACTGCCATTCTTTTATTTCATCTTGTAAAAAAACTGTTTAACGTAAAGCTATGAATTTTTGCAGGATTAATTAGCATCGCAAAATCTTTAAAATAAACTTTACCGCAACATTCTATCTGCAATAGAACGTTAGATATACCCATTTATGACCAAGTTTGGAAAATACGCAATTTCAGAAAAACCGCCCAGCGAAATAACGTTTTCTCGATGACTACCCCGGGATAAAAAGTTTGTCTTTTGTTTAAAAAAAAATTAAGTTTTTATCTTTAGTAGTTTTCGAGAAAAGTGCTGTGACACAAAATTTTTGTCCGATTTTTAGAATACTTTACACTACACCTACAGTATGCCATAAAAAAAAATAATTTTTGTGCTATGTTGTGCTTCTTGGTCAGACGAACATTTAAAAAAAATCATCAAAATTGGATAAATATTTAGTTAGTTATTGCAAAAAGCAAAAATTGAAAAATCCGTGTTTTTGCGCTTTCCTATGCTTAAGCATTACCGCTCAATCATATTATTGTTGCGCGCTGCCGCGCGCACAATGATTAAATGATTAACATGATCTTAGAAAATTTGAAAGCATTAATAATTATGTTGTTAAATTAAAAAATTCTCAAAAAATAAATTATTTTTATCAAACATATTTATTAATAAGAATTCAAAATTATTTTAACTATTAATTGTTTAAGTGACTTATTTATCAATTACTTGTTTAAAATCTAGTATAAGAATTATATAGAAGTTATTTTAGCAAAAATGAAAAAACATATTTTTTAAATTTCAGCTACTATAATGTTATTAAGTTCATTAGGATATATAAAAATTATAAGGATTCTCAAAATTAAATATGTTAGTTATTCATTTATTGGTTTATGATATTTTTCTTACTCTTTAAAAATAATTAATTAATATATGATTGCTTTTTGCGAACTGTAAATTATTATTATTTAACTATTACTATGTAAATTTAAATCTGCATCTGGATAATAATGTTACCTAACACTGTTAAGAAATATTTTTACGCATTATTACAGTGTTGCATTATTATGTTTAATTAATTATTACGTTACGTTACTAACTGAATTTTCAAAATAATAATAATAATAATAAATTCCTTTTTTGACATAAATAACAATTTTTGAATAAAAACTTATGGTGATGAATAATTGCTATAAATTAAATCCCAAAACAGTTAGTGATTTTAAAATTAAAATCAAATTAATATTTTATTAAATATATGTATTTTTTATTTAATGAATCTTTATTTAATTAAATTGATAAAATTAATAATACGCATTTCGAATTTTACTTTAAATAAACTCAATAAATAATCTGTTTTATATTCAGTTTATCATTATGCTTTGTAGTAGTTATAAACTGAAACTTATTGTTTACCTGTTTATTTATCTTATATTTAACTAGCGGCCCGCCCTCGCTTTGCTTCGGGTACTCCCGTGTCAATACTGACACCGCAAATTGTTACTACCACTTCATCCTATTAAATTCTACTACTAAAACCATTACTCTCCTTTTAAGTAGTCGGGTAAAAAGTAGCCTGTATGTTAATCTAAGGTGCCAGATAACTCCATACAAAGTTTCATAAAAATCGATCCATCCGTTATTACGTTATAGATGGTGTAACTAACACGACTTTGTTTTATGAATATAGATTATATTAGTCCTCCCAGGCTTTGTACGGGTATTAAAAAAAAAAAAAATTCAAGTTATAAATTTTTACACACATGCTCATACTCTCTTCTTTGTGGATGGAGTTATTAAAAAAGTGTAAACTTATAAAAGAAAATTCGGATATTAGTATTATTTTTTATTTATTTGTAATTCATACACTATATTTTTACTTATTTACTTTTTACATTTTTACCTATTTATTTTATTTTTACAACAATTACATGATGTCTTTATACACAATAAATCTTGTAGGGTTCAGCCTGCGTTTGCAATGCATAAGCAGAAAAAATGAAATTATTTACGACATCATATTAAAAACCTCAAAAATAACAGTATTTCTCCACTATATAATGGATGTTATTATACATGTAAACCTTCCTCTTGAATCATTCTATCTATTAAAAAAACCGCATCAAAATCCGTTGGGTAGTTTTAAAGATTTAAGCGAACATAGGGATATAGGGACAGAAAAAGCGACTTTGTTTTATACTATGTAAGTGATGTCTTTATACACAATAAATCTTGTAGGGTTCAGCCTGCGTTTGCAATGTATAAGCGGAAAAAATGAAATTATTTACGACATCACATTAAAAACCTCAAAAATAACAGTATTTCTCCACTATTTAATGGATGTTATTATACATATAAACCTTCCTCTTGAATCATTCTATCTATTAAAAAAAACCGCATCCAAATCCGTTGGGTAGTTTTAAAGATTTAAGCGAACATAGGGATATAGGGACAGAAAAAGCGACTTTGTTTTATACTATGTAGTGAAGTTACTAAAATTTAAAACTATTAATTCAATCAATAATAAAATTAAAATAAGAATTGTCAATTTTTTTTTCTGTGAAAGTGGGAGCGAAAAGGTAATCCAAATAAATAAATAAATAAATAAACGATAAATTAAAAAAGCTTAGTTTTGTCAGTTAAAAATTGAAAATAAAATTATTCAAAATAATAGTTACATTATTATATAAAATTAAAAAATAATCATTTTATTACAAAGAAATAGGCCCGCTTTAAATTAATTTCCAAAAATTGTCTTCATGAAATAAAAAAACTGTAAAAAAAAAAAAAAAAAAAAAAAAAAAAAAAATTGCAATTAATAGTTATTACATAAAAAAAGTCGTTGGAGCAATTTTATTTTTTAAACAAAAAATTTTCGTATCACGCCTAATTACGAAATCACTAATTTAAAGATTCTAAGAAAGTGTGCTAAAACAATCAATCAAATATGTATTTTACAGATAGATAGATAAAATACCTAATACAAAGAATGTATGATAAAACTTAAAATATTCATTCTGTTAAATAATAATAATAAAGACAGTGTAAAATTATATAACATTTTTTAATCAAATTTTCAACTAGCGGTGATTTTATTATCACGAGTTACAATAGATTAAATTTATTGCACTATTATATTCAGCTTTGTATAAAATTTGAGGGAAGGGGGGGGGGGGCAGGATAATAAAAATATTTTAAAAAGCCCGACCAATGTTGAGCTTACAGCGTTTAGTAGGCCTTCATCAATCAGAAACCAAGTTATAAGGTGGCCGGTAAAGAAATAGCAAGGGACCGAAATGACAAGGGACCGAAATGACTAGGGACCGAAATGGCCAGGGATCGAAATGGCAAGGGACCGAAATGGCCAGGGACCGAAATGTCTCGGGACCGAAATGTCTCGGGACCGAAATGGCCAGGGACCGAAATGTCTCGGGACCGAAACGGCGGGACCGAAATGTCGTGTACCCCCCAATTAAAATTTTCTCTTTCTGTTTCCATTTTTTTTTATATAATTTTTTTTCATTTTATTTATAACTTGTTCGTTATATCAAAATAGTCTGTAATATATATATATATATATATATTAGTTTGTTAAATATTTTTTATGAAAATTAAAATAATTAAATCACTATAAAATTATTTATTTTCAAAATATTGAATATCTCAATGTTTGGTATTCCTATTCTTCCGTCTTATGTGTATGCATATACAGGGTGTCCGAAAAGTCTGGAAACGGCCGAATAACTCGAGAAATACATATGAGATTGAAAAACGTAAATATACGTGTTAAATATTTTTAAATAAGCTACTCAGTGATACCAAATTTAACCTTCGCAACCGACCCCCTGGGGGTCAGGGGGGTCCAACTTTGAAATCTTAAATTATAACCCCCATTTTTTATTGCAGATTCGGATTCTACGGACAAAAATACGTAACTTTTGCATTTGATGTTTATTTCAAATCCTCGTTTACCACGGTGTATTCGAGCATCTTAAATCGATACATATTTCGGCTTTTCCAACGGGATTTTCCCTAATCGAAACTGATTGGGCAGAATTTTTAACGTCAAATTCCTCGTCATTTGCAGAAATAGCGTTTCCTGAAAATCACCCGTGGCGATTATTTCAATAGTGCTACTTTACTGTGTTACGGAACATTCTCATTGGTCATGAAACAGATATTCTATAAAAGCTGTGGAGTGACGCTACAGCAAATGGGTCAAATTTTTAACTGTGTGTAGTACTATCGAAATAATCGGCACGGGTTATTTTCAGGAAACGCTATTCCTGCAAAAGATGAGGAATTTGATGTCATAAATTCTCCCCAATTAGTTTCGATTAGGGAAAATCCGAAAAATGTATCGATTTAATATGCTCGAATACACCGTGATAAACGAGGATTCGAAATAAACATTAAATACAAAAGTTGCGTATTTTTGTCCGTAGAATCCGAATCTGCAATAAAAAATGGGGGTTATAATTTAAGATTTCAAAGTTGGACCCCCTCTGACCCCCCGGGGGTCGGTTACGAAGGTCAAATTTGGTATCACTGAGTAGCTTATTTAAAAATATTTAACACGTATACTTACGTTTTTCAATCTAATATGTATTTCTCGAGTTATTCGACCGTTTCCAGACTTTTCGGACACCCTGTATATAATCTGCGTTTAAGAAAACAGGTGTAAAGTATGTTTGAAATAACACTAGTGTTTACCAATAAAGAAAAGAGAATGTTATTGAGGAATAATAACGTATGATATCGCAAGGAGTAGCAGAGGTCCAGAAATTGCCAAAAATATGATAACGTTCATTACATTTATGTAGCCTTTTGTATGTTAGTGTTCTCTGTTCTTAGTCCAGTCATTTTAGCACCTTTTTTTGCAAATAGCGGAAAAAATTAGAACAAAGCTAAATTTTTGCATAGGTGCTAGTTAGGGTATGTAGTTTAACATACTAAAAGTCCCCATCAATCCGATGTGAGCTTTCGCCTCCAGGGGGCGCTAAAGAGCTTGAAAATCGGTTTTCTGCGAATATCTCACGAACAATGGCATCTAGACAAAAAAGTTCAATTACAAAAATGTAGATAATTTAAGTTCCTACAAAAAGTGTCATTAACATTTTTTTGTCACGCCAACCCTTCCCTGCCAAAATTTAAGATAAAATACACATTATTGAAAAAGAATGTGCAAGCACAACCATAACGCGGCGAAGAGGCCGAACAAATACTAAATAACTTTTGATTCCCCCCTCATCTTTCCCCCATTGTTTGTATGACGTTTTCGTGCGCTTGTGCAATACGTCACATGAGAATAATAAGGTTCTATCTGTGTTTTTGAAAAAATCGACTTATCGATATAGAAATGTTCTATTTGTATCTATGAAGGCGTTTATGGATTAAAATAATGTCGTAATATAATTGTCTGAGCGAAGCGAAGTCTTTATACTCAGAGATACGTAACGATATTAAAATTAAAAAAAATTCTTTCGTCAAGCAAATCTCAAAAAGTACTTGTCGGATTTTGATTCTGTTTGTACCAATAGGTACCTATGAAGGTAATCTGGTGAATGCATCTACTTTTAAAAATTAATTCCAAATAGTTTAAAAGTTATATTAAAAAAACTGATAAAAAAGTACAATTTATGTACATACGTCACAGAAATTTGGTGAGCGTGATTTTCACAGGCTGGACATTTTCGTAGATAACCGAATCAGTACATGGAGTAAATAGTAATCATTTTCGCACTCAGAAATATTGAATGCAATAAAACATTTTAAAATTAAATCATGCAGGAAAATAAAGCTGTTATTTTTTTATATTAAAAAATGTCATAAAAACTTTGATTTTGAGATTTTGTGATAATATCTTAACAGCACTTTTTGATCGCTAAAAGAATGTTTTACACATTTTACGTGTGAAAATTAGAAACAATTACGTTTTTAAATAAAAAGTTTCTTTTATGACATCATTTTCCCTTTATATTTATTTTCATTGCATGTTTTCTTTTAACTTATATTTTGTTTGTGTATGGAAGTCAATTCTGGTCACTAATTTTTCGGCACGGATACCACAAGCGCATCAGATTTAGCGCAATTTTTTTCAAAGCCCATTTGGCGAAAACTCCCTTTTCAAATAACGCTTACATACACATTTTTAAATTATTTTCTATTTTCAAAAAGAACTTACAGTAAATAAAATAATAATAATAATTAATAACTATAAAAAGAAATATTTTATATAATTAAAAGAAGGAAGTGAAAGTAAATAAACATTTTATGAATAAATAAAGAAATTTTAAATAAATAAAGCCGGGTTACCATCTCAGGTAAAATAATGCCATTTTGACGCCAATTATGTACCCTGGTGCATATGTGACATTTTTTCCCATTTTTCATCCGTTTCCTGTTGGCATACAACTTTGAAATATGGAGTATGTATGCATACCTAGGAGCAATACTGGAATTAGACATTGATTTTTTTTTAATTTGATCCAAAAAGGGGCAACGGGGCTATTTTTTAAAGTTTTATACAATTTATACTGCATAAAGGAGCCACTTACCTATTTCTATATACCAGAAGAAGTAAGTGGTATGTAAAAACAATTATAGTATACATAAATAAAATACTTGAGATAATATACTAGAGATATAAGCACCGGGTTTGGCGAGATTTTTTATGCCAATTAGGCGAAAACATCGTTTTGATTACCAGACGCATATAGCATTCTATAACAACACGTTATTTATTTATTTCAAAATGAAAAAAAAAAAAAGGAATAAATGAAACATTTCCTGTTATTAAAAAAGATATAACAATCAATAAATGATAATATTTATAGAGCAAACAATTTATTATAACATTTATATGATAACCAGCATGTTAGGCAACTAAACGCCATTTTGGCACCAATTAGGTACCTCGGTGTATATAGGGCATATATGTGCCATATTTATTTGTAAAACTGAGCATGAAAGTTTACCAGGTATGTTTTCATAGGCGCTTATATCTTTTTGCAACATAGCGCACCTTTCGAAGCCAAAACTGCACAAAAGAAAAAATAATCAATATTTGCAGCATTTTTTTTTTAATGTAATGCACATTTTGTAATCAGTAGGCTCGATAATCAGACCTCATTTTTTTTGCTTTAAAAGATGACATTTCATACGACGTCTTTTTGGGATTCGTCGTTTTTCCATATTTGATAGTATGTGTCTACTCGTTTTGTACCCTTTTTTTTTGTAACTTTCTTCTTTATTAACAGCGACATCTGGATTTCCTATTTAAATAAAAATTCTTTTAAATACAAAGAATTTTGTTAAAATAAATAAATAATAGGAAATGCGGACATCTATTGCTCAAAACACAAAATTTTTCCTATTGAGTTAATAAAAATCAGTAAAAACATAATTTTTATGATAATAAAAAGGTGACTTATGTAATAACAGAGTCATATATTATGTACGTTATGGATTAAGTATGAATATTTCAATGAAAAGTGATATTTCAAAAGTATTATGAAATTAGTTAAAAACCATTTATTTTAAACTAAATGAATAAAAGATTTATATTTTTAATGAAATAAATGGGATTTGAAAAATTATTGGAAATTTATCACCATAAATGTATCAATATTACAATCAGTACCTTGTATGCAAAATGGAACAATTAGCAATACTTTTTGTCCCCGAAAAATGGTCGTTGCTTTTTTTAAGGTTAAAAAGTAGATTACGAAATATTCCTATATAGAGATGCCAAACCCTCGCTTATTGCATAGCAGAATTTTCTTATAGGAAAAGTTATTTTTTAAATCCGCAGAATGTTCCAATTTAATAAAACATTTTCTGTATTAAAATACCGGTATCCAAAATGCCGGAGACTTGGCAGCTCTGCCTATAACATTTTAATTAATCACGGTACTTTTTTTAATCAGATTCAAATTTAGTGAAGACAACGTTTTTTGGCCGAAAGCAGCTTTTTTCCATATGTGTAATACAATTCCTTGATGTTGACTTATGAATGTTTTGACTTATGTTATTATTGCTTCCTCTTATTCATTAATTTGAATTTTAAATAAGATGACTCAAAATCGTGTTTTTTAAATATACGAAAAAAAATGCATTTTGAGAGAGGGCGAAAAGGACAATATTTGGCGATTTATTACCTGCGTTTGGCTAAGTGTCTTACTACCTTGTATTTAATACTCTTCACAATACTTCGCTGTTATATGGACTTAGGCGCTTTTATAAAAAGTTTGACGTAATTCGGGCTTAAGAAAGTGAGTTTTTTACTGAATAATACAAATAAATGAAAAATGAATACTAAGAAATACTAATAAAAGAAAAATGAAGCATTATATTGATCTATGTATATTTAAAAATTCATCTGCTAGCACTAATTAGATAATTTATGTGCTGGGGTGGGGAAATTTTCCAAATTCTTACCAGCCAAGGATTTATTTCGACAGCCCGCAAGATGCAACACACGCAGTTGAAAATAGTTATGACAAAATCGCACGCGATTACAGACAAAATTACTATTACTACAATGCATTTTCATAATTCTTTTTTGTATAATATTAAGAAATATATGTAACAAAGGTAAGATTAATATTAGATAGAACTTAGTACCATACTTACACTGTAATAATTTGGAAAATTAAAATATCTAGATTAAAAAAGTGTTTCTGATAATGTGCCTATTGCCTACAGTTTTTCAAAAACTAAAAATGCACTCGCCTTATGAGAAAATCCTCTCGCCACTGGCGAGCAAAATGATGTATTTCCCCACCCCTGTTTATGTGTATATAATAGGAGATAAATAGCTTTTGATTCTGTATTTCTATGCTATATAAAGCATTAACGTTTGTGTGTTTTTCGTTAGCATTGGGAGTACCTAGCCGATTTAAAAAATAATGTGGGCAAAAAATGTTGGTAACCATCTTTGCTGCAAAATATACTATATTTTGCGTAGGAACAATAATCACCATCAATGCACGAGCAAAAAAAGTTCTAAAATTGAGAATTCTTTGATGTTGATATGACTAAAAATTTTAATTTTTTTTTTTTTTTTTTTTTTTTTTTTTGTTTGTGGCAACTTTTAAGATATAATATTCTCTTTATGAACGATTTCTAAAACATTCGACAATTTAATTTCACATATTAAACATTTTTTTTCAAGAAAAAGTTTTAAACCCAATTTATTGAGAATATTGCAATTTCTAGGATACTGTTGGGGTCAGAAACTATAACTTTGGCATCACAGTAACTTATAAGATGTAAGTGCTCGTTTAGGACAAATTTTTAAAAAAGGATTCCTTAACTCTTATCGACAACCTCATTGCATCCGTGGAAAACAGATATTCAACATTATAAACTATTCGGACGGATTTCACACCATATAAAATACACTCCATTTCTCTTCAAACATAATAGTTTATGTTATTTATAGTTTCTCAAATCGGTGCGAAGCTTCTGTTTATGCTCATGACATCATTTCAAAGAGCTATATTTCCAATATAGGAAAATTTGGTGTTTTATTTTCTGTATTACTTTTAACATTTTGCTTATTTCCAATTTTATATCCATACATGGTTTGCTTTTCTTTTATAAAAATAGTATATGCAACAAGATTTTGTAGTTCTACGATTCGATATGCTTATTTTCATCATTATATTTTATCACAATGAATGACCAATTAAAGGTAACATCTCATTTTCTTTACTTATCGCAAGTTATTAAATGTGTATTCTCAGCAATATCGCTCAGACTAATCCCTCTGAGGGAAGTCCTAGTTGTAAGGTTACATGTAAATTATATATAACATCATTTTGATGCAAAAATGCTTTCATAGATACAAATAGAGTCTTTCTATATAGATAAGTCAATATTTTCAAAAACACAGATAGAACTTTATTATTCTCAGGTGACGAATAGTCATTGCCCAATACCCTATTTCTCTTTGAATTTGTCGAAATGTACCACGTGCAAGTACTTTTCAATATTTTATTTTTATTTGGTCTCATTTCGCTAGTATGAAATGACACTAATTTATTGAACGAAGTATTCATTCTTTTTATTTTAAGATTTTAGGAAGGGAATAATTTTATTTTCAACGCATGTTGTAGAAAGTTTTAAATTAGTTATAACAGTTTAATATGACTCTTTCTTAATTGCTGATTCTGAGCGGAAAAGGGAGATTGACCAAATAGTTTATCTTGCATGAGATGAGGACTGGGTTTCGAAAGATTTTGCAAAAACAGAAACAAAAGGGACTGAAGTCGCTTGTGACAGCAAGTTCGGAAAAAGATGACCATAAGTGAAAAATATTTGAAGAAATGGCTAAAAACAATAATGAATTTACAGTTCATTCAAAGAGTAAGAAAAATTATTCACGAAAGAATTCTATTAAATCATACAATAAATCTATTGCCGAAAAACGATCAACATCCGCACAAATTAATCATCCATTGAAGGAAAAATTGAGAAATGACAATCCGTTGTTTGAATTAAGGGAAAATGTTTGTTATTTCTGATACATTAGACGAAGATTTTTTACAGAAGGAAAAAAAGAAACCTCTAAAGTATCGCGGAAAAGAATTTTTTTAATCTAATCATTAAAATAAGACACGTCTCATATCTATGCTTATGGGGAAATTTATGGAGAATGGTTTCGAAGCGAAACAAGCAGAAGATAACGCAGACACACTAATTAACACAGTTATTGAAGTAGCAAAGTCTGGTGCGCTTACTGCTGTTGTTGGCGATGATGTTGACTTGCTCGTATTGTTGACAGTTTTAGCACCTCCAGAGATAGAGATATTTTTCTTTAAGTCTGGAAGAGGACGAATTGTTATCACCCTGTATTCATCGCACAGTTTTAACAATGATGCTGTTCTGAAAGATCACATATTGTTCCTTCACGCTTTTTCAGGTTGTGACTCGACATCAGCAATGTTTGGGAAAGGTAAAATGTCGTTCGCAAAATTTTTGAAGAAGGAAGAAGATCATAACATACAAGCTGCCAGCATTTTAAAAAGTGATCAAGTATCTTAATTTAAATTTTCCGAGGCTGGAAAAACTATTTTTCTTGCTTTATACGGTAGTAAAGCAGAAATTTCTCTGAACAAGTACCGTTATGTATGTTTCAAGAAAAGAGTTGCTGTTGGTAAAAAAAAGCCTTTTATCGTTGCCGCCTGCCGAAGATGCAGCTAGATTGTACAGTTTACGTATTTATCATCAAGTACAATACTGATTGAGCAATAAACTACTTCCTGAGAACTGGGGCAGGCAAAATGTACCTAATTTGTTTCCAATTCTTGTTACCTTACCGCCCGCACCAAAAGATATTATTGAATCTGTTTTTTATACTCGCTCCAAAGGATGTGGAAAAGCATGTGGATGCCAAAATATTGGATTGAAATGTTCTGATATTTCATAAATTGCTGCGGAGTTTCATTTCATAATGCAAGAAAAATTGAATTTGAAGACGAGGAAAATATTGACAGTATCCTGCCCACTGCAAGGGAGGAGGGAAGCGCTACTTCTGTTTTCAGTGATGATATCGAAAGGCAAACAAAAAATGCTGAAAGCAGTACAGCAACGAAAGAAATAAATACAGATAATTACGAATCTGAATCGAGTGTAGAAATTGAAGCTGTGAAAAGAATTACTAAAGCAGTTAAACGACTTAAATTGGATTAAGCCAGTCACTATAAGTGGAATATGCCTACGGAAAAAACCACAAAAAAAAAAAAAAAAAAAAAAAAAAAAAAAAAAGTGTTTTACCTCAAGGGTGGTGTGGAAATAAGCATAAATGTATGTTATATATTCAACTTTCCCCATTCAAAGGTGAGAATTATGGATCTGTTTACAATTTTTTTTTTTTTTAAGTAGCAGCAGATTTTTTGAATTTTTGTAATTTTACTTTCAGATATGGTCACGTTTTTATATTTTTGACAGGGAAGGGTTAATGTGACAAACAAATGTTAATGACACTTTTTATAGAAAATTAAATTATCTACAACTTTGTAATTCACCTTTTTCCTCTAAATGCCATTGTTCGTGAGATATTCACAAAAAACTGATTTTCAAGCTCTTTAGCGCCCCCTAGTGGCGAAAGCTCACATCGGATCGATGGGGACTTTTAGTATGTTTAACTACATAACCTAACTAGCACCTATGCAAAAATCCAGCTTTGTTCTAATTTTTTCCCCTATTTTTGCTAAAATGACTGGGCTATCTGTTCAGTGTACAGATTTTTGATTGGAGATACTGGCGTCAGCTATGTTACAGGGTCGTACTGGCCCACCGGGCAGCGAGGCAAATGCCCGGTGCGCCCCTCGTCACTTTTTTTTTTTTTTTTTTTTGATGGGAGTATTTTAAGTTATGCATTCTGAAAGGCATAAAATTTCAAAAATTTTCATTTGGCAAATTAAAGGTATATTTAGCATTTTTATCAAACATTTAGCACCATAGGTGGCTGCGCTGTAGTTTTATATTTATTCTGCTTTTTTTTGTGAAAATGCAAACGATGAGAAAAAGAGGTGGAATGCCAATTTAAAAGAAAAGATTTTTATTTTAATTGGTCACATTGTGAGAGGTGACCGTGTTCAGATTTTTCAGCGCCTTTATAAAAATAACTATAAAAATAACTAATATCGTGTTTTTGTAATCATGTTTTTGTAAGCGTGGCGCCCTTTGTCAGATTTTTTTTCGGGGCCTCTAAAAAAAACCTTTTAAAAAACTAATATCGGTTTTTGTAATCATGGCGCCCATGGTCAGGTTTTTTCCCGGTGTTTCTGTAAAAATAACTTTCAAAAAACTAATATCGAGTTTTTATAATCATAGCACTCTTGGTTAAATTTTTTTCCATCTTTATGTAAAAACAACTTTAAAAAAAACTGATATCGTCTTTTTGCAATAACGGGCTCCTTAGATTTTTTTCAGCGCCTCTGTAAGAATAACTTAAAAAAGAATAATATTGTGTTTTTGTAATCATGGCGCCTTTCTTCAGTTTTTTTTTTTTTTTTTTTTTGGCATCTGTTGTAAAAATAACTTTCAAAAACTAATATCTTGTTTTGGGAAACATGGCGCCCTTAGTCAGATTTTTTTCAACTCCTCTGTAAAAAACCCTAAATAAAACTAATATCGTGTTTTGTAGCGCCCTTGCTTAGATCATTTCCAGCGCTCTTTAAAAAAAACTTTCCAAAAACTAATATTATGCTTTTGGAATCGTGGCGCCCTAGGTCAGACTTTTTTCGGCGCTTCTACAAAAATCTCTATAAATAAAAGGAATTCCGAGGATAATTAATTAATTAATTAATTGAGGCACAGGGGAAAGCAAATCTTGGCAATGCGCCAACTCGGTCCAGAGGAAGCAAATCTTGGCAATGCGCCAACTCGGTCCAGAGGAATATCATTAAGAAGAAATATAATCTTGGCAATGCGCCAACTCGGTCCAGAGGAATATCATTAAGAAGAAATATAAAACAGATAATGTATTTATCACAAAAAATCGTCTGCTAAGAAAATATCAACACTTTAACACGAAACTAACGCAATCGTTGGATACATGTTCCCTCCCGTGTTTCTCATTGCTCATTTTAAGTATTTTTAGAGTTTAATATTAGTTGTTGTTTTTAAAACTGATTTTTCACAAAGTCAGCTGCGACGTATTTCAGACAATGCATTTCTGCATGCTTCCAGTTATTGATAAAATCATACAAATTTCAAGTTCGTTTAATATTGCTAATACGGACCCGGGCAACGCCGGGCGGGTCAGCTAGTCTCTATAAATAAAAGGAATAAAGAGGATAATTAATTAATTAATTGAGGCACAGATAGCTCGTCTGCTAAGAAAATCGTCTGCTAAGAAAATCTTTTTTCATTTTGAACTTCTATAAATAAAAGGACAGATAGGCTCTCAAACAGTGAATCGTCGAATATAATTGAAGAACAAATGGAAGAACAAATGGAAGAACAAATGGAAGAACAAATGGAAGAACAAATGGAAGAACAGATGGAAGAACAGAAAGAAGAACAGATGGAAGAACAAATGGAAGACCTCTTCATTAACAATAAAAAAAGATATGCAAACGAAACCCCAGAACACCGAGAAGAAAGACTGGCGAAGAAAAGAGAGCAGAATAGAAAAAGAAGAGAAAATGAGACAGATTGAGAAATTGGTGGTGTCAGTGGGCGGTGGTGAGACAGTATGTATTATTCTATATAATGTTCTATATCCTTAATTATTTGGTAAGTAGTGGACAGACTGGAAAGCCAACCACATTAAAAAATGGGTGGGGCCTAATAGAGATCGCCTTCACGTGGTGGGTCCCGTCTTCGACTGAATGATCTCTCATTAATTATAATTTAAGAGTTTTCACTCCGATAACGGGCTATACCTAGTAACTTTTAAAAAACTAATATCGATTTTTATAATTATGGCGCCTTTGGTCAACTTTCTTCAGCACCTCTTGTAAAAAATAACTTTTAAAAACTAATATCGTATTTTGGGAAACATGGCGCCCTCAGTCAGATTTTTTCAACACCTCTGTAAAAAAAACTAAAAATAACTAATATCATTTTAATGTAATCATGGATCTTTTTCGGCGCCTCTTTAAATATAACTTTCAAAAAACTAATATTATGTTTTTGGAATCGTGGCGCCCTGGGATAGATTTTTTTCGGCGCCTCTACAAAAATAATTTTTAAAAAACTAATATCGGTTTTTCTAATTACGGCGCACTTGATTAGCTTTTTTCAGCGCCTCTTGTAAAAATATCTTTCAAAAAACAACTATCATGTTTTGGGAAACATGGCGCCCTTGGTCTGACTTTATCAACACCTCAGTAAAAATAACCTAAAATAGACCTATCATGTTTTTGTAATCATGGCGCCCTTGTTTAGATCTTTTTCAGCGCCTCTTTAAAAATAATTTTTAAAAATTAATATCATGTTTTTGGAATCGTGGCGCCCCAGGACAGACTTTTTTCGGCGCTTCTACAAAAATAACTTTCAAAAAACTACCATCGTGTTTTGGAAAACATGGCGCCCTTGTTCTGACTTTATCAACACCTCAGTAAAAATAACCTAAAATAGACTTATATCATGTTTTTGTAATCATGGCGCCCTTGTTTAGATCTTTTTCAGCGCCTTTTTAAATATAACTTAAAATAATAATAATAATAATAATAATGCGTTCTTTGGAATCGTGGCGCCCTTGGACAGATTTTTTTTCGCGCCTCCTCGCGAGCTTTTTTCAGCGCCTCTTGTAAAAATGACTTTAAAAAAAACTAATACCCTGTTTTTTGAAACATGGTGCACTTGGTCTGATTTTATGAACACCTCTGTAAGAAAAAAAAAAAAAAAAAAAAAAAAAAAGACCTAAAATAAACTTATATCATGTTTTTGTAATCATGGCGCCCTTGTTTAGATATTTTTCAGCGCCTCTTTAAATATAACTTTCAAAAAACTAATATTATGTTTTTGGAATCGTGGCGCCTTGGGATAGATTTTTTTTCGGCGCCTCTACAAAAATAATTTTTAAAAAACTAATATCGGTTTTTCTAATTATTGCGAACTTGATTAGCTTTTTTCAGCGCCTCTTGTAAAAATATCTTTCAAAAAACTACTATCGTGTTTTGGGAAACATGGCGGCGCCCTTGGTCTGACTTTATCAACACCTCAGTAAAAATAACCTAAAATAGACCTATCATGTTTTTGTAATCATGGCGCCCTTGTTTAGATCTTTTTCAGTGCCTCTTTAAAAATAACTTTAGAAAACTAATATCATGTTTTTGGAATCGTGGCGCCCCAGGTCAGACTTTTTTCGGCGCCTCTACAAAAATAACTTTTAAAAAACTAATATCGTTTTTTATAATTATGGCGCCCTTGGTCATCTTTCTTCAGCACCTCTTGTAAAAATAACTTTTAAAAACTAATATCGTAAACATGGCGCCCTTAGTCAGATTTTTTCCTCTGTAAAAAACCTCTATAAAAAAAACCTGTTTACACTTCTTTAAAATAACCAAAAAAAAAAAATTAATATCAGTTTAATGTGATCATGGCGCCCTTGTTTAGCTATTTTTTGGCGCCCTTTTGAAGGATAACTTTCAAAAAACTAATACCATGTTTTTGGAATTGTGGCGCCCCTGGACAGATATTTTCAGCGCCTCTACAAAAGTAACTTTTAAAAAACTAATATCGGTTTTTGTAATTATGGCGCCCTTCGTCAGCTTTTTTCAGCGCCTCTTGTAAAAATAACTTTCAAAATATTAATATCTTGTGTTTGTTATCATGGCGCCGATGGTCAGATTTTTTTTTTCAGTGTTTCTTTAAAAATAACTATTAAAAAACAAATATCATGTTTTTATAATCACAACACTCTTGGTCGGATTTTTTTCCGTGTTTATGTAAAAAAACTTTCAAAAAACTAATATCGTCTTTTTGTAAACATGGAGCCCTTGATCAATTTTTTTTTTTTTTTTTTCAACGCCACAGAAAAATAACTTTCAAAAAATTATTACCATAATTTTCTAATGCTGGCGCCCCTAATCAGATTTTCTTTTCTTTCTTTCGTTCAGCTCTTTGGTGAAAAGAACCTTAATAAACAATTATATTGTTTTTGTAATAATACTGCCCCTTACACATACATAAATTAATGCTCCTAGTTCTAATAAACTGAAGCACTCTATAATTTCTTAATGATAATATAGGTCTTAAGAACCTATATTATCATTAATTTATTAAATGATAGTATAGGCCAGATTATGAAGAATAATTTTTCAGGAGAGTTTGCAACGGAAACTTAAGTAAATTTTGCTTTTGAAAGAAGAATAGGCTAATTTTTTATATCGCTTTGAAAAGTCAATAATTTTTAGCATCCAAAAATGCCAATATCTAAAAACTGTTTTTATACTGGATCTGATCTGCTTACCTCTTTAAACTTCAAACACCACCGCAAGTTACAAAATGAAAAATACACATGTAATCAATATAAATATATAAACCCCTGAAAATCAACGTCGTTCAGAGAAGCGCAGATGTTTGTGTTCAGCTTTCAAAGCTGTTAGTCAATAACATGAGTGTTCCCAAGAAGACAAATTGTCATTTCAGGGCGGGGGGGGGGGGTCAAGTTAACTGAATATGAGCTCTGCATATACCCAGTGTGACTGTAGTAATTAATATCAGGTGTGACATTTTTTATTGATTATACCGAATTCTGAGATTTCTGGATCTCTATCTTTCTGGAGAAAATACAAGCAAATCTATTGCTTGCACAGCCTTAATACTACCTAAACACATTATGTCCAAGGGAAAAGAGAGTAGCGAAATCAGTCATCTATTGTACATTCCACAGAAACTGGAAAAGCATGTGTTTCTAATTTTCAGCCGATAGCCGGTACGGTATACATAAATTGCTCTTGGGGTGCAGTGCAACCTGCTTCATTTTTCTCGTTTCATTTTCATCCGGTGTCAAAGAACAACTCCCTCTTTGCATTATATGCTTGTGTCCTGAGTTATTTACCTGTTTAGTCGTAATCTTAAAGATTTAAAAAAACTCCACAGAAACCGGAAATACATGTGTTTCTAATTTTCAACCGATCCAGTTCCAAACAATCACAACATGATTTGGGTGCTTGAGAGCCAAAATAGATGCATCATGAGTGTGACACTGAGAGACAGAGTGTGAGAATTTAGGGGTAATTAGGAATGAGTAATTATACATACCGATAAGAACGGAAGTGTGAAACGCGAAAAAACAGACCGTTAAATACTCCATTTTCGTACTGCGTTTAAAGATTTTCACCCTCGGAACACATGTCATTTTCTAAATTGAAAAACCCATTAAGAATTCTACTGACAGAACGTTTTTACACGATAGAAAATAACATGATATACGACCCCTGACCTTCGTACGATCCCATGGTGCATGCTATGTGATTCTTATCTTATTTTAAAGGTTGTTTTTAGAACACAGTTCTAAGGATAAATACATGTATGTTTTTTAGTATATCACCGTGTTATATTAGTTGCATACATTGTATTAGTTGCAATAATGAAATGGAATGCAATACATTATTTTCATATAAATTAATGCTTAGTAAACAAAATATCAATATTTTAAGGTAGATGAACGAGATTTCCTAAGCAGTCTTATTTTTCTTATTATTGGAGAGTTAATCAATAAAATTGCAACAATATTAAAATTTAAAATTCTTAAAGTTTTTAAATTTATTTTGCTATTTTAATGTTTAACTGCGTTTCTCAAAAATACTACTAAAATATGTTAAATTCTATGGAGAGAAAAGAAAAGAAAAAATAAATAATGCTATCCGAAATTATGAATAAATATCATTATTTTTAGTTTAAATATGTCGATTTAACGGTTTTCAATTTACGCTTTAAGAAAAAAGTGTAATGTAAAGCAGGATAATATGATTTAGTTCTACATTTACAAAAAGTTTTATCCAAAAGCTGATATATTTTCATATTATTAATCTGTATGAAATAATATCATTCTAATTCGTTTAAAATGCAAGTAAATATAGAACTGGAAATATCATGCCATGTAAATAACTTGAAATTTAAAGCATGTATATTGAATATGTGTACAAGACATATATTAAAGTTTTAGAACAGTAGTTTTTAATCAAAAATAGGTCAGCCACCTATAGAACTTGACGACAATCGCATGGCCGAATTCGATTAAGGCAGCACTCGAAAACTATTTTCCTTCGAAGACATTTTCTGATTCACTTTTAAATATAAGCACACTTCAGACACAACCATATTCAAGATATTTTTGTAATCAAACAGTTTTTTCCTATAAGTGATTAACATGTGGAATTATAAGTATATAATTGTCTCAGGAAGATGATTTTTTTCTCCTTTCTTGCGCTTTCGTCTCTGGAAATTAGGTTCAAAACGCCAAATTTGACTGAGCGTTTGTTCCCCAAAAAGAAAAAAAAAAAGTTCGATTGCATCATTTCTGAATAAGGTCATCTGCTAATTTGATACGTTTATGAAAAAAATGAATTCAAAAATGGGTCAGAAAGTAGCCAATTTGCATTTGAAAAAATTCTTAAACGCGAAATAAACAAGCATTAATTTGACAATAATGTAAAACTCTCCAAACTTTTATCCAAAATAGTGCCTACATGTCTCAATTTTCTATAATTGCATCAAAATCACTAGGTGTATTTTTCATTTTATTTATATTGTAAATTCCAAATATTATAAGTTTAGAATAAAAAAATGGATAAAATATATATTTCCGGAGAACAAAATTAAGGCTGTATTGGCTTGTTTGTATAATTTATAGATTTGTCTACTGATCTGAAAATCCCGTTTTTCTAAAATCAATTTATTCATTGCCTGATTTTCTCAAATTTACAATCAATTGGAATATTCATAAATTTTTGAAGTGAAAGTTCTATATTAAAAAGAAAGAAAGAAAAAAAATCAATTGTGTTTTTAGAAATTGCATATACAAATACAATAAACTTTCTGTAATGGGCACTCTGTGTCAGAAGGAAATTCATCCTCGAAAAGATTTTCATGCCCTGTGAATTTATAAACATAAAAGTAAAATTTGTCTAAGGTGAAATATTGTCTGCTGTAAAGGGGAAAAAAAAATCCGATTTCGATCGATTTTGCCTTAGAGAAAGTTTATTCTATTTAAAATCAAAAGTTAAAGTTTAGATAAATAAAAAAAAGCCAACTTAAGAACTAAATATGTAAGTAAATTCCATATGGATTATCAATACCCTCACTCACGCCTCCCTCCTCAAAAAAAAAAAAAAAAAAAAAAAAAAAAAAAAAAAAAAAAAAAAAAAACCTGAGAATCCTGTTGCACTTTGAAAAAAATTACATACAAAATTGCCAAATATTTTTAAAACTTTAATAACAGCTATAACACACATTCAATTTCCGATAGACTTAGCAAAATTTCCAAATATAATTTGATTTGTCCCCCCCCCCCCTAACCAGTAAAAAGTCTCAGCGATGGCCCTGCATATTCCTGTGGAATAAAATCCTTTAATAATTGTAAAATATCTTTAATAGTATCATATTTCTCTCATATTTCATTTAAAATATTATTTTTTCTATTTTTATCAATTATAGATCAAGTAGGATTCACTTTATTTTAATTTTTTAATTATAAAGATTTACATTTTACTGTACATACATACATACACATGTTACATACATACCGTTTGCTTTCTTATTTTAGATAAATATATTTTCGTTTTCTTTTGTAATATTTCAAACACAATTGCGCAATTAGTTTCTCACATACTCCTCAAGTGTTCAAATATTTTCATAAGATGAATAAAGATTGTTTGTTTGTTTGTATTTATGTCGGCCAATTATCTACGCTGTGGGATATAGGCCCTAAGGGGTGGGATGGCCTCTGTTGTGGGGGGGGGTCTTTCTGAGGGAACCTAACCCATATTTACGCAATGTTCGAAGAAAACCACGGAAAACTCCGAACGGTTAGGACGACGGTCGCGATTGGGTTCGAACCCAGCACCTACCGTTTACCAGTTTGGAAGTCAGAACCTCGCGGCCACTGGTGGGACCTAGATGAATAAAGAATAGAACACCATATTAACGTTGTTGTAAAGGTTGTGTATGCAGGGGTGCAGAAAATGTTTCTACTCTCAACATTTCCCCCAATCCGTATGAAAATTTCCCCAAAATTTTACGGCATGTTATAGATAAATGCTGTACTACCATATGTATAGAAAATCAATTTTTCCATTATGTCTGAACTTATGCACAAGTATGTGAGCAAGAGTATTTCTGAGTAAAAAAAAAATTCTGAAAATCACACAAAATTTTCTAAAAGGTTACAGTAAAGGGGGGGGGGGAATCCACTCCCAGCATTATTATTATTATTATTATTTTATTTATTTATTTATTTATTTATTTATTTATTGTAGCCTTTTGACTAAATTCGCTATTTTTAGCGATCGTTTGACGAAATTTGTAGTCTTTGCCTTTTAACAAATGATCTTTTAACAAAACAAAAAATTATCGTTTAGCAAAATTTATTATTGTTTTGTGATCCTTTGTTGGAATTTGCGTTTATTTTGTGATATTTTGACGATATTTGCAATATTTTAACGAAATTTGCAGATTTTTTTTGCCCATTTTTTGGCGAAATATGTGGTCGTTTAACGATTTTTTTTTGACGTAAAATGTGGTTTTTGCGATCTTTTGACAAGATTTGTGTTTTTTTTTTTTCATTTGTAGGTGAAATTTACGTTCTTTTTAAATTTTACTTACGAAAATTGCAGTTTTAGCAATCTAATAATGAAATTTGTGGTTGTTTCGCCATTTTTGATGGAATCCTGCGATTTTTCACAAAATTTGTGGTTGTTTTGTGTTTGACTAAATCCGCAGTTTTTTTCGCGGTCTTTTGTAGAAATGGGCGTTTATTTTGCAGTCTTTTGACAAAATTTGTGTTCATTTCGTGATTTCTTGACGAAACTTGTAGTTCTTTAGACAAAATTTGCAGTTAATTTGGCGATCTCGTGATGAATTTTTTTTTTTTTTTTTTTTTTTTAATTCTTGGAAAAAGTTTACGGTATTTTTTGTATCCAAATTTTCAGACTGGTGATTTTTTTTTTTTTTTTTTTTTTTTTTTTTAATTTTCAGAAAATTTTTAATTGATTCACCTGTGACATATGGTACACATGAATTTTGTGAAGGTCGCCATATGGATCTTTTTGTTTATAGTGAATTTTCTCTGGAATTATGGAATTCGTTGTTAAAATCAAAATCAACTGTATATGTTTCTGCAAAAATTCTCTGGTTGGTTAAAATTTCCCCCCTATCCTAGATCGCCGGATCGGACATATTCTGCACCCTTGTGTGTATGTTGTTTATAATTGATTGCTATAGGAGTATAAAATTTAGGTTATTTTCAAGCTTCAAAAATTATCTAAATCATCAAATTTTCTGTAAAGTGCTGAAAAAAAAAATCTTTAAAAACCAATTTTATGAGGGTTTTTTTCTGGCTTCTCAGATTTTTTGATGATATGTTTTTTTTAGATTCGATTGTACTCTTTAAGGCTATTCTTAAATCTAAAAGCGCAACTTTATGACATAAATTTTAATTTATATTTGTTCGGATATGCATGAAAATGATGCTGTTGTTCAAAAACTATGTTATCAAAATATTTTTCTGGTTTATTTGCAAACGCAATAGATCTTTTCAGAAAATAGTGTCTAAATGGGCGTTTTTAACCGAATTTCTGTGAAAAAGAAGAATACACATTCAAGCAGGGTTTAAAAACGTATTTGTCACGTGATCAAAATCGCTGTTAACTTAAGAAGTCATTTATTCATCAAAATGGAGATACAGGTCGATTCCGATTCGCTTCCATAGTCAGGCCATCCAGTTTTATGTATTTCTGTTAAAAAAAAATATATTGTAAATGTGTTTAAGGTATCTGCCTACATCAAATTGGCTGTTTTGGTGAAAATTTTCGAATTTTTTTTTATTGTTTGATATGAAAGAGCAATCTTTTACGATTCCAAATCTGTTTTAATTTCATTTCTACTATTATTAGAAAAGGAGTTATGGCAATTTTAATAAACATCAAAATGGCCATTTCTGTGAAAAGTTTCGAATTTTTTTTATTGTTTTTCATGAAAGAACAATCTATTATGATTCTAAATCTGTTTCAGTTTATCAGTTTTAATTTATAATTCAGGATATTTAGGACTTTTACCTGTATTCGAACAATTAGGAGTATCAGTTGAACAAAATATGATCATAAACAGTTTTAAAATTGATGATGAGCGAATAAAAAATTTAAAAGTCACTCGCTATCCTCTGCAAATCTTACCAGGAAAATTAAAAGTGCTACAAGAAGTTAAAAATGGTTAAATATGAAGTTAAAAATGGGTTAGAATATAAATGTGATGCATTTTAAGTGTATAAATTAAATATATTAGATTTTTACAAGAAAATACATGCATGCGATTTCTGGAAAATTACTTTTTTTTTTCATTATTTCTATGTTCGATTAGCTTCATAACAAAAACAAGTTCTAAAGATATTTAAGGGTGTATTTCGATTCAAACTGCCTATTTTCCGATTTATTTTTGAACTCATTATTGCTCTCAAATACACCAAACTTTCAAAATCTCTTATTTGGAAAGTGCACAAGGTGCCAAAAAGGTCAATTCTTTGATAAGTGCACAAAACATTGCAAAAAAAGCAATCAAAAACGGCAATTTGAACCGATTTTTCCCAAGCGGGAGATTTGAGAACGAAAAAAGGGGTTATACTGCGAAGATAATTGTTTATAACTCAAATTCTAATGAATTGAGCGTAAAAAAACATCACTCGGCACCTCATACGTCCCTTCAAGAATCCTCTCAGCAAATTTCATGTTTCTACGTTTAAAAATGTGTCTGAAATTGTATCGGAAAATTTCGAGCTGTTGAAGATGGAAAAGCGTTTTTTCGAATACACCCTTAAGTGAAATTTGGTAGTGTTTTCAATATCACTCACGATGCTCTGAATTATGATCTAAGCTATATGTGATAATTTAATTATTTTATAGGCTCAAATATGAAAAAATGGTAATTTTTACTTTAAGAAAAGTATTTTTTATATATTTTGAAAATTTTTGGTTATTTTTCAAGATATTGTAAAACTCTTATTTCAGTGCACAGATAAGTGTAATAAAAGTGTGCAGCATAAAGGAAATTGAAATATTTTTATTTGAATTGAGTGTACGCTGTCTGGCGCAAACATGGTATTTTGCTACGAATAAAAAATTCAAATCGTCCCTCGCTTATACACAGAAAAACTTACCAGGAAAACAAAAAGAGTTACTAAGAAGTTAAAAATGGTTAAAAATAAAGTTAAGGAAGTGTTTGAATATAATTGTGATGAATTATAAGCGTTCAAAAATTAAATATTCTAGTTTCTTACCTATAAAAAGAAATCATTAAATGCGATTTCTGGAAAATCATTTTTTTCGCTATTTCCATGTGCGATAAACTTAATTACATATAAAGATTTAAAGATATTTTAGTGAAATTTTGTAAGAATGTTTTCCATATGACTCACTATGCTCTGATCTAGAATCTAAGCTATATGTGATAATTTAATTATTTTATAGGTACTCGAATATGAAAAAATGGTAATTTTTACTAAAAAAAATGTACTGTTTTACATATTTTGAAATTTTTCGGCTATTTTTGAAGATATTGTAAAACTCCTAGTTAAGTGCACAGATAAGTGTAACACAGAAGTGTGCAGCATAAAGGAAATTGAAATTTATTTATTTGAATAGAATGTAAACGTGAAATTTTGCTAAAAAACAGTAAAACCCCCCATTTTTTTTAAATATTAAAAAGATATTGCTAGGATTTTATGTTTTCTTATCATTCTGTAATACAATAGAACTAAAAATTATTATATTTTTTCAAAACTGTCATTAAAAAAAAAAAAAAAAAAAAAAAAAAAAAAAAGTACTCCGCACGTACGCAGATACGTATCGTCTGTATTTCGTAAATTCAAAGAAAAGTATAAATCAAAATAGAGACATTCTATAAAAGCGGTGTAGTAGCAGTGCAGCAAAAGTTAGAAATTTTTAACAATGTGTTTGCATGAAAAGTAGTATTTATGACAACATTCAGTATAGTTTTAAAATCACGAATGCATTAGTAATAAGTTCCGATTTCAGATAACATTTACGTTTGTTTTCTATTCTAAACTAGGGTGTAAAAAACATTGATTTTTTAAAATTACATTTTATTTTTATTTAACTCTGATTTTTTGTTTATTATTATTTATTTAAATCGGATTGTTACAATTTTTCCTCCAGTGTACAAATAATGAATAGTGACCAACAGTTTTGAGTTTCCAAAAAAAAAAGAAAAAACTAGGCTTTTTACGTACTTGCTGTACCTGAGCTTTTAAGTTATAAATTAATCTTAAAATCAATCAGTCGATCAATCAATCTCAATCTCTCTCTCTCTCTCTCTCTCCTTCTCTTTCTTTCTCTGTTTTTAGATAGATTTCGTATGAAATACTTACCTATTGCGATCAACTCTTTATGAGAAGCTGCCTTTCAAAACATGAGATGAGCGAATTTTGGCTCAACTTAAGTTATTTTTTGGCTGACATTTTAAGAAAGTATAAATACATATAAATGTAACTTTTTTATGGACACGATAACTTCTTTAATTCGGCTCAGATCTCTTCCAAACTGCTACATAAAATCAAGGCGCAAAAAATCTCGGTCACGTTCGTTAATGGGCAAAATCGGACCAAGGAAGTAGGAATAGGGAAAGGTTTTGTGAAAACCGTAAAAACCCCATAACTTCTTAGTTAAAATATCAAATCAGTTTAAAGTTTATATTATTTCTAAAAAATGAGCCAAAGATTTATGCATGACAGATTTTTGATAAAATTAAAAATGGGCTTAAAGGGCAAAAATAAATAAATAAATAAATAAATAAAATAAAAAAAATAAAATAAAAATAAAAATAAAAATAAAAAAATAAAAAATAAATTAAAAAAATAGAATTTTTGGAATTAAAAGATCACAACTTTCTCGATTCTGAAGATATCAAATCCAACTAATTTTTTTTTATAAATACTCTTAATATTATCGAAAACTTTTGTATTTACAATTTTTGATAGGAGTAATTCTTTTTGCAAAGGAAAATTAAAAACGAAAACAAAAACAATAAGAGGGAAAAAGAAGAAGAAAAAAAATCAATAACTTCATCAGTTCTTAAGATATCAATTCCAAATAAATTTATTATACATCGTCTTAATAATATCTACAACTTTTATGATGACACGTTTTTGATAGGACCAATTCTTATAGCAAAAATAAATTCAACAATAATAGGAGTTGAAGAAAAAATCCTAAATCCAAACTGCTTACATTCTGACCCATTTTTAAATTCGTTTATAATTTTCGTGATTTTTTTTTTTTTTTTTTTTTTTTTTTTTCTAAGCAAGGAATGTGAAAGCTACCTCTTCCTACCAGCACTGACCGGAAGGACTTTTTTATTACATCACTTTGTTCTCCTGCATCACTTTAACCTTCAAATGCATAACTGGACATTTGAATTATTCTATTGCTATCAGTTCTGAAAGGAATCTCATAAAGACCAGCTAATTCATATTTCGGTGTCGGATCTATTTTCTTGCAAATTACTTTTTTATTTCTTTGATGACCAGGCTATTACATTTATATTATGTCTAAGTGGTTCAATAGAACATATTGTAACTTCTGGTACAAACCAGGAAAATAGTTAAAACTTTTATATATCATTCCTATATGGTTTACATCCTTGATATTTTTATGAAAACAGAATTTGTAGATAAGTTTATTAATGAGGTTTGTTGAAAACCGTTTTCTTCAGCGATAATTCGAATGGTTAAATATTAAGTTCTTCAAAGTATTTACTTGAACATACTTTAAAGCTAGTCAAATAAAGCTTTCAGATCAAATGACACGATTCCATCGTAGAATTTATTGTTCATAACTTTTTTTTATGTAAAAATGTATCATGCAAATTTTACATTAGATGAGATTTAAAAATATGTTCTGATTCATTATGAAACATAAATCATGATATTTGCAGGCATAACCAGAGGCGGATTATTCATTAAACTGAGCAGTCTAAAGTCTAGGGGCCCGAACGAAAAGGGGCCCCAGTACTAAGATTTAACATAGATTGTATTCTGAATACTATCCATTTTTAATTTCTTCTATTTCCACAAAAAAAGAAAAAAAAAAAGAACTTTTTTGACATGCATTTATGATAGTTATACACAGAACCGCGGCAGTCAAGCCAAGATTTTTTAAGCAACTCTACGAATAATATATTTTAAAGACTTTTTAAAGTTTGAATCAAACGGTTTGTCTATTTTCAGCTTTTAATTTTTAGATCACAGCCTATCTAAGCCTGAGAGCTTATGCACCGCCCGTTTTGTATATATGTGTGTAACGCGATAACTCATGATAAAAATGTCTGACTTACTTAAAATTTTGGATATAGGTTTATTCTGATAAGGCGTTACCTTGATTAGATTTTGGGAGTGCACTTTATAAATATAAGAAGGAGAACGGGGACTAATGCCTTCCCCCTTACTTTATATAAATGTGTTTTTCATGCAGAATTATCAGATTTCATTTAAATTTTAGGTACAGGATCATTCTGATAAGGCTTTTCCATGATTACTTTTCGAAGTATATCGAATAAATATAAGGAACAAAGAACGGGGACTAATCCCCCCCCCCCCAATAATTTAGATAAATGGGTTTTTCATATAGAAAAACCCATTTTCATTCAAATTTTAGACATAGGATCATTCTGATGAGGGCCCCTCCATGATTATTTTTTGAAGTTCTTTGGATAAGTATTGGGGACGGAATTTACCCCCCCCCCCGTTTTTCAGAAAAATGGGTTTTTTCATATAGAATTACCAAATTTCATTCAAATTTTAGGTATCGGATCATTCTGATGAGGTGCCTCCGAGATTAGTATTGGGTGTTCATTGGATAAGTATAAAGGGCGAATGGAGTGTAACCCCTCGTAATTTAGGTTAATGTGTTTTTCACGCAAAATTTAACTATTAACTTCAAATTTTTTATATAGGTTTATTGTGATAAGACGCTTCCCTGATTTGTTTTTGGAACTCATTGGATAAATATAAAGAGGAGATAGGGGGGACTACGCCTCTTAATTTAGGTATGCAGAATTAACCAATTTGCTTCCATTTTTCAATACAGGTTCAAAGTAAAAAGCTTCCCTGATTAATTGTGGGCTTCTTTTATTAAATATAAAGTAAGTTAAGGACGATTACCCCTCTTAAGTTAGCTAAATGGAGTTTTATGCAGAATTATTCGATTTGCTTTAAATTTTGGATGTTGGTTCTTTTTGATAAGTTGAATTTCTCAATAGTTTTGGAGGTTTAATGGTTTAGTATAAAAGAGGGAAAGGGGGATAACTCTTCTTTAATTACATAAATGGGTTTTCATGCAGAAATATCCGACTTGCTACCAAATTTTGGATGCAGGATTATTATATGATAAGGTGCATTACTGATTAGTTTTGGGGTTCAATCATTAAGTGTAAAAAAAAAAAAAAAGAAAAAGAAAAGAAAAGAAAAAAGAAAAAAATGCGAGGCTATTTCGTCTCTTATTTTGTTTTTCGAAGGGCATTATTATATAAGGCTGTAATAGTATTATTATATAATAGTACAATCAGTGTGCATAGCCTGTGATCTCAATGTCACCAGTTTAACTGGGCAATATTCTTTTTATTAAATCTCCCCCCCCCCACACACACACACTCATCTTTTTAAAGAAAGCCCTGTATTTCAAATTTCTGGATATCTTAAATATGATTATTTTTCTTTAAACGATTTCTGTCCGTTTATTAAAAATTTATGAGTGCTACTATATTGCAAAACTATTGCACAAAATTAAAAGAAATTTTATATTTAGTGTAACCTAGTCTGATGATTATTGATTATGCACTAATACTTATTAGATTTTGATTATAATAATGAAGAAAATAACTTCTGCCTGGGAGGAAGATGTACAAGTTGAAAATTGCACGTCAAACGTGGGAAATGAAGTGCGTTCGTACTGTAACTAGTTTTATAAATATTCAGATATTGGTTCAATTATGCAAAAATGCATGAACATGATATTTGATACGATTATACATATTAAATTCAGTAATACGAAACTAATAAGACTCCATCTTAACTAGGACGTAATCAACATTATAAAGCCAGAATCATAACCTGTCATGGGATATCACTGAATCAATTACGCTATGATTTGGTAGAATAAAGAATACTTTTATTTTTATGTTTCAAGTTCTGAGTATGTAAGTCATTTGAAATGACTCGACAAAATTCTCCAACAATTATATAAATTACATTTCAAACCATTCAGTTGTGTAGATTTGCGCTGTTACATGCGGACAGACAAGATGACGATTATAGGTGCAACATATTTACAAAAATACATCTCCCCATAGACCATAATGTATTGGAATACTTTTGAATGTCTCTGTGTAAATAAACTATGAACGTTACGTACTTAATTTTCATTACCGAACATGGCACAGAAAATCTCAATAACACATATGAATTACATGTAATTCATATGTGTTATTGAGATCAGAGCAATCCAACTGTATATACGCAAGTTAAGAATTCAGACACATAGTCGGACAGATAAACTATTTTTTAAGCACTTTCAACTATGTTTATATTGGTTTCGGATAAATTTATAAAAAAGATACTTCACTTTCGAAACTAGTTCTGAAAGTGGAATTATGTTATTAAAAAATCTACAAATCTGATAAGTGGAACAAGCCATATTAGAACTAACATAAGTTATCCTATAGAAAAAAGAAATGCTTGAAAATATTCAAATTTAATTCAGAAATTCGAAAATACCCTGCACATGGGTTTAGAATCAGTAAGCGGGTGTTTTCAAGTGAGTGAATAGACCACTTAATTGCACAAAGTATGCAAATCAAGTACAGCATCACATTTGTTTTAAAAGATGCTATACATATTAACATAAGAAATTCAATTTTTTTATATTGTCCCTGATTTCTAAACTATTCTCCTCCCTTTACTAAGAACATTTAAAAATATTATATTGTTTTGCGACCAAAACTTATTGAATTTTATTTAAATTTTATGAAAATTCAATTTTTTAGATTATCTAGATCTATCTAGATATCTTAGATTATCTAGAAAATCAATATAACTATAATTTATACAGAAACAGTATACAAATTAAATTTCATGTTTTAATATGCATACAGCTTATTGTAAAACAAATATAATATACATAAAATCTGTACTTAAATTTTATAATCTGATTTATGATATGATCTAAAAGATGTACATTTTGAATCACCCGAAATATATCTCTTTGAATAAATGATAAAGAAGTCCGCAAATATGTCAAGCCTACGGGCTCGTGTGGTCATTAATTCGCCTCTAGCATAACTATTGAATTTTTCATTATCTAAAGATTATTTTAAAATTTATTTTATTATTTATTTATTTATTTTTGATAATTGAATTACATCTTAAGTCATAAATGATTTTTTTTCTCGTGATTACAATATCATGAATAAATTCATCAGTAATTGAACATTTCAAGTCAGTATTTCCCAATTTTTTTTTTTAATAAATGGCACAGTTTAGAGTGTTCTCACATCGTGACGTATTATCTTTTGACATATGAAACATTTAATGTGTTCTTTTAATACATGCATAAAATTTTCAGACGGCTCTTGATAATGATATAATGTGTTTAATTTTCTTTCAAGTAAAGCATGTTTCAGATTATGCCATCAATACTGAAATTTAAATGAAATTTTTGAGCCGTATGGCAATACTCAAATAAAAACTGACTACTTTGACACATTTTTAGTTCATTTTTGTTCTTAAGCGAAGGAAAGGGGCAGATACTCTTATTCGAAAACTGTGCAATCGAATAGTTTTCTATTCTTGGATAAAGGAAGAAGATATTTCAAAGAACGTTGTCAAGGAACCGCTTTGAATAATGAAAAAGAAAAATCTGCCATCATGAGAAAACAGCTGTTTATAAGTCAAGATATAAGTCATTTATCGGAAAACGAAAAATCTTTGCATAACAAATCATTGAATAGTTATGTCTCCAAGTATTGTGTTTTTATGTCTTTAAATGATCCGTTAATGTGCCAGTAACTCTTGTGTTGCATAGAGCAAAGATTTTTTTGCTTTTTTTAGGGGGTAGGGAGCGAAGGAGAAAGGATCACTTTAACAGTCATGAAAAAAATTACATTACAGATGTAATCTGTTGTAACTGAAAATCTTTCATGATATGTGACATTTCTGATCATTTTTTTTTTTTTTAACTGATAGAGAATACCGAAAAAGTACACATGTAAGCATAAAGGAAATTTCGCAGCACTGTCAGAACATTCCGCATTATTGAATTGTGAAAGAGAAAAGATGGAAATTGGCAATTATAAAATCAGTTAATACTGATTAAATTAACTTATGATTTTAATACTTTTCGACATAACTGAAATGAAACGTTAATTTCTAATATGCTTGTTTGACATTTCCTTTCAGGATGACAGGTAGAGGCAGTTCCGAATTTTCTAACGGGCTGGACCGACAATAAATAAATAAATTAAAATTTTAAAAAAAAAGAAAGAAAGAAAAAGAAAAGAAATTGAACGGGCCTTACGGGCCAGGCCGGCCCAATAAAATATTTAGTGGGCCGGACGATCCATTAGAAAGATTTATGCAAAAACGATAAAATGTGAACTATTTTTAATGAATACAGCTTTATCGAGAATAAATATAAATGTGCATCACGAACCGATTCTTATTTGGCAACATCAATATAGAGATGTAAGTTTTACAGATCGGCATCGGGCAGTTACATTGTATCTAATCCGGGCTTAATACTTTTTTAGCAGACTCGTTCCTGGCCGAGATCAGGCTTGCATTGCTTTTCTACATATAGTCGAGCCGGGCCGGAACCAGACTTAATTGCGCTTATGATGTGTAGGGCAGACAACAAGATTTGTAAAAATTTGAATAGCGATATAGAATTTATACGTTAATGTAATCTATGGAAATATACTTCTTAGTGGTTCTTAAATTCATTTCTCAACAACGCGAAAGTCTGTCACTTTTTCTGACTAATTTTTAACTGTAAATTAATATATAAAACCAACAAGCCTGACTGTTAAAAAGATTTAGAATCAAATAGAGTTTTCTATTTTTGATAAATAAGAAAATTGTATACACTTGTTGAGATATAAGAGATTCTTGTCATGTAGTTGGAGATTTTTTCCCCCTTCCCATGGTGTCGCTTCCGGAAATTTGATTCAAAACGCTAACTTTGATAGCATTTTCTTAAACTGCTTATATAAAAAAATGGATAAAGCCATTCGATTACATAGTTTCTAAATAAAAACACTTGATAATTTTATGCGTTTCCGAAAAAAAAAAAAAAAAAAAAAAAAAAAAAAAAATCAGAAATGTATCAGAAAGTAACTTCGGATTTGAAAAAAATCATTAATAAAATGATATAGAAATATATCCATAAATCTTCTTTTTATTTTGCAGCTTCAAAAGTTGTGATGTTTTTAACTTTCTTTTTTTCTTTTATTCTAAATCTTTTTTTTAATGAATCTTTATTTAAATGTTGAAAGTCTAAGAATATAAATAATCATTAATGTTGCTATTCTGCATTTTCTGTAATATATATACTGTAAAATCATTCCATAAATGCATGCAGTATGTATGCAGTATTCTTTGAAAAAATGTTAATTATATGATAAAAATTTGATTTTTTTAGAAATAGAAATTATGTCGGCAAAATTATTCAAGGGCAAAAATAACTATATGACGCATGTCGCACGTCGCGCTCTTTCTGCTTCAGGAAATGTTCCCTCAATAATAAATAAGGAGGAAATTAACGAGGAAATAACAGAAATCATCAATTTTTTAGAAATAAAAACGTGTATCAATACCTATATTAAAACCTTACTCGTAATTTTTAATATTTGTTAAAGAGAAAAAAAAAATATTTATTAGATCTCATAATTTTTGCTTTTCAAACGGGGGGGGGGGGGGGGGGGAATTAAAGAATTCTTTTTCGAAAGCCACATCAGCAAAAACTGAATCTTTTTTCTTTTCTTTTTTTTATGTTTGAAATCCATTTCTCTAAAAACAGTTTAAAATAGTAATAATAATAATAATTTGCGCATATATAATTCAGCAATATTGTTTTTTTTTTCTTCAAAAACAGCTTTAAATGAATTTCAATCAAAATATTGCAGAATAATAATTCAGTATATGAAATATTTTTCCAACACTATTTCATTTTTACATTCTATGCAAAAATCCTTTTTAGTTTAAGTGTGAACTAACTTCAACTAATAATGCTGTATAATTAAAAGTTTTATTTATTTATTTATTTATTTTTCTTGTATTGCTGCATGGCATATTTAAAGAAACATTGTAACGTTAGTTGATAAAATGCACAATGTATATACCGCATTTCATGTTATAAACTGAAAGCGACATTTCTACATACAAACTTAAAAAACAGAATATTTGTGTTATTGGGTGGGTAGAAATATTTGTTTGAGAACCGCTTTCAAAAGTAAAGAAGAGATTACACATCTGGACCACTGGTTTCCCAGATGTTCTTGAGTTCAGATAAGATCATCTTTCTTCAGGGACTGACCATTAAATAAGTAAAGTCAGGGGCGTAGCTTGAAATTTTTATTGGGGGGGGAGGACCAAAATTTGGCGCCCTTGAATTATTTCCACATTTTTTAGAACAGGAGGGGGGTTAGTTATGCTACTTTTTATGTTAGTTATGTTATTTATTCATGGCAATGGCATCTATTTAGGTGATATAAGTGATGCAGCCATGGTTAAATTTCCATTTTAAGAGTGCATGCACATGTGCTGATAAAATATCTCTCCCAGCTCTCTTTTTTTTTCAAGGCCTAAAAAGGCAATGTAGAATGTTTGAAGAGAATCCGAATCCTGGATCCTTAAATTCATTTTCCTGACATGATAAGAACAATTGTACTTGGAAGAAAAATAAAAATACAGAACGCAAAGTTAATTACAATAGAGTTATGGTGGTTTCAAAGCCGCAGCTCTCGCCCGAAACTTGCTGGTCAATATAATTGAATTTAGCCTTCAATTAGGTAGATTTCGTATGAAATACTACCTATTGCAATCGCACCAGTTTTTATATATATATCTATTAGGTAGATTTCGTATGAAATACTACCTATTGCAATCGCACCAGTTTTTTATTATCTATCTATCTATCTATCTATACATATATATCTCACTTTTTTATGGACACAATAACTTCTATAATTCTTCACCAATCTCCACCAAACTGGTACATAAAATCAAAGAAGATAAAATCTCGGCTAAGTTTGTTAATATGCAAAATCGGACCAAGGGGGTTGGAATAGGGAGCGTTTTTGTGAAAACCGAAAAAACGCCATAACTTCTTAATTAAAGTAGATATCGAATCAGTTTAAAGTTTATATTACTTCTTAAAAATGGGCCAAAAGTTTATGCATGACAGATTTTTGATAAATTTAGAAGTGGGCTCAAGGGGCGAAAAAAACAGGGGTTTTGAGAGAAAAAAATTCATAACTTCGTCAATTTTCAAGATATCAAGTCCAACTAATTTTTTTGTAAATATTCTTAAAATTATCTAAAACTTTTGTATTTACAAGTTTTTGATAAGACCAACTTTTACCGATGAAAAAAATTAAAAACGGAAAGAAAAAGGGCTGTGAAAAAAGAGAAAAACCCATAACTCCGTCAATTTTTAAGATATCAAATCTGATTAAATTTATTTTACATCTTCTCAAAAATATCTACAACTTTTATATTGACAAGTTTTTCATAGGATCAATTCGTATAGCAAAAAGAAATTAAACAAAAATAGGAGTTGGAGAAAAAACCTCAAATCCAAACTGCTTATATTCTGACTCATTTTTAAATTCACTTTTGATTTTAAACGCATCCAAATGGTAGATCCTCTTATTTAGAAACTGTATAAAGTGACGCATTGGTCAATTTTCTAATAAAGACAGAATATATTTTTTTAAATGCTACCAAAGAGGGTATTTTGAACAGAACTTCCCAAAGTCATCGGGACTGAAAATTTAAGGAAGTATTCAAATAAGAAATTGCGCTTTTTTCTGACTCGTTTTTAAATCCATTTTTGTTCTCAAACACATCCAATTTACAGATCCTCTTATTTAGGAACTATATAATGTGATGCATTGGTCAGTTTTTTGATAAAGACAGAATATATTTCAAAAAAGGCTACCAAAAAGGGTATTTTGAACAGAATTTTCCGAAATCCTCGTGACTGAAAATTTAAGGAAGTGTCCAAAAATAAAATTGCGTTTTTTTCTGACTCGTTTTTAAATCCATTTTTGCTCTCAAACGCATCCAATTTACAGGTCCTCTTATTTAGGAACTATATAATGTGATGCATTGATCGGTTTTTTGATAAAGACAGAATATATTTCCAAAAAAAGCTTCCAAAAAGGGTATTTTGAACAGAATTTCCCGAAGTCTTCGTGATTTGAAAATTTAAGAAAGTTTTCACATAGCAAATTGCGTTTTTTATGACTCGTTTTAAAATCCATTTTCGCTCTCAAACGCATCCAATTCACAGATCCTCTTATTTAGGGACTATATACTGTGACGCATTGGCCAGTTTTTTGATAAAGATAGAATACATTTTTTAAAATGCTGTCAAAGTGAGTATTTCGCACAAAATTTTCCGAAGCAATCATGATTAAAGAATTAAGGATGTAATCAAACAACAAATCGGTTATTTTATGACTCATTTTTAAATTCAATTTTTTTCTCAAATGCATTCAACTGACAGTTTTTTGTTATTTAGGAACTGTATAATGTACTGTTTTGGTCGATTTTTTAATAAATTCAGAATTTATTTCAAAATATGTTGTCAAAATGGGCATTTGAGCTGAATTTTTCTTAAGATGATTCTGATAAAACCAGTTTTTGCAGAAAAATGAAATTAAAAAATTTTCATAAACGGCCAAATGAAGTTATTAAACTGGGTTTATCTCTAATCATATTTTTTCTTCTTTTCTTTTTTTTTTTTTTTTTTTTTTTTTTTGTTGTTGAAATGAGCACTCTTCGAAATCTACCTCCGCCTATAGGCCCAGCCGACAGGGATTTTTTTCTTGTGAGATCCTCAGAGATCGCGCCCATTACTATCACTCCCACTAATGTAAAAAAGGAATGTTAAAGCTCTCGATGAACATTCGACCCCTTTTCAAGGAAATAACGGTGGTCTATGTACCAAATATACAGAATATTCCAGTTTCTGTAAAATGGAATAACATATTTTCCCTTTTAATATCTTAGTTCCCCAGTAAATACATATAAGTAAAAAATAATCTGTATCGTACTGTAATTATAACACAGAACGTTATAGTTATTTTTTTCTAATGTGCATTTTTTAAATCGGTTATTTTATTAATTACAGTACATTAACGAATACTTTTTTCTCCTGCCACTTTTTAGCATTAAAAGACAGTCATTCGATGTAAATTTAATTTTCTGTTTTGACAATGGCTATACTTTAAAAGCAAAAATCAATTATTTCCAAATCCCTTTATCCAATCACTAGAATAAAAAACTTATTTAACACTTTAAGCAACATGTTCAATTTAGCAATAGTATGCTGAATACCGGATATCATTAAATTTCGTCAAAAGTAATTTATCACAATAGCAATTAGCGACGTAAAAAACTCAGATGCATAACATTTTAACCTCGATTTAAAATAAAGACATACACATATATTTTGGAATTCCAGATAGAAGAGTTCACTTTGCTCGTCGGTACATCGTGATGTTTGTAATAGAGTTAATTGAAAACTGTTATGTTTCAGATAAATCAAATTTAAGCGGTAATGTCCACCGCAAGGCAGAAAAAAGACCCATCAGAAGAGTGACAATAACTTGAAATGTATATGTACAATTGATAAAACATAACAAAATTATATTTTGAAATTATATTATAAAAAAATAGAGTAAAAAAAAAAATCTATTGCTCGGTTGAAAACATTTTTGAAAAACAATTTTTTTTTACCACTTGATCAGTAATCCTTGCAAGAATGAAATCAGTGCCACTTGATCAGTAACAATGCATTTTTAATTATAATGTTTCAATTTTAAATACAGTGTTTTACACAATAAAATCAGTGAAAATGATTATACCAAATGTGAATACCAAAAACCTTAATTAAAAAAAAAAAAAAAAAAAAAAAAAAAAAAAAAAAAAACATGTAAAACTGAATATTTTTTTGGTTTCATTCGATTGCATCTTACTATGTTTGATTGCTTTTCCGAAAAACATTTGTAAGTAAGGATGTATTTCGATCCAAACTGCTTATTTTCGCATTTAATTTTGAATTCATTTTTGCTCTCAAATGTATCAGACTGACAGATTCTCTTAATCAGAAACTATACAAGGTGCCGTAAAGCTCGATATTTTGATAAAGGCAGAAAATAGTGTGAAAAATGCTGTCAAAGTGGGCGTTGTGAACCGAATTTTCCGAAGCGGAAGAGATGGAGACGAAAAAAAAGGACCATGCTGAAGCAATGATTGTTTATTAATCAAATTCTAATAAATGAAGCGAAAAATAAGATCATACGGCACCTTGTACATCTCTTCGAAAATCACTCCAGCAAGTTTCATGTTTCTATTTTTAAAAATGAGTCTGAAATTCTATCAGAAAAAAAAGGGTTAAAACTAGGTCGATTATTAATAATGTAAAAGTTTCAGAAATCATCATTAATCAAAAAATAGCTATCTGTTTAGGAAATAAGTAATAAAAATCATTAAAACTTAAATTTACCCAAAAATTGAGAATGCTATTCGATTTCCCCCCACTAATAACAGCAATGATAACAAATGAACTCACAATTGCGTGAGAAATATAAACATTATACTTTAAGACTATGCTTAAATAAAGGAAAATACGTACATTTTTTACCTTCGACTGCATCATCGTTTTTCAACCACTTTTTCATAAATTTGCATTATTTCTCCACTTCATAACTTCTTTTTCTGTTTTGTTCTCCGTAGTAAGATCCTGATTTTTTGTTTTTATGTTTTATTTCGGTCATCACTCATGACTGAATTTCTTCTCTCTGGACGACTACGAAAGACAGCTTTTAATTTTTATTTTAAAAATTGAACGAAAAAAATCGCTAGTTTTGAAAAGTTGCGTTATTAGCTTCAGTACAATCTGACAACACTAGATACTGGACAACCAAGATGTATGTAGGTGACGCCCGGAAGTTATCTAACCTAACACAAGGAAGGACATAAGTGGGGACTGGGGAGGTTAAAATAGTTAAGGTCAGATGACCTAGTTGAGGACTACCAAACTTGGATTGGAGGAGAGAGCTTTTCTCCGAAAGATCAAATTGCATGTAGTGATCGAACAATGCCCATTTCCGGAATGTGTTCTTGTTTTCGCACTGGGGATATCGCCTGGTAGTAATTTTGAAATGTCTCAAATGTAATGGATCTCCTATATTTTTTTGAAACCATAATTTATTTTCTTATAAATTTACAATAATATTAATTGCAAATCACGTTACTGTTGTTTATTTATTTATTATTATTATTATTATTGTGTGTGTGTGTGTGTGTGTGTGTGTAAAAAATAATCTAAGAATGCCACATTAAGGGTGTATTTCGATTCAAACTGATTAATTTCCGATTTATTTTTAAATTCACTTTTGCTCTCAAACGCATCAGACTAGCAGATTCTCTTATCTAGAAAGTACACAAGGTGCCGTGATTTTCAATTCTTCGTTAATGTAAAAAATATTGCAAAAAAGGCGATCAAAAACGGCATTTTGAATAGATTTTTCAGAAGCGGGAGATCTGTGAACGAAAAAAAAAAGGTCATGCTGAGAAGATAAATGTTTATAAATCAAATTCTAATGAATTGAGCGTAAAAAGACATCATACACCTCTTCGAGCATCCCCTCAGCAAGTTTTATGATTCTACTTTTAAAAATATGTATGAAATTGTTTCGGAAAATTTCGAGCTGTTGAAGATGAAAAAGCGTTTTTTCGAATACACCCTTAATAATAAAAATTTTAGGTGCCTAACGGTGCCTTTAAACCGTCCATGGCACCCTTTTTGAAACCCTCTCTTTTAGGTGCCTAACTGCGCCTCCAAACTTTATGTGGCGCCCTACTATTAAAACATGTTATAGAACCATTCAAACGCACTACAGTTGTTTACACACTTTTTCCCGCCTTTCTATCTATTTCCAAGGGTGATCAACAACTCTATAAGAACGAAATAATTGTACATCTATCGTGGAATTCATTAAAGTCTGTTTTCGAAATTTTTTATTTCGGATGCATAAATTTTATTCGGGATAGGAGTGGAGGAATAGAGGTAGTAACAAGTCTAAAATTAAGTGCCTTTTCCAGGTTTTGTAAGTGAATAATAACTTACTTTGTAATTTTACATTTAAAATTAAGTTATTTTATAATTATTTGTTATTGCTAACAAAGCCTTTTTTACGGGCGCCTAACGGCGCCCTTAAACCTTCTTTGGCGCCCTACTACTTGAACATATTGGGAGGGGAGGCTCCCCCCCCTCCCCCCCCTAAAGCTACGTCCCTGAGTAAAGTAAACATAAAGTGGAAAATGCATGTCTTTCGAAGACGTAATCAATCACCCGGAAAAAAATCATTCCCGCTGATAAAAAGGGAAAATCGAAGGCAACAAAATGGCGTTAGTTTTAATTTTATCAAAAACAGCAGAAGATTAATCACTTTGTCCCGCCCCTAATTTGTTAACCTGCCGCAGATGTCATCACCTCAAATTAAAATTAATCGATTTTGGCTGTTATGGGAAGAGGCCAAACAACATTTCCGCCTTTAGTTTATATTATTTGCCTGTGTCCTGAGTTATTTAGATACTAGCAGGGGTGACCGAGCTCAGCTCGGTCAAAATTAACTTTGTGTTCAACTCGATATAGTATTACTACTGTAAAACATGTTATTAATAATAGTATTATTTACAAAAACAATCAACTATGTTTGTATGCACATGTTCATAAATTTTACTTTATTTTAAAATTTACAACGAAAGGACATCAATCCAAATCACTTTTATAGCTCGACTCTGATTAGTTTAACTATGCATCTCGAAGACTATTAAGAATGTATAAGAAATTTCTTCACATTCTGAAAGACAATATTTTTTGACAAATATAACCAAATTTGGACACATTCTTTCATTTGGCGCCAAATATGTGTTTTGGTTTCGTAACCTTAATAGTCGATTATTCGGCCAAATTTCGCCAGTATTTTGTCAAATATCGCCAACTTATTGGCTTTTGCCATAGTCTCGTGATCCTGACCCCCTTTTTTTTTACCCAAATGATCCACTAATCACATATGATCAAACATGTGACTTAGCTCAATGGTTTTCAGGTAATCAAAAACAGTAGAGTATAAAATGAATCAAAATCGTTTAAGCCATTTCTTAAGTAAAATTAGCTTGACAGCATTCAGCAATGAAGCGATATGACCCACTAATATAATTTTGTTTAATATGCAACTCAGCTCAATAGTCTTCTCGTGACAAAAGACGTTCCATTGCAAAATTTAGGTAAAATTGACTGAGTCGTTGTTACATATAATTAGAATGACCCGAACCCATTAAGACCTAAAACGACCCAGTAACTGAATTGTTACGTGCATGTGTGCTATCTCAATGGTTTTCTTTTGCCCGAAAACGATATAATAGAAAATATACTCAAAATGGTGAGAACAATTTTCTAGATAAAATTAGCACGACCCAAAATGACCCTTATATCGAAATCTCTCGAAAATGTGACTTAGTTCATTAATTTTTTCGTGCCGAAATACGTTAAATACAAAATTTAGATAAAATCGATTGAGCCAATTTTTAGGTATAAATAGTTTGACCTTGACCCATTATGACCCAAAATGACTCATTGAGTTTTCTGAAACATCTGACCTAACCCAATGATTTTCTTGTGTCCGAAAACGATAGAATATAAAATTTAGTCAAATTTGCGCGAGACATTGTCTTAGATAAAATTAGAATAACCCAAAAGTGACCCATTGATCGAAATTTCTCGAACATGTGACATAGCCCAATGATTTTCTCGTGCCAAAAATATGCTGTATACAAAATTTCGTTAAAATCGATTCACCCATTCTTTAGATATAGCTTGACCATGACCCATCATGACCCACAAATGACCCTTATAATCGAAATCTCTCGAACATGTGACTTAGCCCATTAGTTTTCTCGTGTATAAATATTGTTACACTCAAAATATCGTTAAACTCGATCCTGCCGTTCTTTAAATATAAATAACTTGACCCAGACCCTTTATGACCCAAAATGACCCATTAATCGAAATTTCTCGATCATGTGACCTAGCCCAATGATTTTCTCGTGCCAAAAACTGTTGTATACAAAATTTCGTTAAAACTGATCCACGTGTTCTTTAGATATAGCTTGACATGACCCGTTATGACCCATCATGACCCATAATATAATGACCCATAACCTCTTATAATCGAAATCTTTCAAACATGTGAGATAGCCCATTAATTTTCTCGTGTCAAAAAACTTACATACAAAATTTCATTAAATTTGATACTGTCGTAGTTTACATATAAATAGCTTGAGCCAGACCTTTTATAATCTAAAATGACCCAGTAATCGAAATTTCTCGAACTGAAACCTAGCCCAATAGTTTTCTCGTGCCAAAAAAATGTTGTATACAAAATTTCGTTAAAATCGATCCACCTGTTCTTTAGCTATAGCTTGACCATGACCCATTATGACCCATCATGACCCACAAATGACTCTTATAATCGAAATCTCTCGATCGTGTGACTTAGCCCATTAGCTTTCTCGTGTCAAAAAACTATTACAGGCAAAATTTCGATGAAATTGATTCTGCGGTTCTTTAAATATAAATAGCTTGACCCAGACACTTAATGACCCAATATGACCCATTAAAATTTTTTCTCGAGCATGTAACCTAGCCCAATGTTTTTCTCGTGCCCGAAAACCATAGAATGCAATTTTTAGTCAAAATTGCGTGAGAAAACCTCTAGATAAAAATAGCATGACCCACAATGACCCCAAAAATGACCCACTAACCGAATTTTCTCGAACATGTTACCTAACCCAATGGTCTTCTTGTAATCCAAAACGATAAAATGTAAAATTTGGTCAAAATCGTTAGAGCCGTTTTTTAGATAAAAATGGCTTGACCCATAATGACCCAAAAATGACCCACTAATCGAAATTTTTCGAACGTGTGACCCAGCCCAATAGTTTTCTCGTACCAAAAAACGATTTGGTACAAAATTTTCTTAAAATCGATCCAGCCGTTCTATAGATATATATAGCTTTATCCTGACCCATTATGACCCAAAATGACCCAGTAATCGAATTTTCCCGAACATGGGACCTAGCCCAATGGTCTTCTCGTGCCCGAAAATGGTAAAATCCAAATTTTTGCGAAAATCGTTAGAGCCGTTTTTGAGATAAAATTTACCCACACACACACACACACACAATTTTTGCTCGCATTATAATATAAGATTTAGTTGTAATCTTAAATATTTTTCTATATAAGCTCGTGCTTCGTACTTTTTTAAAAATAGTGTAAGTATACAGCACTCTAAAAATTTCATCACCATTGACGTTGCATGCACTTTGCATAGCAAGATCTATGATTTGCCCTTTGAAAAAAATGTAAGGTAAGATTACTTATTATTACTTTTTTATTATTAATAATTGTATCACATTCGCAAGAGTATATATATATATATATATATATATATATATATATATATATATATAACTGTTTAAAAAATACTATTCAAGTCAAAACTTGTATATGATATCATTTTATTGTTTAAAAAAAAACTTTTTTTTTAATAATTTACATAAATCGACATTAATCTTGCCCCGAACTAAAATAATTTTTCTCACAATTTTTACGCCATACTTAGTATTTGTATTCTTGAGAGTATATTACATAAAATATTATTGAGTTGTATTATATAATATTTTGCAATTTTGAGTTTGATACAAATAATTTTTTTAAATTGTTTTATTTTAATATTTATTTTCGATTTGGAAACAATTGTATGGTGATTGTTATTCGGATATTCGGGATAATGTTTGAATTTACTAAGTAAAGTAATATATAGTTAAAATCAAATTTTACTTTTTATTAGTTAAATAATTTTTAATAAATATTAATCCATTAATATTTATAATATTTTAAAGTCAGCTGGGGGAGATGAGTGAAAGAGGATGTTATTGACCAGAAAATTTTCAATGAAAAATTTTATTTCTTGAGATTTGTACTGGGAAAAAAAATTCCATTCAGAGCACTTCTAAAACAAAGTAATTTTACTTTTTAAAAATTTAATTGTTTACAAGAAAAAAAAAAAAAAAAAAAAAAAAATTAAGTCACATTATTATTTTGTCAATTTTTTGTAAGATAAAGAATTTTTTTTTTCTAATTTGAAATTGATTTATATGTTATATATATATAAATAAAAAAAAAAAAAAAAAAAGAAAAAAAGAAACCCTTTTTAAAAATAATTCTTGTAAAATATATGCCATTCTTGCCATGATTTGGAACATTTTTACATCAAAATTAGTATTTGTATCCTAGAGGTTGTATTATATAAAATATTATTGAATTGTAAAAAATAATGTTTCGAACTTTGAATTTTGAGTCAATGAATTAATTTATTATTTTAATTTTAATTAGTTTAATTTTAATTTTTTATTTTCTACTTGGAAATAATTGTGTAGAGACTGATATTCAGATATTCGGGATAAAGTTTGAATTAAATAAGTAAATGTTATACATAGTTAAAATCAAATTTTAATTCTTATTAATTAAACAATTTTCAATAAATATTAATCCAGTCCATATTCATAATATTCCATATTTCTTGTGATTTTCACTATGAAAAAAATTCTATAAGACGCTTTTGATACAAAATATTTCCTTTTTTTTTTATTTTAATTTTTTACAAAAAAAGTCACGTTGTTATTTTTTTAATCGATTTCATAATAGGGAAATTTTATATATATATATATATATATATATATATATATAGTTTAAATTTAATTTGAAACTAATTTAAGTATTATTGAAGAAAAAAAGAAAAAACAAATACCCCCCCCCCCCCTTAAAAAATAATAAATCACATAAAAAAAAACTTAATTTCTATTACGGTTTGGAAAAAAAAAATTACTTCATAATTAGTATTTGTATCTTAGAGATTGTAATATATAAAATATTATTGAATTGTGTAAAATGTTTTGAACTTTTGTGTTTTGAGCCAATGAAATTGTTTTAATTCGTTTTATTTTTATTTTTTATTTCGAAATAATTTTATGGATGCTGTTATTCAGATATTCGAGATAAAGTTTGAGTTATAAGTAAATGTAATATATACTTAAAAGCAAATTTTACTTCTTATTAGTTAAATAATTTTCAATAAATATTAATCCATTCTATATTAATAGTATTCCATATTTCTTGAGATTTGTATTGTACTTTTTAGGGCATCACAGATACATTTATTTAATATGCAATTCTTCTTCACATATGTTAACTGATGTAATGCGGTTAAAGATAATTAACACAATGCTTAAATTTCGCAAATATTTTTACTTAAATCTCCACTATTTCTCAATAGTAATATTCGGCTTATTTAATCTATCATTAAATAATGTGAGTGAAATTACAGTGATGCCGCTGGACTTGAAAAATCCTGGGTCCCTGGGGACCCAGAACTTCTAAAATTTTGGGCCCTTTTTTTTCCCCTTTTTTACAAAAGCGGGTCCCTACTACTAATAAGTCATGTTTTTCGATGCAAAACTTGTTCACTTGGAAAAGAAAAATGAAATGCAATAATTATTTTAATAATAATAAATAATTAATTAAAACCAATATTAAGTTTTTTAAATTTTTAAGAGAAATTTTCTTTACTTTTTAAAAAATAAATGTGCAAAATATATATTTAATTATAAAATAATGCTTATTTGTGCGTAGAAGATAACAAGAGTCACTCTTCTTAGCATTTCTTTTAAAAATGAGCAAGACAAATTTATTGAAAAAAAAAAAACATTTTTTCTAGTGAAATAAAAAAGCTTGTTGAGTAAAGGGGTATTTTTAATTTAATGAATGGGTACTTTCAGGAGTTAAATTTACTCAGAAATACTTGGAGCAGTTAAAAACGGATTGTGAAGCTGGAAAATCCGTTTCTAGAGCAGAAAAAAAAAAATGAAGCAAGAAAATTAGTTTTTGGAACAGGAAAATTCACTCCCGGCATTAACTTCTTTTTTTTTTTTTCATGCTCCTATGACGAAATTTGTGTTTTTTCACGATCTTTTGATGAAAGTTACTGTTTTTTCGGGATTTTTTTTGACGAAATTTGCGCTTTTTTGTGAATTTTTTGACAAAATTTCCATTTTAACGCGATTCTTAGACGAATTTTGTTGTTTTTTCGCACTCTTTTGAGGAAATCTATCGGTTTTTCGAGATTTTGTGACGAGATTTGCTTTTTTCTCTAATTTTGACAACATTTGCCGTTTTTTCGCCATTTTTTTTTGACAATTTGCCGTTTTTTTCGCGTATTTTTGACAAAATTTGACGTTTTATAATGATTTTTTTGACAAAAATTGGTGCTTTACGTGAATTCTTAGACAAAATTTGCTTTTTTTCGCGATTTTAGACGAAATTTGTCGTTTTTCGCGATCTTTTGAGGAAATCTGTCGTTTTTTAAAGAATTTGTGACGAAATTAGCGATTTTTTCGCTAATCTTTAGACGAAATTTGCCGGAAAATAATCGTTATTTCGCAATTTTTTTAACGAAAGTCGCCTTTTTTTGCGATTTTTTTTCGAAATTACGCATCCTATGAGACGTGTAAGAGCTATTTCTCTGCGTCCCGTCACCGATTTTTTGCGTAATTTATGCGCTATAGCGTGTCCGCGGTATCCCTGTCGAAAATAGAGCTATATATTTTTTAAAAAGTGTGGTGGAAACAAACCCTCTAAATTGGCTTGCCTAATATCAAGATTTTTTAAAAGTGCAATGTTTTGCGGAGAACTATTTTCGTGTCTATTACATTTCCGTAATTATATAATATTATTTTGGGTGACATATATATTTTAGGAATAAAGTTTTTATAACAATGTACTCGTATATTATGTAGTATGTGTGTGTGTGCGCATATATATATATATATATCTGTGTGTGTGTGAGTATGTGTATATATATATGTAAAAAAGGGCGCAAATCCTTATATATATATATATATATATATAAGGATTTGCGCCCTTTTGTAAGGCAATCGGCGCCCTTGTTATCCATTTTGCCACCGCCCTCTCTGTTATGCCAGTACGACCCTATGTAACAAATTTTAACTGGTAAAAATGGAGCATCAGCCATTTGTGAAGTTATTGGCATTCCGCGTCGTAGGTTTAACACTGGTTTTCGCGCTTAAAGAGTAAATCTTAGTTTAAGCGGCCAAAGCAATAATTTTGTTCAGCACTTCTACTAATGATCATTTCTGGTGGAAACTATTATACAGAGTGTTTCTAAATTCATGGTACAAACTTTAAGGGGTGATAGTACACATCAAGACAAACAATATTAAATAGGAAATTAAGGGTCCCAAAAGTCTTCCGAAGGAGATAGGCGCCATTAAAGTTTAGGGTCCAAAAATTCAAATGATTATAAAAAACAGAAAAATTGGTCGATTCGTTTGCGGTTTTCACTACAACTATTCTTTATGTCAGTATTGTCTTGAAAATAAATTATAAAGATAAATATCAAAAAATGCCGATAGAGGGCGCTTTAGACTTTGGAGTAACGTACAGCTACTTTTTACCGTTATTTTTTGCATCTCATTAAATTATTTTAGAAGCTTAGAAATAAACTTAAATTTTGAGCTCAAAATCTAAATCGTTGGGAATGGTTAAGTAGCGCAAGCTGAACTGTGGGGGGAGGTTCAAATTTCAAATGATTATAAAAAACGGAAAAATTGGTCAAGTGATCAGATTTCGAGTAATCGTAATCGTGTAATCGTAGTCGATTATAATCGATTACAAAAACCGTGTAATCGCACTGTAATCGTAATCATAGATTTTGGTTTTTGAAATAATCGCAATATAATCATAATCAAGATATTTCATCTCGATTATAATCATAATCTAATCATAATCGAACCCTAATGTAACTGCAATGTAATCGTAATCTTAAATAAATATGCGATTACGTTAGGATTACGTCTTCTTTTTCCCTTCCTTTCTCTTCCAAACCAAAATATACTTGGTTGGCTTGCTAAACATTGTACCACCGGAAAAGGAAAAGTTCGGTTCATGTTTTCAACTCATTAAATGGCCCCGAATGGCCCTAAAGTAGGAGTGTGAAGGTCAGAGGTCAAAAGAGATAGAGATAGCCTTTAATGGGGTAAAGTGAAACAGAATGTATGCCGCACACTGTAATAGGATATAGGAATAGTATTTGACTTGAGTTTGTCAGAGATATGGGAAGTGAGAAAATAAAACATGTGGTCAATCCAGAGGTATGGGTCATTGATTGGAAGTAGTGAAGGATAAAAAGTAAAAAAGAAAAGAAAGAAAATAATTTTATTTATGGTTTTACTATTGAACATTATATCCTGCATTCCCACACCCCTTAAATTCTGTCCAACCAGAAGACAATGCGCTTTTTCTTCCTTTAAATGTTCTTGTACAGAGTCATAGCAGGGGGGAGGGTCCAAATGCTCTTCATACCATTAAAATCGAAAAGTTGATTCCGCCTTGGCTAATAGCTTCAAATTCTCTGATTAGATATGGCAAAGAAAACTTTATAAAATTACTGATACCATTGCATCTGTATTCCCCCCCCCCCCCATCTTCTACGCTGCTGTTCATGTAATTGAAATTTTTTTTTAATTTATGAAATTTGAAAATCAGGAATATCAGTATATATTTTTTAGTTTGTATTTCTTCATTTTTTCTCCGAAAGCAATGTAATTATTAAAGGGTTACTTTAATAATCCCAAAACACCCCTTCGCTAATGTTAATCTTATGGGCAAAAAAAAAATTATGAAAACAAACTTACGATCACTTGCATTTCAATATTTTTAAATGTTTTTCTCATTGAACAACTAAAGTCATCTGTATGATAACGGATTTTTTTTTTTACCCTTTCAATTTCCACTACATTTTTTTTATTTATTTATTTTAATGAGTATATTTACATTTTCAAAACCGGTTCCTAAAGTAAAAACATCTTAAGGGTGTTCTCAACTGCTCTGCTCAGTAAGCGCAAAACATTTTGACACATTTACAAATTCATTTTTTAACGGAAAGATAAAAAATTGGAAGGCTGACTATGGAAGCGAATTTGAATAGAACTGAATTTTCCATTTTGTGACAATTAAATTACCAACCGAATTATGAGCTATTTTGGTCACGTGATTCCCTTTCATTGACTGTTTTTTCTGCTTTCGCCGGAGAATGCAGAAATGCGTTCGAAATGTAAACTTTGATGGCTTGTTCTGAAATATCCATTGCGTTTGCAAATAAATAAATAAATAAATAAATAAATAAATAAAAATAAAAATAAAAAAACAGATAAATGAGTGCAATTCGATAGTTTCTGAATAACAACACCTGCTATTTTCATGCATTTTCGAAGAAAAATAAATTAAAACTTATGTCGCAAAGTTTACCTTTTTGATTTAAAAACACCTATAATAAAAAGAAAGCATACAAAATCAAAAAAAGTAGAAAACGGTCTTTATATACATCAATCTGAGCTAAACAATGCGGAAAAAACATTTAAAAGACTAAAATGCGAAGAAGATATTTAAAAAAATTTCTTCCAAAGGATTAATATTAGTGAATGGGTGTGTTTGCCTTACTGAAGTAGCTTCTGTATGCTATGCACTGTATATTAAAAGGCACACATATAGAAATTTACAAAAAGAAGAAAATTTAATGTTTTATAATGTGAATGAGAAGGTTCAAAACAAAACCTCAGACTTCTTTAAAGAGGTATTTTCCTAATATCGAATAATAATATGAAAAAAATGTGATTTAGGCTGAATTTTTCTTAGGAAATCCGTAAAGTTAAATCATCAAAATTCAATAAAAATAATAATAACCATAAAACATGGGAAATTTGAAATGGTTATAAATTGTATTACAAAATGTGAATATTGCATATAGATAGTCAAACAATGAATTCGAAACAAGAGTTGTTCGTAATAGAATTCTGCACAACTCGGGTTAAACCACATCAGAGTCCTGGAATTTTATTTTTAGTCAATCCGAAACCCGATTCAAATTCAACATACTTCCACTCGAAACTGATTCAGGCTGACTTTTTAATCTAATGCAATTATGAAATTAGCCTGTAAGAAACTAATAGGAAACTATAATAAGAAATTACTATAATAAGATACTCGAATTCAGCGGTTCACAATCTATGGGTCGCGACCCACTGATGGGCCGCGGCAGTTGTTTTGGTGGCTCGCGAAACAATCTAAGTTTGTCATAAAAATACTTTATTTCTGTTTAAAAAGATAAGAGAATTTCGAAAGGAAATAATGGGAGTATCCTTATTTTCTTTTCGTTTAATATACGAACAGAATATCCAGAAATATTTAAATCAACTTTGAAATCCTTGATGAAATTCAACACTTTGTGCTAATGAGAACATGTTTTTTCGACTTTGCTGTTTTTGAAAGACAAGTACTGAGACAAACTGTGTGTTAATATATGTTCCCACATTGGTAAACAGCAATTAGAAATCTCATTGATTACAAAGTTATGTTTTCATGATAATTAAACATACTTTTAACCATTTGAGATTACCGATTCTGGTTTCTATTGATAATTTATCTTCCGTACGAAATTTTGCGTTTTTCTTAGGATAGGATAGCTGAGCGTATAGAGATTCTACAAAAATTGCTATACTGACATACAATTTTATCTTGGGTGGGTCGCGAAAATTTTTTTTTTACTGAAAAGTGGGTCACGAAAATTTTTTCCCTGAAAGGAGGGTCGCGTACAAAGAAAGTTTGGGAACCGCTGCTCTAATTAATTACTCTAATAAGAAATTTATCTTTTTTATGATGGAAGAAATGTATGCAATATTGCGCATATACATAAATATAATATACCTTAATATTTAATAATACAATTTTTTCTCCGGAAAAATATTTTGTTTAGTGAAAAATTGGGTAAATCCTAATAAGAGTCACAAATGGCTGAGACACAAGCCAACAGATTTAATAGTCCAGTCAAAATAGACATTTAACCTAGGAAAAAAGCAATTTTCAATGAAAATTTGCAAAAAGTTTAGAATATCATTCCAAATGAAATCCCAAAAATTTTAATCAATCTGGCTGGAGCAAAAAATTTTATTCAAGGTCAAAGGTCAAATATACAAAAAAATCGTTTTTTCAGATATCTGTTAAATAATAAGTTTTATCGTAAACATAGTTATTACATAAATTTAAGGTTATTATGAAAAATGAAATTTTCTACAAAACAGTCTCTACACTTTTAGGAGCCTACTTCATTCAAACGAAAAGACCTGTTCATTAATACTAATCCTATGAAGAAAAATTTATAAAAATGTCTCGGTTGTATTTTAATATTTTTAAAGGTTTTTTTTTCCAATTGGTATCTGAAATCGATTTGTATGCAAGCCGTTTTATACTTTTTTGATTTTGTTTACAGGTATTTTTTACGAATACGCTTTCATTTTCGGAACCGGTTTGGAAAGCGAAAGCACTCTCTTAAAAATATCTGCAACCAAAATCGAAAAAGTAAAAAACGGCCTGCATTCAGATCCATCTCAGGAATCCAATGAAAAAAATCATTTAAAAACACTGAAATGCAACCGAGATATTTATAAATTTCTTCCATAGGATTAGCAGTAGCGAACAGATCTTTTAATTTGACCGAAGTAGCCTGCTAATAAATTTATCTTACTTGTTAATTATTCATCCGGGAATTATGTTTCTTGTTTTATTTCCATCTTCTTCTTCCTCTGGTTGCTAAGTTCCTGTCCATATTTCTCTGAGAAATCCGATGGATCTGGTATTTCTTCACTGATGTCAGAAACATCATCATCTGTTGTATTTGTGGCAACATTTGAACAAAACTGGCATTGACAATTGTTATAAATTGGTGAACAAACCAAACTACCAAGTTTTTTCCACCCATAATTTAAATTTCAACCCTTTGTGTAGTTACAAAAAATTGTAAGGAACGATATTTATGGTTCAAGCGAGAGTAGAGTTTTAATTGGCTCCAAATCGTTATAGTTCAATACCCATCCCCAGTTTTCAGGGTCAAGTTTTTATTACCTAATCATATTTGGACTTGAAAATAAACTCGGTATAAATTTTGGAGAGCAGCACTAGATGTTAGTGGAAGAAATGATACCTGAAAAACTTTATTGTGGAGTGTTCTCTTCGCAAAACTTAGATATACAATGCTATCTTTAGAATTAATGTTTTTAGGTGCTCTGTACATCGCAAGAAGTAAACAAATTTCATTAGCAATAATGATATCCGAAGAAGAGTAGATTTTCTTAAATGTTTCAGCATAGCAAATTAAGTCATTACTTTTTTCAAATAACTTGAATTTTTGAATTTTACCTTTTTTGAAGAGAGCTGATGATGTGTCACAACCAGTTATTACACCTAAAAATAATCTATGATCTCTATGCTTTGGATATAATTCCAAACTTTGCGATGAATACATTTTCGTTTCTATCTGAACTTTTCCCGGTTTTAAGAAACAAACTGTTTTATCAGTAGGCGTTCGTACAGTTTATATGATTAACAAATAACATCTTCCACAACAACAATAGTTGTATCTGTACTTCACTGCTCTATAGTTGTTTTAACTATATAAGGAAGTCACCCTCGTTATCAGCCTGTTTAACAGAAATACCAGCAGCATTTAATTTTTCGCATAACATTGAAATAAACCAAATCTTTTTATGAGTATTAGAAAGGAATTGTTTTTTGGTTTGTAGGAAGAATCATAAATCGATCAAAAAGCACATTAGCAAAAGAAGATATTTAGTAGCGATGTTGTTCTGCCGCTTTTATATATTTTTTTATAATCAGCATAACCAGCAAATACTATAATAACGTTGTGACCATAATGATTATGTACATATCAAATGTACATAATATCAAATCAATATTTTCTGAACCTGAGGAGATGGATTATATAAGAAAACCGGCCATCCACTTTTATCTCCAGTTGCAGGCTTCAAGAAAGAACGAAAGCAATCAAGATTATACTTAGCTTCAACAGCAACTAAATTGTATTAACATCCTATATATACAAGAAAAGTCTTTTCAAAATTATTCGAATGTTTTTTGCTACCTCAACGATAGTATCTTTAAATGAAATTGTTACAACTCGATATATTACGCGTCGACGATCCTTCGTTTTTTTCTTTTCATTTTTTTCATTCGCTTTGTTTGTACAAAATAAACAAAAATTTCCTAAAGCAAAAAGTTGGCTCATCTAATCGCGCCCTAGTCTAAGGTGGGATCAGTGGCGCAGCCAAGGGGGTGGTTTTGGGGTTAAAACCCCACCCAGCGCTAAGAAAAATCTATATAATTGCCTCTTATATGAATCAAAGCCAAACTTTTGCGCATTTCTTTGGCACATTTAGGAATTTGCCGCTTTATTGAATCATATTTTATTATTACTTTTTATTTTATTTTTAATTTCATTTAATAAAATGATTCAATTAAATGGCGAAAATTCCACTTAAAATTGTGAAAGTGCATATTACATGAATTAGTTAAGTAAAAATTGGTTATTTGAACTAAATCACTTTTCTGAGACGCATCATGCTAAAAAATGATGATTTCCTGCCACACAGATGCTCTTTGAATTTAAGCATTGTGCAGTGAATATTCTAATTAGTACTGATTCCATTAACTGGCGATTCTAGTAACCGGCAATCATCTTTATCAAAAACTCAATCCCCCCCCCCCCCCTAGAACCGAATTCTGGCTGCTCCACTGGGTGGAATGCTAGTAGTTAATTACAAATGAAGCAAATTTCCGACATTTTTGATTTAATGAGCGTATACAAACTAATGTTTCGATATTTTTATTTAAACAAAACAGAATTATCTCCGCACAAACGAACTGGAAGGTAAAAATATGCAATTAATCCCTAAAGAAAATTACATTTCCAAAAAGGAACCATTTGACCGCGGGACGGCACGCGCTTCTATTGCTCAGCGGGAGGAGAGGGGGGGGGGGTAGATTGATCACAACTTACCTCGAATGTATTGGATAAAGTACGTCCGTACCTCACATTATTCTACTTAATTTTAGTACATCTACTTATATCAATCCCATTCAACAGTTAACAGCATGAATTACTTTCAAGAAAATGTAGATATGAGAAATATGATAATTTTTGAAATTTTTAATTTTTACATTTTTTGAAATTGCAATATCTTATGAAGAAGGTGACGAAGGTGTGTGTAAAGACCACTTTTGCAGAAAATCCTAAAATATTCAATTTTTATGACAATTATTTTTAAGATAAAACTCATCGTTTACCAGTTAACTGAAAAAAGCTAATTTTATCTTTGTCCTTTCATCTTGAATAAAATTTTTTGCTCCAGTCAGATTGACTAAGATTTTTGGCATTTCGTTTAAAATGATGTTCTAAACGTCTACACAAATTTCCAGCTCTTCGCTAATTTTTCCGAGGTTTCCATTATTTTTTGTCTATTTTGACTGGACTATAACACTTAACTGCTGGTAACAAAAATTGTCGCATAACTACTGAGAGCGGTCTGTCAGACCGCTTAATATAAAGATGAATAAAAGTTAAATTAAATCTCGGAATACTATTTTTGTATTAAACTTTATATATAGGACAATTAAAAATAAAATTCAGTTATTCAAAAGTCTCTAGAGGTAGTAGGGGCTCCAAACGAAACAAAATTTGACCAGTATCTAAAGTTAAACTAAAAATTAAGAGTTAAAACTCCAAAACCTGAAAAACAGCGGTCTATGAGACCGCTAACAGTAGTTAAGGGTTAAAGTCAACATCACCTGCAAAAATGTCAACCGTAATCGTAATCTAAATGTAATCGTAATCCAACAAAAAAAAATGTAATCGTAATCTAAACGTAATCGTAATCCAACAAAAAATATTAATCGTAATCTAAACGTAATCGTAATCCAACTGCCATAAAAAGAGACATAATCGTAATCGGTTTTTAGAAATTGAAAATAATCGTAATCGTAATCGATTACAGTCCTCTGTAATCGACTCGAAGTCTGCAAGTGATTTGCGATTTTCACTAAAATTATTCTTTTTGTCAGTATTATCGTGAAAATAAATTATAAAAATAAAATTCAAAAAATGCCGATAGAGGGCGCTTTAGACTTTGGAGTAACGTACAACTATTTTTTACCGTTATTTTTTTCATCTCATAAATTTTTTTTAGAAACTTAGACATAAGCTTAAATTTTGAGATGAAAGTCTGAATCGTTGGGAGTGGTTAAGTAGTGCAAACTGAACTGTGTTCAATGGGGTGGGGAGGTTCAAATTTCAAATGATTATAAAAAACGGAAAAATTGGTCGATTCGTTTGCTATTTTCGCTAAAAGTATTCCTTATGTCAATATTTCCTGAAAATAAATTTTAAAGATTAATTTCAAAAAATACCGTTAGAGGGCGCCTTTAGAGTAACCAACAACTATTTTTAACCGTTATTTTTTGTATCTAATTAAATGTTTGCAAATGCTTAGATTTAAAGTTTGAGCTCAAATTCTAAATCGATGGGAGGGGTTAAGAAGCGCAAACTGAACTGTGTTCAGGAGTTAAAATGTTACCCTCCACACCCCTCGAACACATTTCAATTTTACGCTACTTAATTACTCACAACGATGCAGATTTTGAGCTCAAAATTTAAATTTGAACTTTTACAAGCATTTAATTAGCTACAAAAAATAACGGTTAAAAATAGTTGTTGGTTACTCTAAAGTTTAAGGCGCCCTCTAACAGTATTTTTGGAAATTAATCTTTAAAATTTATTTTCAAGAAAATATTGACATAAAGAATAGTTTTAGCGAAAACGGCAAACGAATCGACCAATTTTTCCGTTTTTTATAATCATTTGAAATTTGAACCTCCCCACACCCATTGAATACAGTTCAGTTTGCGCTACTTAACCATTCCCAACGATTCAGATTTTCATCTCAAAATTTAAGTTTATGTCTAAGCTTCTAAAAAATTTTTATGAGATGCAAAAAACAACGGTAAAAAGTAGTTGTACGTTACTCCAAAGTCTAAAGCGCCCTCTATCGGCATTTTTTGAAATTTATGTTTAAAATTTATTTTCAAGGAAACACTGACATAAAGAATGGTTTTAGAGAAAACCGCAAACGAATCGACCAATTTTTCCGTTTTTTATAATCATTTGGAATTTTAACCTCCCCTCACAGTTCAGTTAGGGCTGCTTAACCACTCCCAACGACTTAGATTTTGAACTCAAAATTTAAGTTTATGCCTAAGCTTCTAAAAAAAATTATTGAGATGCAAAAAATAACGGCAAAAAATAGTTGCTCGTTACACCAAAGTCTAAAGCGCCCTCTATCGGCATTTTTTGAAATTTATCTTTATAATTTATTTTCAAGACAATACTGACATAAAGAATAGTTTTAGTGAAAACCGCAAACGAATCGACCAATTTTTCTGTTTTTTATAATCATTTGAATTTTTGGACCCTAAACTTTAATGGCACCTATCTCCTTCGGAAGACGTTTGGGACCCTTAGTTTCCCATTTAATATTGTTTGTCTTGATGTGTACTATCACCCCTTAAAGTTTGTACCATGAATTTAGAAACGCCCTGTATATTGAACAAATGTGGTTTTTTTTCACTCCATAGATTTCTGAGCGAAATAAATACCTTTTATCTATCTTTTACCTATCTAGTACTCTGGAATTATCATGATACGAAAAAGGGGGAGAGTTGATGAAGATAGACTAAATTTGGCCATAGATGTCCAAATTTTCTAATTTTTTCGAAGGTTGAAGGGGGAGCCTTTCCCTGCACTTCCTGCGTACACTCATGTCTATTCAAATACTGCATAAATTATTGTAATGATTGTAAGATTTGTACATTTCATTTTTGAACATAAAATTTAATTTTTGAAATAAGAGCACTTATTAACATTACACATAACCGTAGACGTTACAGAGACTAAAATGTAAAAAAAAAAAAAAAAATTCAATTTAGACATAAATAAATTACAAACTACAATGATGGCTATTATTATGAATGGAAAAATATAGATTTATGTAAAAGGTGTTTTAAAATCCCGTGCACTTTATGTCCTACTAACCAACCACCTTGGATCACCTAGGCCAATTACAATAACCGTAAATATTCTAAAGTCAAATATTGAATGTTATGTTTTTCCAAACGAATGAAGAGATGGGGTGTGGGGAGGGCAATGTCTTCAGCAGCATGTTGATTTGACTTTATAATTTTGAATAAAAATATTTTCGAACGAACATCATATTGTTAGCAGTGTATAATCTTGAATTTGTATGATTTTTCCTTTTTAAATGACAATCCATCCAATCGAAGCTCGAGTTGATTTCCCACTGCATTCAGTAGAGTATACCGGCGGTGCTATTCATGTTCCGGCCTGATTTTTCAAGCTAACCGTTAATTTGTATTTATTTTCTGACATTTAGATATAAAACTTTCAATTTTAACCAAAAAAAAAAAAAAAATCTTGATAAAATAAATAATGGAAATGTGCACAACCTCTCATACATATTTTTTTTATTTATAAACGCGAAATGATATTCAAATCACATATTTCTTAATTGGGGAACGACATCTTGAGATAATTTGCACCGAGAGAAAAAATATGTTTGGTGAATACATGAAATGACTTCAAAAAATTTTTTGAACAGTAAATATTAATATTTTCACACCAGATATATTATTAGAACTTGAAAAATGCCTTGAATGTATCAACAGTTTTTATTGTTGTTGTTGTTGTTTGTTTTTTTTACGTTTGAAACTTCAGAGAAATGGAAAACTTGAAAACTGATGCGAATCGCAGCCAAATAAAAAGATTTTTTGAAATAGTAATTAAAAATATCATTGAAAAATACCATTTCTTTCTTTCTTTATTATTATTTATTTATTTATTTGTAATTCTATCGGGATCTCACTATATCCCAATTTGAAAATGCAGAAGAAATTAAACGTTACGCTTTTCGTCAGTGGAAAGGACTGTTGGGGGAAGCACACAAGCATAATCTCGTTAAGGAATAAAAGTTCGCCAATTTGCGATTATCATTAAGGGTTTTTAATTAATGCTTCGGGTAATTAACAAAAAATAAAAAAATTGAATGTCAGGTGAATGGTGCATCTACCATCATCTATCCTTATCCAAATTTTCAGATCTCTATGTGCAGTAGATTTTAGTAGCCATCGCCAATACTTCTTTCTTTTAGATGCAATCTATTGTTATTGCATTAAATTATTTTTTCCGGGATAATGAAATTCTACTGTAACGCAGGATTCTGATAGAGAGTACTTTCAATTACACAGGTTTTACTGTGTTACAAATTTTATTTACATAGCTGCCATCCTTCTTTATTTTTCAAGTAATTTAAGCATGTTTGGAAACAGAAATTTATTTATTTAATGAAATAAAGTACGAATTGTAAAGAAACAAGACATATTTTATTAAATAAATTTTCTGGTTCAAAAAACTCCAAAAGAATGGCAACTATACATTTTTAAAGATTCATAGTTTTTTTTTTTTTTGGGGGGGGGGTAGGGCGCCAAATGCAGTTCTGCACACAGGTGCCGAATACTGCTGGCACGCCCCTGGGGTCGAAAGAAAACCACACTAACAAGGAAGGTCTCCATACGGGCATACTCAGAAAAATCTGAAAAAATTACAGAATGTCCTTCTCATATAATTATTTATGTTTATAAAAAAAAATTTCGGCGGAACCTCCTTATAACGTCCATAAAAAAATAATAAAAATTTCGTTTATTTGGCGATTTATCTCCGGTTGGCGAAAAAACGAATTTTTGAAAAATACGCTTTTACACTTCGAATACTTTTTAAAGAAAAAACTTTCTATGTTCAATTTATTTAAATAAGTTTAGTTTAAGTAATTTTAGTTTTGCATTTTTACTTTACTTTAAGTGCAATTTTGCCATATACGTTTATATGTACTTATAACAAAATGAAATTAATATATTTTATCATTTAAAACACAATTTAAATTGATTAAAATTGTTCCAAATTGAAAAATACACTGTTAAAAATCTGCTGCATTTTGTTGCAACGCACTCCTTTGCTTGTATAGAAAACGGTTACTTGGCCGTGAAATGGAGCTTTCTCATTGGTTGGAATAGAGATATTATATACAAGCGGTGGTGTGTGTTGCAGCAAAATGCAGCAGATTTTTCACAGTGTTGCACAAGCTACAACACCGCTAAAAATCTGTATCATTTTCTGCAGCGTCACTCTACCGCTTTTATAGAAAACGGTCAATTCACCGTGCTATGGAGCATTCTTATTGGTCAGAAGAGAGATATTCTATAAAAGTAGTGGAGTGACGTTGCAGTAAATGCTGCAGATTTTTAGAAGTGAAGATAATTTAAATCAATTTTCAGATTCGTTAAAATCGTCTGCTTTTGGTGAAGAAATGCACTGCTTGCCAAATCCCGCGTCGCTTTCAGCTTTTCACGCCAATTATTCCAAACTATTTTATTTTTTTACATATCTAATAATGTAATTCCGCCGCTAATGTTCACTGATCCTTTATTACCTACATGATTAGTTTAATTCGTATTTTTTTCAAAAAATTCTGAGTATGCCCCCAATGGAGACCTTCCTTGTAAGTTAGTTTCGAGAACGGAGCAGAATAAGCCTCATGGGTTATGCGGCCGAAGGCAGTAGGAACACCGATTCCAGGTACGTTTAATTTTGATGTTCGATCGAAAAAAATACATAAGACAAAATAAGTAATACAAAATATAAGTTGTGAGATTAGCATCGATAATTTATAGAGATTAAAAAAAGGGATATGCGCAAACGCAATAACAACCCATTACTATAGTAACCTCCAACGGCATTAAATATCTATATATACATCTAAAAAAAAAAAAAAGCCTTAAATGTTTAACTATGGGACCTACCTTTTCCCAATGCCAATAGTGGGCTCTAAATAGACTTTATTTATAGCCTAAAAAATTTCGTCAAATTGTGCATTTTTAAAAAGAATGAAGTTTAGGTTTAGAGGAAGTAAAATCTGTTAAGTTGGAGGGAATAAAACTAGAAAGCATTGCTGCTCCGGAAGAATCATCACTTCTTTTTTTATATTTATTGGGTTTGAATTGTGCATTATGACGTCTTTTTTTATTATAAATTTTACTCTTAAATAAGGTTTATACTAGGGTAATGCGCAGACATGCAAAAATATCCTTCAAATACTTTATATTTAATTTGTTAACAATTTCATCTCGTAATTCGATGACGTGACAGTGTCAGTGATGCCAAAATAGCATGAAAAGCTCTACAGAATAAACGTGATTAAAATAAAAAACAAGTTGGATGTAGATTCTGCCATTGCAGAATTCAGTTTCGCCTCCGATTAGAAAAAAAAAATCGATAGACGTTTTTTATAAACATTTCATCAAAACGAATTTTTCGAGAGTCAGAAAAAATAGTTCCGGATAATCGAGGTTACTGATATTAAATAGGCTTCGTTCTATTTTTACTTACTAAGTACATACAAAATTTTAAGCCTCTATCTCCATTTGTTCGTGAGATAGAGCGTGGATGCCTTGTGTATCTGGATGCCCCGTGGGGGGCAGAGGGGGGTGACACACAAGGCATCCATAATATCAATAAGCAGTTGCAGACCTTTCAAATGATGTGTCACACGACTAGTGTTGTATAGAAATTAAAAATGTGCCCCCCTGGGGGGGCAGAGTAGGGGGTGACACACAAGACATCCATAATATGAATAAGCAGTTGCAGACCTTTCAAATGATGTGTCACACGACTGGTGTTGTAAAGAACTTTAAAATGTGCCCCCCTGGGGGGCAAAGCGGAGGGGGACACACAAGGCATCCATAATATGAATAAGCAGTTGCAGACCTTTCATATGATGTGTCACACGACTGGTGTTGTAAAGAAATTAAAAATGTGCCCCCCCTGGGGGGCAGAGCGGAGGGGGACACACAAGACATCCATAATAGGAAAAGGCAGTTTCAGACCTTTCTAAAGATATGCAAAACGAGTGCTGTGGATAAAAATTTAAAAAGTTTTTACTATAGAAGGAAATATGTTTTTCAGAATCTCCAGTATCTGAAACGTGTAAATCCGTCAAAAAAAATTTTTCGACAGTCCGAAAAAAATAGTTCCGGATAATCGAGGTTACTGATATCAAATAGGCTTCGTCCTATTCTTACTTATTGAGTACATACAAAATTTTGCAAATACAAATCGTCTAATCGGCTTGTCGGCTAATTGACCTGTCGGCTAAATGACCTGTCGGCTAATCGTCTTGTCGGCTAAATGACCTGTCGGTTAAATGTCATGTCGGCTAATCGTCTTGTCGGCTAAATGTCCTGCGGCTAATCGTCTTGTCGGCTAATTGACCTGTCGGTTAAATGTCCTGTCGGCTAATTGACCTGTCCGCTAATCGTCTTAATAATCGTCGTAAATGTACGTGTCTGCTAAATGTACTTGTCGGCTAAACGTCCTGTCGACTATTATTGTCTTGGATTTTCTTGGACTTTTAAATGCTTTAATGGACTTTTATGGCTGTTTTTAGACTGGATTTTATGATACTATCCTTCAATTTAATCTGTTTTACGATGATAAGTAGTTTTAATTTGCTTTTAATTACTTTTTCTGTTTTCTTAGTGAATTTTATGTACGCGTCAGTTTTGTAAACAATTTATGCTTTGTAAATCTTAAATGTCATTAATAGCTGTAATAAATTTTATGTTTTGGATAACAGATGGGTACTACGCGGGTCTGGAATATGTTTAAGTTTATTTTTATTTTATTTTAATTAATATATATGCTTGCTTTTGTCCCATGTGGCCTGCATCTGTTTTTAATAAGTTCTTATTCTTTATAATAGTTTTAATTGTACAGTTCTTTTTGTAAATGGTTCTTTTCTCAGACTGCTGTCTGTTTTTATTATCTATTTTAATATTTCACCGTAATATCTTACTTTAACACCTTCGTATTCAGTGTTACCTGTCTCATCCGTCGTTAGATGATAATGAGAACTACCTTTCAGCATTAGTATAGTGAATCAGTTACTGGTTCTGGGGTGTTTTTGACTTGAGCTCTGTATTGACTGTTTCGATAAGTGTTGAGACTCTGTTTTTTCTCTAATTTGATATTGACTTACCTTGTGCACAGAAGGTGATTAAATACGACTGTGCTTTTATTTCTTTGACTAACCTTGCGCACAGAAGGTTATTAAATACGGCTGTGCTTTTTATCGTTTTATTTAATTATATTTTCTTTCTTACTTTTTTAGTTTGTGCCCATTGAATGGGATTCAATTATATCATTGTATATACTCCATTACTTCATATGTAAATATTCATCTCATATGTATATATTTCATTACAGTAAAACCTCTAAATAACGGACACCTCGGGAGCGCAGAAATTGTCCGCTATTCGGAGGTGTCCGCTATTGGGAAAACCTCAGAGATACAAAAAATCACTAAGAAATGCTTAATATTTCATTAATTGACATTTATATGTCCTAAAACATCTATTATATGATTAATGAGAAATTAAAACTATTTTTTAAACAATAAAACTTAAATAAAATTTTACATATCTTTTACTGTTTTTCATTAACATTCTTATTTTAAAAAAACTGTTACAAAAGTTTTGCTTGTAATTTGATTGCATGTAATTTGATGCTTGCGATTGCATGTAATTTGATTTTAAATGTCACGTTATTGGTCATTATAGAGTTCCGAGCAGGGATGGAGATTACACTTTTTGATAATTAAAAACATAAAATCGTAAAATCCTCCGGGGGGGGATATAGACATTTGAATGTTCTGGGAGATGTCCCTCCCAGGCAACCCCCTGAATTCAACATTGAACTTGAAGGAGAAATTTCCTTAGCTCACCCTCCACATTTATCTGTGATTACAAAATTTGGAACACATTACCCTGATAAATTTAGAGGCTTTTTAACTTTTTTTTTTCATTTTTGTCTTGTTAAAAAATATTTTTTGATCCTTTATCGGCGAAAAAAGTGTCCGCTATTCGGAATGTCCGTTATTTGGAGGTTAAACATATAAAAATTTAGGTTTTGGGAGTGGGGATTGGAAAACTGTCCGTTAAATAGAGATGTCCGCTATTCGGGAGTGTCCGTTATGGAGGTTTTACTGTATCATGTTTTTTTATCCTTTACTTGTGCTATTTTACAAGCACATTTTTAACTTTTTATCCTTTACATGTACTATTGACAAGTACGGTTTTATTGACTTAATTAATTAATTAATTAATTGTTATTTCTGTATATTTTCTGCAGCATGGCTGGCTCCGGTCCCAGCGGCAGTGGTACAGAAAATGGTAATGACGCTAAGGATGATGATGAAGACATAACTTTAGTTCCTCCGAGATTGAATGGAACCCACCTTACGATCTCCTGGCCGATAAAATGTCCTGTAAAATGCTTGATTGGTATGTGCCAGACAATGATCAAGAGCGACACTGGCAAGAATGATAAGTATTCTGTGGTGCACAATTTAGTTCGCCACATGAAGCAGATTCATAAGGTCGAGGTCACGGGTAGAACTAACTGGTGCTGTATCTGTCACACGGTGATCGGAAGGTGCCCGTCTAATCACACTTGCTTAAAGAATAGGAATATGTTAATACAGACGAATGATGGTTGTCCCTTCCGGTGCAACGAATGTGATGTTGCTTTTCCTAGCTGGAGGGGACTGAGTAACCATAAGAAGATACATGTTAAAAATAATATCCAGGATAATTATAATTTGAAGAATGCCCTGCCGATCACCAGTAGAAGGAAAGGTGCTGGTGAGGTCGTCGCCTCTTCTTCTGGTGGTGGGAGCAAATTATCTGTTTCGAAAATGTCTAATAGTTCCTTCATTCCTAGTACCAAGACTAGGAAAAAGATTGAAAGAAATGTCCCTGCTACTAATAGAGATTTGAGAGCTAGGAAAGAGAAACCTAGTGTTAATACTGATGATATCGATAGGTTTATTGAGGAAACTAAGAGATTCGTTGAGAAAAGTAGCTCTGATCCTCCTAGTCAAACTTCTATAATTGATACGGAAACTAGTAATTCTATTGAAATTACGGACGATGACGTCAACGAATTCTTGACATTAGTTACTGGCAGTGGAATTGATAATCCAATTTTATCATCCACTAGGTGCAGTAGTAATAAGAGTTGTACTTCCAATAATTCCACCTTATGTGACCCTAATGACCCTGATTTTGATCCCTGCTCATCCCAGGTCCCGCAGCAGTCGGACTCTGTCCAGGTTTGTTCTTTCGATGGCCGGGATGATGTAGTCTCGGGTCATGGTAATGTTAACTGTAGTTGTATTAGTGATTTTATCTCTGATATGAATAAGTACCCGGTGATTGCTCCTTCTAATGTTTTTAACCATCAGGTTTTAACATCTACAAATGATTTTAACTTTCAGCCCCCTATACAGGCCCCCAATAATCAAATATTTAATGAATCTGTTGTTTTTAATTCGTTTAACCCTCATAATGACATTCCTAGGCGTTCTTGGGGATTATTTGCCCGAGGTGCATCAAATGAGTGCCCCGCTGTTGATAGTGATGGTAATGTTGGTTTATCTGAAGTTACTGAAAATGGTAACACTGTTCCTAAGGAAATGCTTACGCAGCCTGATAATTCTAGCCAACCTGATAATGTGTCTGAACCGTCTAATTTTACTGATTCCAGCACCACTTTAAATATTGACCCCCATGTGGGTATTAATGATGATAACGGGGGGGATCCTAGTGATGATGATGGTGGTGACGACGACGACCCCGGTGGTAGTGGCGCTGGCGACGCTATTCCCGAGGCAATCCCGTCAGAGCCTCCGTTTATTGACAGATTTTCCCAAAGATTTCTTGAAATATATAACGATCCTACCTCTAATTTCGATGATTTTCAGAGTATCGCTGATGATTTTATTCTCGCAATTAAAAAACACCTAAAATTTAAAACTAAAACTGAGGATGGGGCAGCCCGCCCCCCTAAAACAATAAATCCGAATAACCACACCGAAATCCAGAAGCTTTATAGGAAGAATAGGAAAAAGGCCCTCAGATTGATCAATAACGATGATTCCGAATTTTGCGATCTGGACCCGGAGGAGGTTGCTGATCATTATAATAGTAACACTTATGAAAAACCTAATAATACTGAATTCATGAATGAGTATGTTCCTGCTGCTGATAAAATGAATACTAGTCCTTTTACTAAGTTCGAAATTTCTAAAAAACTCAGAGCTTGTGAAAGCACCTCCCCCGGGCCCAGATGGTCTGACCTATAATCACTTAAAAATAGTTGATCCTAAAGCCATCGCCTTAACACCTCTGTATAACTGTTGCCTTAAATTTCAAGCTGTCCCATCCTCCTGGAAGAATACTACTACTATTCTTATTTATAAAAAAGGTCCCAAATCCGATCCTGGCAACTGGCGCCCGATTGCTCTCGGGAATACTATCTACAAACTTTACGCCAGCTGTCTCACTAAGCGTCTCTACCTCTGGCTGGAGAATAATAACATCCTCTCTCCATGCCAGAAGGGCTTTCTACCTCACGATAGGGTTTTCGAGAATAATTATATACTCGACATGATAATGCGCAAGACGAAGATCAAGAGAAAGGATTTGTTTTTCGCCTCCCTAGATATATCGAATGCTTTTGGTTCCCTGCCCCATTGGGTGATATTTGAAGCTCTGAAATTTACTGGGGCGGGGGACGATTTTCTAGCTATTATTAGGGATGTGTATGGGGGGGAGGGCGAAAACGACCTATAAAACTACTAGAGGTTACTCGACCCCTCGTGAGGCCACCACCGGGGTCAGGCAAGGAGATCCTCTGAGCGGGGTACTCTTTATCCTGGCCATCAATTTTAGTGAAGATTCAGCGTGAGGGCTCTGATAGGGACCCTGAACTTAGAAGTATGTTCCATTACATTCTTGCTTACGCCGACGACATACTTCTCATCGCTAGGTCGGCGGGGGACCTACAGGCCCGTCTCAACCTTATCAACCTACTGGCTACCAAAATTGGACTTAAGTTTAATGCTAAAAAATGTATTACTCTCCACTATAGCAGTAAACCCCCTGCTGGATGTAGAAATACCAAATTCAACTTGGCCGGGTCACACATTCCTCATCTTGAGAACGGTGACGCAACAAGATTTTTGGGTAAACCCATCGGCGTCTTTCTCAATCGTGACTCGGTCACTGTTGAGGATATCCGGCAGAGGGATATTAAAATCTTGACCTCCCAGCTTACCCCCTGGCAGAGGACCGACTGCATAAAATCCTTTTTCTACCCATCTTTGCAATTCCTACAACGTACAGAGCAATTATCGAAAACTGATTGGTCATATATTGATGACTCTTTAAGACCTTTTATTAAGAAAACCCTTGGCCTCCCGTCAAATGCCGCCAACGAATACCTATATGGAAATAGAGATGATGGATTGTTTGGTATTCCGTTGGCGGCTGAAGACAGTGACATCGCCTTGATTGACGGGGGGTTTAAATTATTAACTTCAACTGATACTACTGTGCAGAAACTGGCCTGGGATGAGTTAGTGGAAACTGCTAATTGGCGATATGACTCCACCGGCCATTCGAATGTACAAGATTATCTGAATTCTGCACCTGCTACCCGGACCTCCGATAAATACAAGTCGCCTTTGTCTAGGGCACGTCAAGCCACCAGGAGATTAGGGGCCGAATGGCGTATTGAAGATGCTAGCAACCTCGAAATAGTTATTGGTGAGGAAGTTCTTAGAAACAGAAAGCTCATTTTTAAACAAATGCGGAAATACCTTAGAAGTGAGCGTACCCTGTCGCTGAGGGCCCATCCTCATCAAGGTAAAACTAACATATGTGTGGCCGCGGCCAAGTCCAGCTGCCACTTTTTTAGAGATGGAAAATACATGACTTTTAAAGACTGGCGTTTTATCCACAAAGCGCGGCTGGGATTGCTTTACCAACTTAATGCCATCAAAAAAGCCCGTGGTCACACGAATTTCAAATGTCGCAAATGTCCCCTACCGGAAACTTTACCACACGTATTGGACCACTGCATGGTGCATAGCACACTTTATAAAAAGAGACATAATGCTGTGGTCAACCGAATTAAAAAGGCTGCTTCTGGTAGGTGGACTATCCTTGGTGAGGATCAAGTGATTGGTACTCAAAATTGCCGGCCCGATCTAGTTCTACAGAAAGGCAATGATATATTAATACTGGATGTTACATGCCCATTTGAAAATGGTGCAAATGCTTTTGATATAGCCAGAAAAAGAAAGGAAGATAAATATGCGAGTCTGGCTACTGAACTTGCTACTAACAATAAAAGAGTTCGTATAGAAGCGATCGTGGTCGGGGCCCTTGGATCTTGGGATCCCAAGAATGATAGAGTCATCCGGAGGCTATGCTCTGACAATTATGCAAAGTTAATGAGAAAGATCATAGTATCAGGAACAATTAGCTATTCTCAAGATGTGTACTTTGAACATACCCGGATGGCTGATGGTCCTCAAGATTCCGGGGGTCGTCACTAGCCTGCCTGCTGCTTATATTCTTTTAGTGTTTTTTAATATGTTTTTATGTATGTTTTTATGTATGTTTTTAAATAAAGTTTTAGTATGTGTTTTTACATAAAGTTTTGTACAAACAAGGTTCTGAGATAAAGAACCATAGAACTGACTTACGCCACATGGACACACACTTTAGTTTTTTCTCAAATGGTCACGACTAATTGTAAATTCCAGACCCACACGTAGTAACATTTCTCGTAGTAACCCTTTTCTGTATGCTAATTGTCTTGTCGGTGATTTGATTGTCGGCTAAATGACATAGACCCGAAAAAATGGTATTAACCTATAAAAACTTATGAACTGGATAAACGGAAATATCATTCGGAATTTTTTCCGTTACATCAGAAAAGGCATGTTCAGTCGGAAAAACCTATAAAAATTTATAAACTGGAAAAACGGAGAAGTCAGTCGGAAAAATTCTTGTTAGATCGGGAAAAAAGGTAAGTTTAGCCGAAAAAAAGGTATCAATCTATAAATATTCATGAATTGAAGAAATATTTTTGTATTTTTTAATTAAATAAGAAAAACAGATCGAAGAAAACCTATAAAATTTTATTCTTAGTCGGATTTATTTCACCTTGCAATTTCTAATTAGAAAAATAAGAAAGAAAACAATTTATAACGAAGAAAACATAAATTTATTCTTAGCCGGAACTAATTAATTTAACTAGCTGGTAATTTACTAATTACTTTAATTTTTTAATTAATATAACTTATTAAAACATAGGATTTTATTTTTCTGATAAAACTATTCAGAAAAATTTTGATTTGTCAAATATTGTGTACTCGGAAGCCTCGATATGACGAAATATATATATATATTTATGTACATTTTGTAGCTATATTAATGTTATTTGTAACTGTGGTATTTTGAGTTAAAACTTAATATTTCGATTTCTTTCTGTACCTTTTGACTTCGAAATATCGAAATCTACCTGTATTTATTTACTGTCGGAAAGTTTTTAGCTTAGTCTCGAAATTTTAAGATATACTGATTGACATGAAGAAACAATATATATTTTTTTTTATCTAAACTCTAAATTTAGTTAGAAATATGTATCACGGAATTTAAATGGTATCCGATGAAAATTCAAAACTGAAATACAAATATTTGGTATTTTTCCATATCGAAATCTGGACGTTTTCCACTCTATACAAATTTTACCTTTAATTGAAAATAATTATGGTTTTATTTTTTCCTACTAACTAATTTTGTGTTTTCTTTTTATTTTATTAAAAAATATATAATTAAAAGTGTGAAATTGTTTTTATTTACTTTTTTACGTAATTTTTGATTGATTAAAAAAGTGCTTAAGAAATATATATGATACAGGACGAAAATTGAAAATACCCAAATACTTTGAATTTTTATTTCGAAATAATCTGAATATTTTACAGTCCATACAAGTTTATTTCTCCCAGAAATAATACGTTCGTTTTCTTTTTCCTGAATCAATTGTATTCAATTTTTTTAAATTTTTTTATTAATACTATTGCAGGCCTGTCCAACCTTTTAGTGAGTAAGGGCACATCTCACTTATTGGCACTCAATGAAGGGCGCCACCATTCACTTGACCATAATATTGCATGCGGCATAATTTGCGATAATATTGCATGCGACAATATTATCGCAAAGTGTTAGTATAAACGCACGTCGTCACATAATGCAACTGAATCCTACAGCAGTAGATAAATGGTCCAACAGTTCTGAAGTTAAATATGTTAAATCTCAAATTATACATTTGTCTATGAGAAGACTGTCTCAAAAATGTTTGTAGAATAAAATGCAGAAATTTTAATCGCGCGTACAATAACATCAATAAATAAAAATAAATAAATAAACATGGAAATCAGAGATATTGCTGTGCTTCTTTTAAGATGTGTAAATATGCTATGACTTATTTCGAATGACTGAATTTAGTTTTATAAAAAGTACAAAGACAGGCATAATAGTGACCAATGCATTTGGGTGGTTCCGCAGAGGTAGTCCGAAAGTGTTTTCATAAATGGAAACTATGCTCAAGTTTTTTAAAGCAAAGTAAAAAAAAAAATAAATACATAAATATAAGCCCTAAAATTTCAAAAGTTAAGATGGAATAATTAAGCCCCTTATTCCTCGTATAAGACAGTTAATGGGCCATTGTAACAACAGACCAAGAAAAAAAAAAAAAAAAAAAAAAAAGGCTCAACTTTCAGGCACATCTATCATCAAAATGTTGGGGGAGATGAGAAATATTTATTTTTCTGTTACTTCTTATAAGACATACTAGCGCACCCGACAGACGATGTCCTTCTTGGCACCGACTCCAGAAAATCAAATAAATGTACGTAAATATGGTAATACGCAGAATAAACATTACGCTCTTAATTTAATTTCTTATTACAATTATGTAAGGAAATTATTTTTTACTCTTCATTAGTTTTTGAAGTCGGTTCAATTTTTGATAGAAAAGTTTATTTTTCTCTTTTTAGTTAAAAGTTAACGATTGTCTGAAGTCGATTAATCAAAAAATTATAATACAGGAAATATTATTGTAAAGCATACACGTTTGTCAGCAGTGGGGTTCGAACACGCAATCTCTTTCTTCAAGAAGCTGAGCTTAAATCTGGCGCCTTAGACCGCTCCGACATTCCGTCCGCACTCCATTCATCGAACTTATTCAACACTTTTAATTAGCGAAAAATCACTAACTATTAGTTTTTGCCTAATTACAAAAAAAGTACTGAATCAGTTTTTGCCTAATTACAAAAAAAGTACTGAATCAAATTCGATGAAATGTGAATCTAAACCATTCTCAAATCCACTGGAACACACACACAAAATTTCATTAAAATCGGTCCAGTCGTTTAGGAGGAGTTCAGTGACATACACACGCACAGAAGATTTTTATATATAAAGATAAGCATTGAAAATTTGAGGTTTTTGCGCCGAAGACATCACCAAATTAGGAAATTATGAATTATCTCACGAATTACTGGATTTAAACGAATTTGCTTAATCGTTTCCGTAGGATTCCGTATTTTTAAGGAATTTTTTAAAAGTTCGTTCTTTTTTCTACTCATCGTAATTAGCGAAATTCTGATGTGAAATTAAGTAAATGAATTAAAATGAAATTAAGTAAATGAGAAATTAGCAATTTTCAAGATTTTTGGTATGGTAGATTTTTTTGTGCTATGATTAATACGAAATCCTGACTTTCTTTAATATATATAGCACTTTTAATTAGCGAAAAATCACTAACTATTAGTTTTTGCCTAATTACTAAAAAAGTACTGAATCAATTTCGACGAAATGTGAATCTAAACCATTCTCGAATCTACTGGAATGCACTCAAAAATTTCATCAAAATCGGTCCTGTCGTTTAGGAGGAGTTCAATTACATACACACGCACAGAAGATTTTTATATATAAAGATTTCCAATTTTCACCAAAATTACCAAAACTTATCAAATTAAACCATCACGATTACACTTTATAAACAATTACTACAAATCGTAAAAATATACATGATTAAAATTCCAAAGTATCTTTCCAGTTTTTAACTCTTTGGGGGCAAGCAATTGTGTTACTGTAATATGGAACTTGCAGCAGAAGTTAAAAAAAAAAAATTAAAAGTAATGAAAGGCATTTTTTAAAATTTGTTTTACCACCAAAATTATAAAATTTAAAATTCATTAAATGTTTTTGGTGGCAATCTTGATTAAAATTAGATGAAATATATATCATCGTCCCTCAATGGGTTTTAATGCATTTTCAGTTTTTGAAAATATCTCTGATGCAAATATTAATGATTTTAAAGAAAGCTTTCTCTATAATGGAAATTTACATCTAGAAAATTTAATACAGTAGAACCCCGCAAATTCGGACCCCGCTAATCCGGATCGGTTTGGTCATTTTTTTTTCAAATTTGAGAATCAACTGGCCATACGACTTGCAAAAGGCGTAAAAAACTGGCACAGCAGAAATTTACAAACTTTTTTATTACAAAGAAAACATTTTTACTGTCTGTAAATATTCAGTAAGTTTAACATAAAGGTGATTTTCTGCAAATATGTTTCATTTTATTGTATTTTTCACTAATTCTCCGGATAATCCGGATTTTCAATAATCCGGATTGGGTCTGGTCCCAATTAATCCGAATTATCGGGGTTCTACTGTACTAGGAAATTTTCAAAAGGGCGCCAAGAAAATCTTCAAAGGGTGCCATGGCGCCCGCGGGCGCCGCGTTGGACAGCCCTGTACTATTGCATTTTGTTTAGTTCGAAAAATGAGGGGAAACACCAAATTGTTACGTTGCTTTAAAGTTTGTCGTTAGAAAGCATTAAAACTTATATTAATAAGAAATCCCGTATTTTTGACAAATTTTTGTCTCTAAAATATTCCTTAAGCTAACAGATCTCAATTTTATTAAAAAAAAAAAAAAAAAAAAAAAGCGCGAGAGATTTTAACTGACTTCTGAAAAATAGAGAGATAGAACATTGTTTTCTCTTCGACGTAAAGCTTGGGCACCTAGACAACTGGGCGCTGAAACTCTCGCCCTGTGTCAAATACAAAACAAACAGCGCCTGCGTTAACTCTTTGTTTAAACCGTTAGTATTCTGGCTCATAGTACGAAATCATCCAATTACAAAATGTTGATGCGATAATATTTTGGTATTTGGTTAATACAGCAAAACCTCTAAATAACGGACACCTCGGGAACGTAGAAATTGTCCGCTATTCGGAGGTGTCCGCTATTGGGAACACCTCAAAGATTAAAAAATCACTGAGAAATTCTTAATGTTTCATTAATTGACTTTTATATGGCCTAAAACCTCTATTATATGATTAATTAGAAATTTAAAAAAAAATTAAGCAGTAAAATTGAAATAAAATTGTGCACACCTTTATCCACTGTTTATTACATTCTTATGAAAAAAATCTGTTACAAAAGTTTACTTTTGCTCGTGATTACATGTAATTTGTTTTTAAATGTGACGTTATTTGGACATTATAGAGTTCCAAGCGCAGAGGGGGGGGGGGGATAGCACATTTGGACCTCAAGCCCCTTCGCGACGGGAGCTTTTTACGAAATTATAAATGTTTTGTCATCGGTTTTTAAATACAGAAATTTGTGCCTTATTAGATCGAGAAAATGTTCCGATTAAATAAGGAAAATTTTATTGCCGGGGATGAACAAGAACTCTTAAGTATTTTTGTGGTACGTATACGTGTTACTCGTCCCCAAGGGGTTAAAAGAATAAAATCTCAAACTTTTTTGGAGGGACATTTCAATGCTCTAGGAGATGTCTCTCCCGAGTAACTTCCTGAATTCAACACTGAACATGGAGGGGGAGGGGATTTTCCCCAGCTCACGATCTACATTAATGTATGGTCACAAAATTTATGATACAATGTCCTGATAAATTTAGAGGTCTTTTTACTTTTTTTTCATTTTTTTTTTCTCGTTAAAAAACATTTTTTCATTCTTTATCGCCGAAAATAGTGTCCGCTATTCGGAGTGTCCGTTATTCAGAGGTTAAACATACAAAAATTCAGGTTTTGGGAGTGGGGATTGGAAAACTGTCCGTTAAATAGAGGTGTCCGCTATTCGGAAGTGTCCGTTATGGCGGTTTTACTGTAATTCAATATATTTGCATCAGTTATGTTCCCACCTAAATGTAAGAGACAAAAAGTGTAATGTGGGTTACGTAATTCCATTTTCGTTAGTGATTACAGGAACACACATAATAAACAAAAGCATGCTGATAAAATTTCAACCCATATATACATATACCGTTTTGCATTACTGGAGTTCCCCCCCCCCCCCCAAAAAAAAAAAAAAAAAAAAAATTAGATATATAAAATGTGTAAATAACTATTGCATTCATATTTAATAATGGATTTTTTTATTTATTTATTTTTTGAGGGGACGGATAAATTATTTAATAACTTGTAAAAATGTACTGTTATTCGATTACTTTTTTGATAGTTAGTATTGCAATTCCCGAACTATTTGCTAATTTTGTTTCAAACTGGAGATGACAAGCTAGTTATTATTTAAATTTCATGAAATTATTATTTTTTTAACTACATTTTTTCTTTTAATGTATTTGCCTTCTTTTTTGCCAACCATTTTACAATTTGCAAGTCAATGTATTTAGTATTATGCATGAAGTTAAAACTGTAGTATTAGTCCGTTTTCTAATTACATCCCGTGTGCAATTTTATGATTAAGTATAATGAGTGGTCTCATTTTGTTCCTTATGTCTTGTAGACTAAGAAAAGCGATGGTGGACATCCGGGACCCGCGACTGGGGAGGGGGAGGGGGAGGGGAAGGGTTGAAAAGTGCAAGGGGAGAAAATTCCATTTCATAAAAAATAAAGAAAATTATGTATAAACATTAATGTTTAAAACATTTATAGATTAGGAAAAACATTTGCGGACATCCAGGATCCGCGATTGCGGAGGGAGAGGGGGAGGGGAAGGGTTGAAAAGTAGAAAGGGAAAAAATTCCATTTCTTAAAATATAAAGAAAATTATGTATAAATATTAATGTTTAAAACATTTATAGATTAGGAAAAACATTTGTGAACATCCAAGAGCTGTGACTTGGGAGGGGGAGGGGGATGGGGAGGGTAAGGGAGGGGAAGAGTTGCAAAGTGCAAGGGAAAAAATTCCATTTCATAAAAAGTAAAGAAAATTATGTATAAATATTAATGTTTAAAACATTTATAGATTAGGAAAAGCATTTGTGGACATCCGGGACCCGCGACTGGGGAGGGGGATGAGGATGGGGATGGGGAGGGTGGGAGAGGGGAAGAGTTGCAAAGTGCAAGGGAAAAAATTCCATTTCATAAAAAATAAAAAAAAATATGTATAAATATTAATGTTTAAAACATTTATAGATTAGGAAAAACATTTGTGGACATCCGGGACCCGCGACTGGGGAAAGTAAGGGGAGGGGAAGGGGAAGGGTTGAAAATTGCAAGGGAGAAAAATTCCATTTCATAAAAAATAAAGAAAATTATGAATAAATATTAATGTTTAAAACATTTGTAGATTAGGAAAAAACATTTGTGGACATCCAGGAGCCACGACTGGGGAGGGGGAGGGAAGGGGAAGAGTTGCAAAGTGCATGAAAAAAAATTCCATTTCATAAAAAATAAAGAAAATTATGTATAAATATTAATATTTAAAACATGATAAATTAGGAAAAACATTTGTGAACATCCGGGACCCGCGACTGGAGAGAAGTAAGGGGGAGGGGAAAGGTTGAAAAGTGCAAGGGAAAAAATAATAATAAGGGTAATTGAAAATGAACTGAGTGATGATAAATACTAAATGATACAAATTTTTTAACGCTAAATATTATTTATTATCTTTTTATTGTTATTCCATACTAGCCGCCCTGGCGACCAGTTTGGTCTCCAGGTCTTATGACTTGGTCATTGAGTTTTTCTGTAAAAGGCCTTTAATGATGTCTACCTTACATTAAACGAAAATATCGTTCATTTAATGCCAATCATTTAATTGTATATTAAATTTTACGTGAATTGGCTTATTTACATTTCACTTAGTCAAGAAAATGTTTTGAAAGTTGAGTTGTATAATATTTCACTTAGGAGAATGAGACTGAAGTTTGATTGGATTACATGCTCGAATTATTTTTGCATGGCAAAATTGATTATTGGAGAACTTGCTATATGAATTATTACCTCCATAAATTATTTTTTTTCCTATCATAGGAGAATGAATCTTTTATCGTTTACTTTGGTGTAAACAGGTTTTGGGAAGATAATTTAAATTTCACTGATGTAATTTCAAAATATGCAATGTATTTCATCTCTCAAATATCATTTTTTTTCAAGCGATCTCTATAAAAATATCACTTTTATACATATTTATCCGGAAAAAAAATTTTGATTAAAACTGGCCGCTTGGCCTATGAAAAGCAAAGTGGTCATCACGACAAACTGTTGATGACAGCCAAATGCTCTTATAATAGCAATAATCTGTACAATATTTTGGCAACATATCACCTACGCTGGCTAACATGAAATTGGCTGTATAGCATAAAAATAGTGAAGTGGGTAAGCCCGGAAGTGTTGATGACAATCACATGACTTAGGCTTTTATTATATAGATGATTATGATTATACATCATATATTTAAATAGTAAAAACTTTCAAATTTTAAACTGCAAGTAAAAGTTTAACTTCAGAACAAAGTAGGATCACCGGTATCACTGTCATCATAAATTACATCATCAAGGCCTCCAACATTATCACATTTATCAATCTCACCCGAGCATGAACACATTTTAGTTACAAGGTAATCCATTTTATGAACATTTACAGGATGCTACACATCTTGACTTAACACACGAACAACGCACCGATTAAACCAGTTCTTGAGGAGAACATGGCATGTTACACATGACAGGTAGGTATTCCTTTTCCTTTATCATCCAACCAAAATCAGTTGGGGGTGGAATATTAGTTTTTAAAATGTGTGCTCTTTGCCATATTATTGCTTGGTAATAAGCTCTTCTTATGGCTGGGTAAAGGGCGGCTTGAGTTGGAGACATATTTGTTCCTTCAGCTTGCTTTTTTGTAAATAACCACCATTTAGCTCACTCAATGTTTTAATGTTTAATTTTAGCATATACACTGAGCATAGGTATTCTCAAGTGCAATATATGTTTCACTCTCAAGGATATCTGTTTGACCTTATGCGGCAAGTGCTTTCAGAATTCTGTCGTTAGCATTTATGAAGCTCTTCCAAAAACTGGTTTTTGATTTACCACTGAATGAACCAGTGGTGTCAGATCCAGAAAGAGAAGGCAGTCTCACTAAAGCTTCAAATCTTTTTTCTTGCCCTTTTCAACCTTTTCCCCTTCCCTCCCCCTCCCCCGAGCCTAGTTGCAAATCCCAGATGCCCACTATTGCTTTTCTTATTCTATAAAAGATTTAAATACTAATATATATATATATATATATATATATATATATATATATATATATATATATATATATATATATCCCCTCCCATCCCCTCTTGTTCCCTTACCTCCGTCTTCCTAATCACAAGTTCCGAATATCCACCAATGTCATTCTCATCCTATAAACGTTTTAAACTTTGATATTCATGCATAATTTTTTTTGAAACAGAATTTTTAATTGCCCCTTTCAAATTCCTCTCCCCCTCCCCAGTCGTGAATTCCGGATGTCCACAAATGTTTTTCCTAATTTATAAATGTTTTAAACATTCATATTTATACATAATTTTCTTTATTTTTTATGAAATGGAATTTTTTCCCTTGCACTTTTAAACCCTTTCCCTTCCCCTTCCGTTCCCTCCCTCCCCAGTCGCGGGTCCTGGATGTCCACAAATGTTTTTCCTAATCTATAATTGTTTCAAACATTAATATTTATACATTAATTTCTTTATTTTTTATGAAATGGAATTTTGTCCCCCTGCACTTTTCAACCCTTCCCCTCCCCCTTCCTCTCCCCAGTCGCGGGTCCCGGATGTCCACAAATGTTTTTCCTAATCTATAATTGTTTCAAAAATTAATATTTATACATAATTTTCTTTATTTTTTATGAAATGGAATTTTTTCCCATGCATTTTGCAATTCTTCCCCACCCCCACCCTCCCCTCCACCTTCCCCTCCCGAGTCGCGGCTCCTGGATGTCCACAATCGTTTTTCCTAATCTATAAATGTTTTAAACATTAATATTTATGCATAATTTTCTTTATTTTTTATGAAATGGAGTTTTTTTTGCCTTGCACTTTTCAACCCCTCCCCTTCCCCTCCCCCTCCCCAGTCGCGGGTCCCGGATGTCCACAAATGTTTTTCCTAATCTATAAATGTTTGAAACATTAATATTTATAGATAATTTTCTTTATTTTTTATGAAATGGAATTTTTTTACCTTGCACTTTTCAACCCTTCCCCTCCCCCTCCCCCTCCCCAGTCGCGGGTCCCGGATGTCCACCATTGCTTTTCTTAGTCTAGAAAACATAAGGAACAAAATGAGACCACTCACGATACTTAATCATAAAATTGCACACGGACCTATGAAAAGCTGTAATTAGAAAACGGACTATATGGATCTTTTTATATTTTATCAATTTTATTTCATTAATATTTAAGAGTAATGTAGTATTTAAAAAAAAATGCCTACATGACTTTTTATTTTTCTTATTTCAATGTTCAACAACAAAGAAAGTTAATTTATTTTTTGTAGTTCAAATGTCAATATATGCAAAATATTCTGTATTTTTAAAACTTTGTTATAGTACCATATATAGTAATTTTGTCTCACTGCATAATAATATTTTGATTATTATTTTATAGATAAACTTTTATTATTATTATTATTTGTGTGTGTGTGTATAGATAAAAAACAAAATTTAATAATTTGAAACTTGAAAATAATTTCGGCCTTGGGTGAAGATAAAATGGCGCATCTTTTGACTTTTTAAAGCTAACTGATGTTGAGAAACACCGAAAATACTGGCGATTAAATCGATCTTTAAACCTTTTTTGCAATTTGCAATTTTTTATTGGTACATTTTTTTCTTTTTTTGTGCCTGATGTGCCTGTGCGTGCAGGGGAGGGGGATGTAGACGGAAAAGGAACCAGAATTTTACTTTTGACTTATGCATTTCGTTTATTTGTTTGGTATTTTGTGCATATTTTCATACGGAGGAAGCAAAACTGTAGACTCTATTTAATTGCCTTATTTATTTATTTTTTTAAAAAGAATAATTTGAAAACACAATGAATTCGCTCCTGAAAACTTACATACTTTGCTTTAATAATTTGTTATTTATCTATGTAATGCATCTAATATATTTATATGATGTATCTAATTATATATTTTATCTAATAACCGGGCAACGGCGGGCGGATCAGCTAGTAGAGATATCTATACATATATAAAATAGTTTGTCCTGACTGACTGATAATCAAAGCTCAGCCCAAAATACTGAATTTAGAACCATAAAAATTGGAAAGAAAATACTTTTTATGATGTAAGCGTCCACTAAGATGGAATATTTAAAATTACCCCCCCCCCTAACAGGGTCAAGCCGGCGCAGGGGGCCGGGCCTAGGTTTTTCCCGAACTGGAACAACTTGCCATATCTCAGCAAACATTTATGGTAGGAGTGTGAAATTCCAGAAATTAAATCTACTAAAAAAATTATTAAACACATAATCCAACGATTTCGAAATCCTCCCTAAGGGGATTAAAAGGGGGGGGGGTCGAAAAATTTAGGACATTTGGCACATCTCAGCAGTTTTTTTAAATAAGAGCATGGAACGGCTGAAAATAAAATTATTAAAAACTGATTAAATACGTGTTTCAGCGATGTTTTAAAACTTCCACCCCCGAGGGGGTTAAAGTGGGGGTGGAAAAATTCCATACGTTTTTGGATCCATCATGTGCCGTATCATAGGAGAGCCCTCAGATCACTCTTTCATATCATAAACCTTTCTCCCCTGACCCTTCCAATTTCCCTACCAGGGACTATTTTCGATCTTTTTTTAAACTATAGCGTTTTATCATTTTAGATCGGATTTTTTTTTACGGGGCGATCCGATAAATATTATTTATGATATATAAAAATTATCAGTTAGAGGAAGAGGAGGCAATTTGGGAGGGGGGCAATTTCCTAAATTTCACCTACATCTCTCTTGTGATATATCGTTGGATACCTACTTTGATCTCACTGGCGACCACTTTTCTAAGTTTAGCCGACACCTTTCGTGTGATATATCGTTGGAAAGCCCCATGATTGCTTATTCGTATTATACACTATCCATGTCCCTCTCGGGTGGTACGGTTATTGTATTCCATCAGGAGATCTTCTAATAACGGGGAAATGTATTGCTATACAAGACTAATAATAACGTAAGATTATTTGACCATCTCGATACACTAAATCATAGTTATCTTGAGAATTATGATTATATTAGTCATGTTGGCCATAGTACTCGGAAATTTTTCTTCTTGAAGTCGGAAATTTATGAGCCTACACCCCCCCCCTACGCGACTAGGGTGGTTTACGCCCCTGAGGGTGCCATTATTCATATGATTAAAACAATTTCGCAATATAATCACATAATATCGCACGTCTTAACATAATGCAAATTAATCTTACAGTGATAGACAAAAGGCACACTACGATTCTGGAGTTACATGTATTAATTTTCAAATTATACATTTTGTCAGTAGCGTACCTATGTTTTTTGGCGCCCGGGACCAGCAAGAAATTTTGCGCGCCCACCCCAATATAGACATATAGCAATTTCTCTGAATTTGGCGCCCCTAGGCCTCGGCGCCCGGGGCGGACGCCCCCCTTGCCCCCCCTTAGCTACGCCACTGTTTTGTTATGAGAAGGCTATCTCAAAAACGTTTGTAGTATAAGGGGTTGGAAACTTTAATTGTACCCATAATAACAACAAAGATAAACATGCAAGTCAGGAATATTGCCAGGTTTCTTATCAGATGTGAAAATATGCGTTGGCTTATTTTGAAGACGTTAATTTAGTTTTATAAAAAAGTACAAAAACAAAGATAGGCATGATTGTTGGTACTGCTCATTTCTAGAGAACAGTTTTTAATCCTAGAAGCTATATTCGAGCTATATAAGTTCGTGTTTGTTTTCTTTAAAAAATATTCAATCCACTTGACATTTTTTCATTTATTTCCACAACACACACATATATAGTTGGACAGACACTAACACTAACTATTTACATAAAAAAGATATATTTTTACGGGGAAGTAAAATATTCTTCCTCGCATCGTGAATTCGTAACAACTTCTACGTTTTTAACAAAACATTGCGTCACAGGTGGCTTTTCATCGGCGACCGCAAGGCGAATTTAGGTTGTTTCACACGTGATTTGTAACACATTGCCCCCCCCCCATGAACCTATGGGGTTCATCACAATATATGTTGCAATACCATACATTAAATCAAATACAAATTTCAAAATATAATAAGAATATGCATACTTTAAGACAATTTAAGATTTCTGGACATACACTTCAACTAGAATAATAAAAGAAAAGATTACAATGCAAATTTTACTAAAAACAGTTAATTGTCATTGATTTCCAAATTATAAAGTAATTGCACCGGTCTTCTCAAAACAGATTTTTGAGTTTTTATTTTGCAGGCCCTAACCTTGCCGTCTCTTCCAGGAAAGGTTTCTATAATTTTACCTAAACTCCAGAAATTTCTGGGTAAACTATCGTCTTTTATTAAGAGAATATCGTTTATTACTTACCCATCATACGTAGTATAGGGTAAGTCTTGCAATCGTTTTGAAAATCGAAAAAATTTTTTTGACAGATTTACACGTTTTAGATAGTGGAGATTCCGAAAAACATATTTTTAGAAAAAAAATTTTGCCGTCCGTCTGTCTGTCTGTCTGTAAACGCTCTATCTCCCGAACAAATTGAGATAGAGACTTGAAATTTTGTATGTAGTTAGTATGTAAGAATGGGACGAAGCCTATTTAATATCAGCAACCTCGATTATCCGGAACTGTTTTTTTCGGACTCTCGAAAAATTCGTTCTGATGAAAGTTACATAAAAATTTTCGAATTTTTTTGTTCTAAGGAATGGACATAAAAGGCAATAAAATAACACACATTTTGCATATAAAACGAAATCGATCGGATTATTAGTTGCCGAGATATTTGTAATCCTGTTTTCCACATTCTTCGATTTTTCATGACCCTGTATTTCATTCAAATTTCAATTCAGAGGTATATTTTAATTGGAAATGAGACGCTTAATTTGACGCAGTTAATTGTTAGTTAATAGAATTATTATTTTTGGAGTTATAAGGATGTTTCTTTTACGCAGTTTGGTACTACTTGAATAGTTTGGCGTTTTATATAATTTGTCGAAATTTGTACATCAGCAGTTTTTTAATATAGCAGTACTATGTATATTAGCAATATTTAAATTTTGTTTATGAATTGCAATGCATTGTATAAAAAGTTTTCACATGTTTTATTTTCATATACATATCCATGATGGGTAAGTATTACGGTGGCCCCCAACGACTAGTTTTAAATTGGGGAATATTAGTTTTGTTTATACTTTGGTGGGCTGATCTCAAATTTAATAAATACTCTTCCTTCCATCGGGATCAAAACAATCTCATCAATTTTTCTCGATAATTATAAGATTTAAGCAATTCTTTCCTGGAAGAGAAATTCGAGTCAATGTGCAGGCGTGCTGGAGGGAGGGAAGTTATTCTTCTCCCTGTCAAAAAATGTGCTGGGCACAATGGTACGGGGCCCTGGCTTTCATCACTCATGTAAGTGACGGGTCTAGAATTTATGGTGCCTTCTATTTCAGCTACTATGGTGGACAGTTCGTTATAAGTTAATGATGCTTTGCCTAGCGTTTTACGTAGGGCTGTTTTAACACTTCGCACCATCCTTTCGTAAAAGCCACCCCACCAGGCGGCTTTTTCTACTATATATTTCCATTTTATTTTATGGGAAGCAAAAAATTCTTTCACCTCTGGATGAGCTACTAAGCTCCAAAGTTTCTTAAATTCTAGTTCAGCACGTTTAAATGTACGTGCATTGTCGGAATAAATTACGGAGCATAAACCCCGTCTAGCTATGAACCTTCTAAATGCGAGCAAGAAGGCTTGTGTAGATAAACTGTCTACCAGTTCCAAATGAACATTTCTTGTTACAGCACAGGTAAGAAGTAAAATGTATTGTTTATTTGTCTTATCTTTTACGAATAAGGGACCTGCGAAATCGCATCCCAGAATATTAAATGGTGGAGACTGTTCAATACGATCAGGTGGCAACGGAGCTACTATCTGGTCTCCTGGATTCGCAGAAAATCGTTTGCAAACAACACATTTCTTGAGTAGACCCTTTATCGTTTTTCTGGCTTTTAGAAGCCAGAACCTTTCTCTGATTTCAACAAGCGTATGTGTCACTGAAGAATGATACACTTTCTCATGTGCATTCCAAATAATTAACTCAGCTAATTTAGTTTTGGGTGGCAGAATAATCGGATACTTTTCATTTTCTAGCAAGATGTTAGATTTTGAAAGTCGCCCGGAAACACGTAAGATGCCCTCAGCATCCAGAAAAGGATTTAATTTCATGAGACTAGAATCTCTAGGAAGGGGTTTTGCCTTTTCCAAACATTTAATTTCTACAAAGTATTTTTCATTTTGAATTTGTCTTATCCAATAATTTTCCGTTTCCTGGAGTTCTTCCAGTGTTAAAGTGTCTCGATTATCTTGTTTATGCCTAGTCAAATTTATGAAACGCAATACATAGGCTGTTATTCTCAACAATTTATTTAAATTAGAATATTTATTAATGTCGATGATTCTTTCACGAGTGATAACCGAGTTCACGACAATTTTATCCTTGGATTCCATTTCAATGTTAGAAAAAGAAGATTTTACGTTATTGTCACGTTTTGGCCAAAATTTTTCGGATTTACTTAGCCAATCCGGGCCATGCCACCAGTGCTTATTACTGGTTAATTCTTTGGAAGAGAGTCCTCAGTGAGCATCAAAGCGCGTATATAGGATATACTATATACGCGTTTTGGTGAGCATATCAGCTGGATTATCTTTACTGCTGACATGCCTCCAGGCACTGGGGTCAGAATTTTCTTGTATCTCCGCTACCCTGTTTGCAACAAAAGGCATCCATTTGGCAGCAGAATTTTTGATCCAGTTCAACGTTATTGTGGAGTCCGTCCAGAATACTACTCTTTGAATGTTATTGAAAACATTTTTTAAATGGCTGGCTATTCTGGCAGCTATTAATGCACCTAGAAGCTCTAATCTCGGCAAAGTGATTCTTTTTAAAGGGGCCACACGAGCTTTAGAAATTACAAAACAAGTTTTAGAAAAGCCCTCGGAAGTCTGGTATTTGAAGTAGCCCACCGCCCCGTAAGATTTTAACGAGCATCAGAAAAAAGATGAAGTTGAACTTTATCATCTAAAATATTATCTGTGTTAAAATAATACCTGGGTACCTGAATCTTTTCTAACAGTTTTATTTCGCTACACCATTTTTCGTATTTTTCCTTAAATTCTTTAGGAAGTGTGTCGTCCCATTCTAAACCGCGTTCCCATAACTCTTGAAGAAGTAATTTAATTCTAATTAAGAATGGCGATAAGAATCCGATAGGATCGAATATTTTGGCAGCGCTGTGCAAAACATGTCTTTTGGTGTATTCCAAATTATCACCATCTGACATAAACTCCTTAAAATCTATTCACAGGACGTCCTTTATATTATCCCAATTAAGTCCCTGAATTTTTAATGACTTTCGTCTGTTTCTATAACTGGGTTACCATTCTTCCATAATTCCCTTAATTCTAAAGAATTTGTATTAAACTTTCTCACGTTCATATTCGCATCCTTAAGTATTGAGACAGCAGAAGCTGATAAATTGAAAGCTTCTTGAACTGTCGGAGCCCCAAATGCCAAATCGTCCACGTATAAAAAATTGTCTAACATATTATAAGCAATAGGATTAATTTCTTTGTACTTTCTAATATGTTTCTTAATTGTCGAAGCCAACACGTACGGGGAGCTCGTGACGCCAAAACAATGTCGGTTAAAATGATATAAAGTCACAGGCTTATCTATGTCACAATCATCAAAGTATAAAAAACACAAATAATTCCTGTCCTCTTTAGACACTTCTATTTGCAAGAATGCTCTAGCAATATCGCCCAAAAAAGCAATTTTATGAGACCTGAAATTTAATATTACGTCAATTAAATTAGGATTTAAATTTTCTCCGGCGAAAAGACAATCATTTAGACTTTTTTCATTCTTTCTTTTACTGCTAGCATCATAAACAATTCTTGATTTTGTACTAGAAGAATCTGGTCTAAAAATGATTTGGTGTGGCATTACGTAACCAATAAAGCAATTAGTATCGCACTTTTGAATAATACCTTCACTTAATTGTTCTTTCATAATATCGTTATATTTCTGAAATAAAGATTCATTACCCCTTAATCTCTTTTCCAGACCCACAAATCTCTGTTTCGCAACTTCGTAATTATTTGATAAACTTTGTTTGTTTACTTGAGACGACCATAAAAGTGGCGCGATATACCTTTGATTCTCGAAAATTATTTCCCTTTGAAATTGCGTAACCAGGCCCGTAGCTAGGATTTTCTTTCGGGAGGGGCTCAATTTTGGAATTTTTTCTATTCTTGAAAAAGTAATTTCAATTATATTAAGTAAAAAATTTAAAAATAACATAGGCTTATCCTAATGTGTGTTTCTACATAGAATACTATTTAACTATGTCAAATATTGTTACTTCATATTTAATTTTTTCAATTTCTGTTGCAATTTTTAACTTTTAAGAGCACTTCCAGTCTCCAAACCGGTTCGGAAACCAGAGATTTCTGAATTTTCAGAATTTTTCTGCGAAACTTAAAAAGCACAAACTAACAATGTTTGATATGAACCTCAAGTAGGGGAGAGGGGGGGGGGGCACCTCTGAACACTCTAAATATTTTCCTTCAATTAAATTATTTTCTAAAAATGTCTATGCAATACATTACTACTCTTCAGTGCAATAAATATACAAAGCTGATCCATTTTGTATGCACAATACTCTCTATTCAAGATATGTATTTTCTTTCTCTTGAATCTAAACTTAAGAAAATAACATTCTAAGATTTTTGTTCAAAATTTTGTATCCCTAAAATTTTGATTTGTTGTTCAACACTTAAATAAAGATGTAATCTTTATTTTATAAGTTTTGTTTTATTCATATTCTGCAGCCAAACTGAGTAAACAGTTACTCCATGATGTGATGGGGCACCATTAAACATTTAAAATTATGAAGTAAAGGGTTGTTGATGTACCTAAATATTACTATTTTTGGAATTTTTTCTATGTGAAAAATTCCAAAAATAGTTAATTAAGAAAATTCTTAATTACTCACTTAATTAAGAATATCAAAGAACATGAACTTATACTGCTAACAATCCTTCCTTATTGCACACATGTACTATAATAATCTCTGGATGTATCAGCGATTGGAAGTTTCAAACTTAAATTGATGATGGCATTCATTTATTTGATAATTGCAAAGTCCGGATACACAATAATGATTCTTGGTTTAGTAGGTTTGTCTAACAAAGCCTATAATTCTTTCATTTACTCTTTCCCAAACTACGAAATTACTAGTACTTTCATACTAAATAAAATGGAATTTAAGTCAGGTTTTTTCATAAAAAGTGTGAATAAAATTTTTTTATTTTCCAGAAGCATCAAATATCATATTGGTGTATTACAAGGATATTTTTAAAAAGTTTTCTCTATCAAACATAACTGGAGAGACATTCTGTGTTCTTTCAACAATGATTTTTGACATCAACTTTGATGGATTTAAGTTTGGTTAAATAATAGAAAAATTATTAGTTTCAATAAAATATAGTTATTAAATTTTATTCACATTACTTCATATTCCTGTGTTTTATAGTTTTTATTAGTTTCAATAAAGTATAGTTATTAAATTTTATTCATATTCTACCGTTTAATGAAAACTCTCAATATTTTCATATTTTATTCATTTTTTCAAAGGTACCCCTACATGGGGCAGGTTTGAACAGACATATTTCAGCTTTTTAAATCCTCACAATTTTTTTTAAAATTTATATGGAAAACTTTTAATTTCAGGTTTATATGATGAAGAAATGCACTGTTTTTATTATGTAATACTTAAAGCACAAAAAATATAATTCAAATAAGAAATGTACTGATTTTTTAAAAAAAATTGTTCAAATGTGACCACTTCTCTCCTATCCTATGAAAAGAAATGTTGTAAAATATTGAAATGCAAACAAATAATATGTATTGATTTAAAACATAGGATCAATGTTAACGTGCGAGAATCTGACATTACGAGTGCGAGGTCTTGAAACTATTGATCTATAAATAAAGTAAATTACAAGCATTATTTTTTTGAAAAAAAATTAAAATTTTTGATTTTAGTAATTTTTTGAAAAAAAAAATTGCTACAGTCATATGTAATCATAAAAATTATGTTTGTATTTCACATTTTCTGATTATAATAATTATAAATGTTACTCTTGGTAAAAAAAAAAAAAAAAAAAAAAAAAAAAAAAAATTACTAACAGTGCTGAATTCAGGCACTTTTCTCCGGGAGGGATTTTTGGGGCTCCGGGAGGGACATTACAGTGTTCCGGAGGGGGGATTTGTATTTTTTTACCATTGAAAACACAAAATCACAAATTTTCTGGGGTAGGAAATCTCATTGCTCCGGGGGAGGGGAAATATCCCCCTCCCGGGCACCCCTAAATTCAACACTGTTTACTATAGTGTAACAGAAGCAATCATCATAATTTCTTCTTAGCCATGATGATGATTGACTTATCAAGATCTTCTGTAATTTCCCGAAGAATGTATATCATGGAAAATATACTCAGTCTGTCATCGACCATAACGCTTCGAGTCAAAGATTTAATTATTTTCTTTGCCGAAAAATATCTTTCAGCACTGCCTGTTGTTACTCGACTTTCAACCAAAACTGTCAGAAAGTGTTTGATTTTATCGTAATACATCACATTACAGTACTAAAACTTTCAAAACCTCTGTGTTGGTGTCAACATTAGCAATTTGTTTCCACCCTAATTCATATTCAGCTTTCACTTGCTACATTGACACTTTATCCTGAAAATATTGCATCGGATTCTCTCATTTGCTTGCTTTTTCCAGTGAATCACATCCTGGAAGATGTAATTGGGAATCTTTTAGAATATCTTCATTCGAAATGGACCAATAATTTAAATTTTGAATAAGATTTTCTACATAGGGAAATAAGGCCGTGATATTGTAATACTTGTCAGTGGATGTAATTTGAGGGTTTGTACCTGTTGCCTGTCTAAATGTTAGTCTTGGGATCTTTATTTCAGTTTGGAAGATATCTTTTCGAAGTTTTGATGTACAATAAGGTCTCGCAAAAGATTTCTACTTCTTCTTCTTCTTCTTTTTTTTTTTTTTTTTTTTTTTTTTTTTGCATATTTATGTAAAATAATTAGGCATCTTTAGCATGGGTTACAGCCAAAATATTATATCACGTGATTTTTTTGAAGAACTCACTATGACTGTCAACTGAAAACATGACAAACAGACAAGCTTATGAGAAAATGATTCTTCTCCCTGACTGCCAAGAAAGCTCCAGCTGTTGAAGAAATCTATGTGTTTTTCGAAATATTTTCTGAGCTAATACAAATGTAATTAAGTAGCTCAACAAAAGTCAATATGCTTTCATGCCTCTCGATAAAATTTGTATCACAAATGCAAAGAAGTTATTTTCTTTTGTTTTCTAGCATATATGATGCAATTGCTTCTTGAAGTGCTAAATTTGCCTTCAGGTGATTTTAAAAAACTTTTGTCGCTGCTTTAACAAGTCCATGATAATTTTGAATGAAGGGAATCAGCATGCTGTTGGACAAGGTAAGATTTAACCGAAGTCTTTCACAGAGGACGTATCTAATTTTTAGATCTGAAGAATTCTAGAATGACCCCCGCTAACATGACCAAGCTTATTGGCTGCTTTGTCATACGCCTATGCGACGCATTTATACATGCCAAGACATAGTTCATCACAATGTTCTAAAATTACTTTTCTTGAATTTTTGGAAGAGAAGACATTTATTGGAATAACACGTATAAAAAAAAATCCGAATTATTGGGTTTTGTGAATTTTTTAATAGTTCATATATCTAACACAAAAAGGCAAGATGTTCTGCGCTTGAAATGTCCATAGTTTCATCAGCAATTAGGCTGAAACAGATCGCAATATTTATTTTGATAATTAATACTTCGGTAACTGTATCCCAGAATATTTCAATGATTTCATTCTAAGTTTCTGAGGTGAAGTAAATAGCATTTCTAGGGATATTTATAAGTAGTGGGCAATAGCGGTCTCTGGACTAGCGGCGTTGGCGGCGGTCACGTGACCGGAAGGGGCGTGGTCAGAGTTGAGTTGAGTTTTTTTTTGCTGAGTGTTGAGATGAGTTGAGTTGTTTTTTTACTGGTTGTTGAGTTGTTGTGTGCTGAACGCTTTGTTTTTAAGCAATGGCAACACCGATTTCTCGTTTTTAACCGGATTTTGAGTCTTTGACAGCTGAATGTTGAGTTGTATTGTGCTGAATTGTTTGGTTTTAAGGAATGGCAACACCAAGTTGCTGATTTACGGAATGGCGACACTAAGTTTATATTTTATGGAATGGCAACGCTGAATGAAATTTTAGTTCACAAAATTAGATTTTTCTTAGTTACCTGTTATACTTTATACTGTGGTTGTGTTTTAACCGAAGGTTTACCTACAATCTTAAGTTATGTTAGATTTTAAAATTAAAAAATCCTTAATTAATACTGTTGAATAATATTTTTTTTAAATAATAATATTGTTGATACACAAGAATTGAAGACGAATTTTTGTCTGTTTTACATTTATCGTAAATCTGTTGAAAGTGATTTCGTGAAAGAAAGCGAATGCTTTAAACGCAAAGTAAAAGCTTTTTCTATGAAGAATTTTGTTTGTAATATGCTCAACACCTTTACATTACTGAAGAGATTATCTGAAGTGGGACTGAACAATGCTTTCCGATATTTATTCATCTATTGTCACCTTTCCAGCGGATCAACAACTACCCTTTCTCCAAGAAGGTACAGTCGAATACTAAAAAAGCTCATCCTTTCGTTTTCATCTCCTGCTTATGGGAAAATCTGTGAAAAGAAACTGTCTGACCAGAAAAGAAAAAAAAAAACGTATTTTTTCAAAGAGGATTATATTTCACACTTTTAAGTAATTTATTTATGAAGAATTATGTTACCAGCAGGTATATTTGTTCATTTTTAAAGATTTAGTTGTAAGTTACATAGTCTCTGAATACTTTTTTTTCACTATTTAACTATATATGACATATTTTACGCCTTTATTCATCATTTGTTTAAGCAAAGAGGTTCCCTGCCATTCAGAACAAAAATTACTAGAAAAAAAGAAGCAATGTAGCCGTGATTTCTTTTGTTGATATTATAAATTAGCTGACTCTGTTAGAAATAGAATGGTCCATTGTTAAACTAAGCTGTTTTTGCCCTGTTTTAAAGAGTGTTTTCGAATGCAGTTATCTTCCTAGCATTTAGAAAGATCGTTACTCTTATTTGAACTTTCAAAGAGGTTTAGATATATTTTATAAATCGCCTTATGCTTTAAAGTGTTTTTTTTTTCCGGATAACTAGATTTGAATATGTGTAATATTTTTGCTTATTTATCTTTAAATTGAAGAAGAAAAAGAAAACATGGATCGATCGTCTCCCGACATCGAACTGTCAGAGGATTCTTCAAGGTTTCCTTCATTGCATTTGAGCAACGTTACTTCCCAAGATTTAAATTTTCTGGACAATCTAACAAATTCTACTGAATTTAGTGACTATCATATTCAACCGCTACAAAACAACAGTTCTATACTTGGATCACTCGTTGAATCTCCACCTTTTTCGTCAATTGCCATATATTCGAATAACGCATTGCCTTTTGACGTCGAATTTTTTGAAGACTCTTCTTCAATTCCCCTCACAAATAATGTTTTACATAAAGATTTGAATTTTCTGGACAATGCAACCAATTCTACTGAATTTAGTGACTATTATATGCAACCGCCACAAGACAACAATTCCATACTTGAATCGAACGTTGAATCTTCACCTTTTCCGTCAATCGCCATATATTCGAATGACGCATTGCCTTCTGATGTCGAATTTTTCGACAACTCTCCTTCAGTTGCTTCCCTTCATATGAGTAACGTTGATTCTCAAGAATTAAATTTTTTGGATAATGTGACTAATTCTTCTCAGTCTAGTGACTACCCTGTGAAACAGTTGCACCACAACAGTTTTATACCAATCCAATCCATTTCTCCAATCATCACAGACTTAAATGATCTTTTACCTCGGGAAACAAAATTCATAAATAATTCTCCTTCAGTTGCTTCCCTTCATATGAGTAACGTTGATTCTCAAGAATTAAATTTTTTGGATAATGTGACTAATTCTCCTTAGTCTAATGACTGCCCTGTGAAGCAGTTGCACCACAACAATTTTATACCAATCCAATCCATTTCTCCAATCATCACAGACTTCAATGATCTTTTAACTCCGGAAACAGAATTCATAAATAATTCTCCTTCAGTTGCTTCCCTTCATATGAGTAACGTTAATTCTCAAGAATTAAATTTTTTGGATAATGTGACTAATTCTCCTGTCTAATGACTGCCCCGTGAAACAGTTGCACCACAACAGTCTTATACCGATCCAATCCATTTCTCCAATCATCACAGACTTCAATGATCTTTTACCTCCGGAAACAGAATTCATTAATCATTCTCCTTCAGTTGCTTCCCCTGATTTTAGCAACCTCGCTTCTCAAAAATTAAATTATTTGAACAATGATATCGAATTATCAGACGATTCCCCTCCAGTCTCATCACTTCGCATGAGCAATGTTGCATCTCAGGATCTAAGATTTCTTGACAATTTGACAAACTATTCTACCACAGTACCCAATTATTTTGACCCAGAAGTTGAACCCCAGTCGTCCACATTTGCTAATAACATGGTAGGTGCTGGACTATCGACATCAAGCAACCATCATAAGTGTAAAGTCTGCAATAAAATCTTTTCGCGAAATTTCGATCTGAAGCGTCATGTGCAGTCTCTACATGAAAATAAAAAAATAAAATGCGACATTTGTGATAAAACATTTAGTCGGAAGGATGTTTTATTAAGACATATAAAAATTCACGAAAGAATTCCCAATGAGCCTGATCTGAATCCCCCACCTTCAAAAAAATCAAAACCGAACAAGGTACCAGAAACGCAGTCGGCATCTAATGATTCCCCTATCAATTCACATCAAGTGGAAGAAGCCTTAAATGGAGTGATGAAGACATTCCGATATGATAATTCAGAAGATCTTCTTGACATCAAAATATTTCTTGATTATCTTAAACCTAAAGTAATAAATGAACTGGAAAATCTCTCATCGAAACAGGAACTTAAAATAAATTTCCGTCTGTTTTGCATTTATGAAAAAGCTGTTGAAAATGATTTCGTTCAAGAGAGCAAATGTTTTAAAACCAACAATAAAACAGTTCTTCTTTCGACGGATTTAAGTAACTTATATGACAAAGCGTCTAAAAAATTGCAAAAGGAAGCAAGTGAGTTTGAGCAGAAAGATTCAGGTTGGAGATTAATTTACATCGAATTCTTAGAAATGAGAACCAATCGTTATAATCCTTTAAAAGCATCTTCGCATATTAGATTACCGGAAATTATAGAAAGAAAACATGCTATTGTCAATGTGAAGAATTCCGACAATATGTGCTTTAAATGGGCTGTGCTATCAGCACTTTATCCTGCAGATGACCATGTGGATAGACTTTCAAACTACAAACCATTTGAACACACTTTAAATTTCGAAGGAATATCATTTCCAATGAAACTTTGCGATATACGAAAATTTAAAAAACAAAACAAAATCGGAATTAATCTGTATTATTTAAATGGAAAGCAGCAAGTTTGCCCTTTATTAATTTGTGAAAAGCCATATCCACGACTTATTGACATTCTATACATAAATAAAAAGATTATTGCCCAGTTAAACTGATGGCATTGAGCTCACAGGCTACGCATACAAATTGTACATTACAGCCTTGTATTTTCGTTAATTCCGTTCGGAAAAAAAAAATTAAGAAGGGGAAACAGCTCTCCCATTTCTCTTTTTTTATACTTAATCATTGAACTTCCTAAACTACCAAGTACATGCTTTATCATATTAAAAAATCTATATCCAAAATTCAGAGCAAATCTGATAATTCTTAATAAAAACCCATTTAGCATTTATATAATTTAAGAGGAGTTATTCCACTCTTTCATACTTAACCATTAAACTTCCAAAACTATTCAGAGATTTGAACGAAATCTGACAATTCCGATTGAAAAATCCATTTATGCAAGTTAAGGGGAGGGGCATTAGAACCCCCGTTCCCCCTGTTTATACTTATTCAATGAACACCTAATAACAGCCACGGCTCGCCTCATCAGAATGATCCTACATCTAAATTTTGAACGAAAACTGTTAATTCTGCATGAAAATCCCGTTTATATCAATTAAGGGGGGGATGAGCCCCCCTTTCCCCCTGTTTATACTTATTCAATGAACACCTAATAACAGCCACGGTATCGCCTCATCCGAATGATCCTATATCTAAATTTTGAACGAAAACTGTTAATTCTGCATGAAAATCCCGTTTATATCAATTAAGGGGGGGGCATGAGCCCCCCGTTCCCCCTGTTTATACTTATTCAATGAACACATAATAACAGTCACGGAATCGCCTTATCCGAATGATCCTATATCTAAATTTTGAACGAAAACTGTTAATTCTGCATGAAAATCCCGTTTATATCAATTAGGGGGAGGGGCATGAGCCCCCCGTTCCCCCTGTTTATACTTATTCAATGAACACCTAATAACAGCCACGGTATCGCCTCATCCGAATGATCCTATATCTAAATTTTTAACGAAAACTCTTAATTCTGCATGAAAATCCCGTTTATATCAATTAAGGGGGGGGGGCATGAGCCCCCAGTTCCCCCTGTTTATACTTATTCAATGAACACATAATAACAGTCACGGAATCGCCTCATCCGAATGATCCTATATCTAAATTTTGAACGAAAACAGTTAATTCTGCATGAAAATCCCGTTTATATCAATTAAGGGGGGGCAATGAGCCCCCCGTTCCCCCTGTTTATATTTATTCAATGAACACATAATAACAGTCACGGAATCGCCTCATCAGAATGATCCTATACCTAAATTTTGGACAAAAACTGTTAATTCTGCATGAAAAACCCATTTATATCCATTAAGGGGAGGGGCATGAGCCCCCCGATACATATCGAATGAACTCCAAAAACTAATCAGGGAAGCGCCTTGTCAGGATATACCTATATACAAAATTTCAAGTGGATTGGATATTTTTATCATGAGTTATCGCGTTACGTACGAACATACATACAGAACGGGCGGGCACATAAGCTCTCAGGCTATGATAGCCTGTGAGCTAAAAACGATGAAAGTTGTCATTACGCTTGGATAAAGGATTTTTCTCGACTTCTAAGTAGTCAAGTTTCAAAAAAGAAGGCAAAGAAATTTTTTTGTCGACGTTGTTTATCTGCATTTGGATCACAGGAACTGCTTTCTAAACATAAAATATTATGTTCTGAACATGATGTGGCTTTAGCTAAAATGCCACCAGAAGATGAAAACATATTAAAATTCAAAAACGTGAAGCATCAGCAAAAAATACCTTTCGTCATAGTGGCAGATTTCGAAGCAGTTACGAGAAAGATTGATACCTGTGAACCTAATCAAAGATTATCATATAATATGCGGTACCAAAAACATGAAGCCGTCTTCTTCTCGTACTTCATTATTTACCAGCATGGGTTGTATAAACCACCTGTAGTATATCGAGGTAAAAATGCAGCACAGAAATTTATGAAATGTTAGCTGAAGAAGCTAGAGAAATTGAAACAATCTACCACACTCCAAAGCCATTAGAAATATTATCAAACGAGCAAAAAGAAAAACATGAAAAGGCTACATTGTGTTATATATGTTCTGGAAAATTCACAAAAAATAACTGTAAAGTTTATGAACACTGCCATTTAACGGGAAAATACAGAGGTGCTGCGTGTAATACTTGTAATTTGAAATTTAGACTTCCCCATTTCATACCCGTATTTTTCCACAATCTGTCAGGATATGACGGACATTTTATTGTAAAAGAACTAGGTTTTGATGAAAAAAAAATTTCGGTCGTCGCGGAGAATGAAGAGAAGTACATCTACTTTAGTAAAACGATTGGTAAACTTCAATTACGTTTCTTGGACACTTACCGCTTCATGGCATCCAGTCTTGAATGCTTAGTATCTAATTTGAACAAACAAGATTTCAAATTCATGCATTCTTTTTTCCCACCCTCGAAAGTTCATCTTTTATTGAGAAAAGGCATTTATCCTTATGATTATATGGATGATGTCAAAAAATTTGACGAGACAGTTCTTCCAGCTCAAGAGCACTTTTTCAGTATTTTGAATGAAAGTGAAATTTTAGATGATGATTATGCACATGCAGTAAGAGTTTGGAGTGAATTCAACATTGCAAATCTGGGAGAGTATACGAAACTCTACGTAAAAACCGACGTACTCTTGTTAGCCGACATCCTGGAAGCATTTAGGAAAAATTGCTTTGAGACGTATGGTTTGGACATGGCATTGTACTATACAGCTCCAGGACTTTCATGGGATGCCATGTTAAAGCATACAGCAGTTAATATAGAACTGCTAACGGATTACGAAAAACTTCTATTTGTGGAGAAAGGTATTCGCGGAGGTATATCGCAGTGCAGCCATAGATATGCCGTTGCAAATAATCGATTTTTACCCCAATACAATAGCAAGAAAGAGGAATCATATTTGCTTTATCTTGATGCTAATAATCTCTACGGCTGGGCAATGAGTGAATCGCTTCCCCTTAAAGATTTTCAATGGTGTGATGCGCCGATTAATGTCATGGATATTGCAGACGATTCTGAAACAGGATACATTTTGGAGGTGGATATAGACTACCCCATTGAACTCCATGATGATCATAATGAGTATCCGTTAGCTCCCATTAATGAAGCTCCTCCCGATTGCAAAGAAAAGAGACTTCTCTTAACTTTAGAAAATAAAAAGAACTATATTGTGCATTATCGCAATTTAAAATTCTATATAAAGCATGGCTTAAAAATTTTAAAAGTGCACAAGATTTTGCAGTTTACCCAAGAGCCTTTTCTTAAACCGTACATTCAGCACAATACCCATCTCAGAACTGTTGCTACTAATACATTCGAGAAAAACTTTTATAAATTGATGAACAATAGTGTTTTCGGTAAATGTATGGAGGATGTAAGAAAAAGGAAAGATATTCGACTTGTCTGCAGTGCCAAACAAGCTGAAAAATTAATAGCAAAGCCTAATTTTCGAGATAGGACAATTTTTTCCGAAACTCTTGCTGCTATACATATGCAGAAATTGGAAATAAGTTTTAGAAAACCTATTACTATAGGCATGGCAGTATTAGACATTTCAAAAATTCTAATGTATGAATTTTATTATGAATTCATGAAACCGACGTATCAGAAAGATTTTAAATTATTATATACTGACACTGATTCATTTATATTTAAAGTTAATACAGAGAATGTATATCAAGAAATAAAAAAGCAAATCCACCGTTTTGATGCTTCAGACTATCCGGAAAATAATATTTTCAACATGCCTAGAGTGAATAAAAAAAATTAGGTTTAATGAAAGATGAATGCGACGGATCTATCATGACGGAATTTGCAGGTTTACAAAGCAAAGTTTACAGTTTCTTAGTTCAAGGAGAAAATACCACCAAAAAGTTGAAAGGAGTGAAGAAACACGCGCTTCAAAGACGAATAACATTCAACGATTATAAACAATGTATTATGGAGCAAACACGAAAATTTACCACTATGCAGTCTTTGCGTAGCTTCCAGCATGGCATTTACAGCATAAAATTCAACAAATTAGCTCTATCGCCGCATGATGAGAAAAGGTACATTTGTGAAGATGGAGTGTCAACGTTAGCTTGGGGACACAGCAAAATACCACCATCTCAGCAGATGCATTCATAAAATTTTGTATTTTACATATTTTTTCCGTCCGGAAAACTGTAAGTAATATAGTTCTTACTTAATAAATTATTTTGTTTAACTTCAAAGAATTCTCTTTTTTGTATTAGCGTATTGCTTTTCCATTAATGCTCAATCTCTTAAATTGTGTTATGTAATTAAATTTTTCAATTTCTTTATACATATATATATAGATACATACATACATATATATATATATATATATATATTACAAATTTAAAATTTTTTCGCCAAAACTAACCTTTATACTATCTTAATTTTCTTATAATAATATTCCGTACTTACTTCAAATTATTAAATTAAAATCTTGTTTCTAAATCTAATCTGTTAATCCTTATGCAGACGATATAAATTCTTAATTTGCCTTAAAAAACATTATTCCAGTATGCGTAAATTTAAAAAGATGGCTCTAAATTAAAAATATTCTTAATTAAAACTTTATTTCTTAATATTCCAAATAAAACTGATTTCTTCTATGTTTTTATCAACCCTTTTTAAGAAAGTCTTATTAAATTTATTCCAAAACCATACCTTTCAAAAAATATCATTATTTTATTTTATCTATTTATTTATTTTTCCTACGTCAACCTTTGATGTGTGCATATTAATAAATTCATTTCTTTTCTTTTTCTCTTAAAATTAATCATTTATAAAAATCGTCTGCCTAAGATATTTAAAATTCTGAGTCAATTATAAATTGGTTAAATAATATTTTTTTTAAATAAATTTATCGTTTGTGGAAAATAATCTCGTAGCTGGACAAGAATTCTGTTTACATAAAAGAATGATGGTTTGAGGTTACAGAATGTTCCAGAACTTTATTTTTAGTTTAAAAAGGTGGAAGTCTCGAGATGAAAAATAAGATTTCTTGGGTTGCTTCTTCGATGAGGACAGCTCGCTGAAATAATGATGGAATTTTTGCAAAAGGAGCTTTTCCTTCCTCATTATTACGAATTTAATAAATGAATTTACAGCAGCCCATGACTAATTATTGGATCTTCTACATTTATTTATTTATTTTGTTTTTTCCCTCGCTTGCCATGACTGTGTGTTTCTTTTTAACCAGTGGAAATAATTCGAGTTCTCCTTAAATCGTCACACACACACACATATATATATATATATGTTTATATATATATAAACAAATTGAAAAATTTAATATCCATCGTTAACAGCACATTCTTAAACATTGGAAAACAAAAAGATTGTTTATACTTTATTTTACAATACTTGTGAATACTTTTTTTCATATTTATTAGATTTAAAAAATGAAATATTTCTTCATATAAAAAGAAAATGAAATAAATAATATTAAAGGAAAAATTCGCAATAAAATGGTCAGAAAAATATTTATAACTTTTTTAACTATTCAAAATAAAATAAGAAAAAAATGTTATGCCGTAAACTGTATAATTTTATTCGATTAAAAAAATATTTGTAAAGAAAATAAATAAAAAACGTAAAAAATAAAATATGTCATTAAAATGCAATTAATAATATTAAAGAAAAAAATTTGCAAAAAAAAATGTTCAGAAAAATATTTATAATTTTTTAAAAGCATTTAATGTAAAATAACAACAACAAAAAAAGGTTAGAATGTAAACTCAGAAAATTTTATTCGATTATAAATGAATAAATAAATACGTAAAAGAAAATGAAATATGTTGTTGAAAAAAAATGAACAAGCTTATGCATCAAAAATTTCTTTTTATTAATAAGACTTTCCATTCAAATACATAAAATTCTATTTCATTCTAATATAAATATGCTCAGAAATCATTTTATTTTAAAACTTTCCCAAATTTGTGCATTTGTATTCACTTGGGAAGGCTTGCCATATGGTCTCTTTTTTTGTTTTACAAAATTTCTTCTAGGTGAGATAACTTTTTTCGCTTGAAATGACAAAAACCTATTTTTATCATATTTTCAGGTACACCCATTTCTTGAAGAGCATGTAAAAATTCCGTCGGCGGTTGGATACATGGTTTTTTATTCACACAAAAAATTAAGTTAAAAAGTTCAGCTAAATTCGAATGCTCGATTTTCTGTCCTTTGTAGCTCACCATACCCGTTTTATCCCAATCGAAAGTATTAGATTTTGACTTTAGGAGATTCATAAGTGCTTTGGCTTGTTTTTGCATGTTTTGAGGCACATTTGATATAACAAAATTATCGTAGTCTTCTTGTCCGGTAGGTGTTTCTTGCTTAATGTCTAATTCCTGTTTCTCAGGTTTCTCTTTCTCGGATGATTTCTCTTTCTCAGGTTTCTCGTTCTCTCATTCCTTTTTTTCAAGTTGTTGAGACATCCAAGACAAGTTGAATTCCTGCAAATTCATTTTTCTTTTTAAAAGTTCATAGTACTGTCGTACTTTTTCATGATCCGGGAGAGAAACGTTTAAAATGTTTGACATTGCTCTATCAAACTCGGTCATTTGCTTTTTTGATGGCACGTGTCTTGAGAGTTCTTCTTCTGGAACAAGCGCATATTTAGTTGTGAATTCCATTGATTAAGCCGGTTAGCACTGACAGTGCCGCTGGGATTAAAATATTTAAAAATCCACCGTGTTGAACAATCAACTTTTTTTGTTGAATAGACTTCCTTTCTTTGCAGCAATATTACGAAGTGTGGTTTTATATTTTCTTAATGATCTTTTCTGATAGGCTGAGAGAGGCACATTCCCTTTCAACACATTCAATGTACACTCACAAATAGCTTTGACTGAGTGAGAAGGTAATTTTTTTAATAATTGTTTGTGTAACGCTTTAGGGCAAGTCTTTATCAGCTCCAAATCTCGAAGCTGTTTCTTCGACAACACCAGTAAATACGAGAAAGCTTTTTTGGTTGCGTCCTCGAAAACCTCTTGGAAAAACTTACTATTTCTTGGATATAATTGTCTACCCAAATACATAATTTGAGTCATGTCACGACGATTTTTAAAAAGAACTAAATATTGACTGTTTAATGAAACGCTTCGCATTTCTTTACCCTTATGAAAAAGGTTCTGAGTAATAAAAATAATGCTTAGGTTTAAATGGTGACTTCCTTTTGTAAAAAGATACGTTAATCGATCGTCAGCTCCACATTCCATCATCAAATCATCTAGAATGATTAAAGAAGTCGCACCTAAATATTCACGATAATTAGAAGGGAAGCCTTCCACAAAAGTGACATCATGCATTTCATCGTAAAGTTTTTGGTAGATACCGTAAAACCAAATAACTTTATCGGGAGGGGGGTTAAACATTTGTCTCCTTTCTGAAAGTAAATCGCGCAGGAACCAACTCTTACCAACTCTCGTAGGTCCTGCTAAAAGCATCGTGAAAGGGTGTTGAAAGCGTGGAAACTCTATCTTAAATAAAGACGAACACGTAGGTATACAGTTTAAATAGCAATTTATTGATAAAAATTAGTGTACACATGAAATCTTTTGGATACAAAATTATAGACTCGATGGTCGTTACATAAATTTTTATTTACAAATTCTGTTAAAATTGTTTTAAATGTTTTGCCTCTACATCGGCAATAAATATAAAATACACAAAATTGACCGCAGACAGCAGTTACATGACTTTGCAGTGCAAGTGGATTAAATACCACTTTTGAAAACTGAGATACAAAATTCGATATTGGTCCATGAAAAAAAGCAGGCTTGTTTCCATAGGAATCGAAAAATTCCACTTTGTGAGGTGAAGGTATGAAGAAGGCAATCCAGTGACTTCCAGGTTCTGATGACTTGTCCACATTGCATACAAAACAGGCTGGATACTTCCAGATTCTTCTCGGCAGTTGATCACTTGTGAATACACCCAGAAAATAGTTTCGAGTTATTGAATCTCGTGATAAGATCTTGTCTATTTGTAAAGAATTTATTGGAATCAGTTAGGAAAGTCACATATCACGTGACGCGATTTGCTAATATCTATAATGTTTTCAAATTCCGCATAAATTAACACTGTAGTTGTTTTTTCTAATGATTTAGCGAATTTTATTTCAATTGTAAATTTCCTTGATGCTGTAAATTCAGATGAGGCCCGTCACACAAGTCAGGGCTTAAATTGAAAGCATATAACGTATGTCCGTTAGCAAAGTCTTCACGCGTTAAATAAATGCCGGTGTCATGATTAAAGCCTGAGAATAATCGGTGATATTCTCTTATATAATTGTTTCCTTCAAAATCCAATTCCAAGGGTTTGCTGGGTACGGGCTGTCCATCCACATAAACACTTAAAAAGTTGACATTATGGTGATGAAAGTAAAATGGATTCAAATCATATTGTCCTGTATAAGCACTATTGTCCAAAAGTCCAATAATAATACGCTTCGGCATGGCTCCTAAAAATATATTATCTTGCATAAATGATTTACTGCCAGTCGCAATGAAATATGTTTTACATAATACTCGATCAATCGGATATTTCGAAGTGTTTTTTTCCAGGGCTTTTGCATGGCCTAGCAACACACCCGCATTCACTTTCACTTTACGCATGAAAACAGAGGCATGTTCTAAAATCACTTTATAATCATGAAATGGATTAGCCCCATTTTTCTTGGCCATCAAACAAAACTCGGATTTGCTGCGTGTCATTTTAATTTTCAAATCAACCATGTTCAATAATAGTCGATTTTGTTGGAAAATGTCACAATGAAGAGGCCCGATCATATCCAACGTTTTACTGTCTTTAATCAGTTCATAACGTTTCTTCAATCCAGGATTTCCACCGGAAGAAGGATCTGACACAGTCAAATTCTCGTCCTTGTAAAAACATTCACATCCCAGTAAAGTTTTTTTAGCATCTTCGCCATAATTTAGCAACGTTTCAATATAAGCACGAAAGGGATAGGTATTACTGGAAGAGGAAATGGCTCTTTCATTCAAACTGATATCCACTTGCGAAAACAATGCTTGTAAAAATAAGTTGACAGGGGCCACAGCTTCATCTGCAGCTAAACTCGTTCCATCTGACTTGGTGATTTTCACTTTCACATAAAGATAAGATGCTGATAAATCAATATAGTCTTCTCCATTACCGGAAATGTTAAATTCTACAGGTCCTCCATCGCGAATATTTGCAAGAGGGTGATATTCAACAAAATATCCTTTTTCAATAGCCGTTTGTGTAGGTGGAATTAAAAATAAGTCTAGTTCAGATTTCGCGCAGGCAACAGAATCTTTATGTATGAGTCCAGACATCTTTAGGTAAAAATATCTTGCACTTTCACTTTCTTGACTTTACGACGAATGACTACCTTGTTGGAACGCTTTCTCTTTTTATATTGATGTCCGGAACCAATCATCGTCTTCACTTTAGCAGCAGCTTTATCCGTTAAATTTTGTTCAGCTTCTTTTAACCGCCGCTTGGCAGCTACTTTAACCCTTTCAAGGGCAGAAGATTTTTGTTCCTAAAATGATGAAATAATTGACTGACACCAGAATAGTAAAACGAATTTCTTAGAAAATATAAATCCGCTATTTTGTACTTTCATTAGAAAAGGAAAATTTTACTAAAATATTCTTGGTGTCATTTGCCACTTTTTTAATTAAAATTAAGTGGCTAGACCCTCTAGCCACCGCCCTTGAAAGGGTTAATGTCATCACCACGTGATAGATCGTTTAATACATTCACGCCAGAATGAAACAATTGACGGCCAACGGCTTTTGCCCCTGATTTGAAAAGGGGGACCGCCGCACGAAAAAGGGATCGAAACAGTCCACCAAATCTATAGCCTTTTTGTAAAGTAGTACCTTGATAATAGTTTAAGCCACTACCGGACTGTTGACTATAATAATCTTCAAAAGATTTTGTGCAACACTTGTAGGGAACAAACATCACGAGAGATATTTTTGACGAAAGTGAAGCTTCACGTACGATCGTCCACGCTCAAATGGTGTCAATTCACCCAAGTGAGTCCTTATAACGATTTCTAAAGAATCAAATGATTTTCGGCTAATAGGTAAATAATGCGGTCGATCAAATTTCATACATATCACTTCGCCGTCTTTTCCAGTTACATTCACAATACGTAAAAGGGGGGCTAATACGTCTCCAACGATTTGCGGTTCCGCAATATCTGAATATATCATTAACACTCTATAATGAGCACACGGGCCAGCCACGTATGGACTATCAACAGTTTGCTCTACATTACCATCTAAGGATTCAATTTCACATGGTTCAAATCCCAACATCTGAGCTAATCCGTTATGCAATATCACTTTTGCTTTATCTCGCACGTTAATACACACTCTTTTTGTGACTGCATTGTAGGTGAAAGAAATTTTTTTTTCAATGTCTTTTATCATGATTGCTTTCAAAATTTCGGGCACTGTCTCATAAAATTCAGGTGGAATTCGTCTACCTATTATTTTTCCATCATTCAAGTCAAAACCAATTAAGTTAGTACTGTGATTAACATTGTACCAGGTATGTGGGTAAATAAATTCTACTAGCCCCACTTCCCATTCTCCTTTCAATTCAATAGAAGAAGGTAATCTGGTAAAAAAATGTGATATTTTATTCTCAGGAAAATAATTCCTGGAACTATCCGAGGGTAGCGTAAGGTAGAACGACATAATGTTAAATGACTCTCCGAAATTTTGAACTAGTGTTTTATAACGAAAATAAATCAGTGGATAAAACCCATTGGTTGAATTTGTCGGGGTAACCTTTAAATTTCACTTTATATTCGATGCGTCTTTTTCGTACTCGCTTATCTAAAATCTTTTCAATTGTATAATTATCTTTCGGCTTGACTTTTTGGAGTTCTTGCTCATAAAATGTGCCCTCAATGGATTCATCTAACAGGTCTTTGATTCGGTATACCGGAGGGTCTCTTTGTATGCACACCGTCACCACAAACAATTCTTCTGTCCAGTTCGTTTCGTATCCTTTTTCAAATGTTAATTTATGTTTAGATATGCGCACGGTATCACCAACTTGAAAGGTACACGGCTTTCTTTTTGAGTTCTTCATGTTTCCATATAAAGTTAATCAAACATCTCTTTCATTTTCTAACGTAACTTCGGAGGGAGCTCTCTTGACGCTTGAATGATAAGTATTATTGTAACTTTGCAATAATTGGTCTAACACATTCAGGTAATTATAAGTATATATATGCGTAAAATATTTCCACATTTTCGTTTTTAATGTGCGGTTAAATCTCTCCACTACAGAAGCTTTCGTATTATTATAAGTCGTAAAAAATCTAATACCTTGCTTTTTTAAAAACTTTTGAAAAGCTGAATTTTTAAATTCTTTTCCTTTATCAGTCTGCAAAATCTTAGGCTTCCTAGCTGAAAGAATGATTTTAAAAGCATTTATTATATCTTTACTTCTTTTAGTTTTTAAAGGGATCGCCCACGCATACTTATATAGAATGTCTATGCAGGTTAGAATGTAACGGAAACCTTGATTGTGTTTCTGCAAACTGCTTAAATCGGCCAGATCGGCTTGCCATTGTTGGTCGATCGAACGTACGATCACTCGATTCGTCGGGAATTTTTTTCTGACAGGTTTGTGCAGGGTGTAAGCGTCTACCCCTTGTGATATCGGCCGGCTCCGTGATGTCGACGCCAATAAGTCTGCGATGACGTTCCATGCCTAGTGCCATGAGGTCTGAAAACTGTCCGTTCCGTGATTTTTTTCATTTTGAAAGAGACTTTTTGAAAGTAACTTTTCTGTTTGAAATGGAACTGAAACGAAGGGATTCAGTTGTTGCCTGGTGTGCAGCAAAGGAAGAACGTTTTTTTCGGCGGGCTCGGTTGTGAGCCGGATATGGTTCAGGTTTTAAAGAACATCGGAAAAGGGTGTTCGAAAGCTCATGCCCGGAAGGGGCAGTATATTTTCAAGTGCATTTTCCTAATGGATATACCTGTACATAATTGTAAATAGCGCAGTGTGGTTATGTATATAGTTTTCATCGTGTATTCTGTGTGTTGGTTTTATTAAAGTGAATTGTGAAATTGTACAGAGACTCGGAGTATATTTAGTTACGACGTCACAGCTAAGTGATATAAAATTATTGGTGGCTTGCTGTGGGATATAGGAACTGAAATTAAAAGTTCCGCGAACTCATCATCTCTCCTGTATTATTTCGAATGTGGACTGAAAACTCATCGTCTCTCCTGTATTATTTTGAATGTGGACTGAAAACTCATCGTCTCTCCTGGTTATTTTGAATGTGGACTGGAAAGCTGTGTCGGTCATTGAAATCAGTGTTCGAAGATTGTGAATTTCAGCTCTGAATATTAAAGGATCGAACGGTGAGTCCCTATTGTTTCTCTTACGCGCTGAATTTTGGGGAGTTCTCAATGCCATACGCTTAAATGTAAGAAAATTAAAATAGCGTGTTTCGTTTTGTTTTCGTTTTTTTAAGGTTATTGCACAAGAGTATTTTTGTGATTTATTATTATTATTATTATTATTTGCTAATTGCTGTTTTGTTTTAAAAGTAAAACAATATAAGAAGTGTAAAAGTAGAATATATTAAGTATTTTAAATATATCTTTATTTTTTGCATAAAGAGTAAGGTAATTTTCATTGCACAAGTAGGGCGGTAATGAACTTAATTGTTTAAGCTATAGTGTAAAGTTTATTAAATTAGAAAGTTGAATTTACTGAAATTACTATTGACTTTTTCGTAGTGCATTAAAACAATGTGATTTAATAAATTAAATGAATGCACTGAGTCTTTATTATTTTATTGTGCATTTTTTTATGAATACTTTAGTTACGGTTTTAATTATTTACTGTGCTTAGAGAAAAGTGTTACTCAGTTAAAAAGAAAAAAAAAATCTTGTTTTTCTTTGGTATTTTAATGCTATTGTGCTCAGGAAAGTTATAGAAATATTTTGTAATTGTATTTACTTTTTTGTAGTGAGATATTTTTCTGAGTTTGATTATGGCTTCATTCTTGAATAGGCAAAATAAAGATGTATTGCTTTTGCTCGCAGCAGAATTTGATACCGAAATATCTGCTGACATTAAAAAAGTGCCTTTAATTCAGGCAATTTTGAAAGCTTCTGATTATGATGAACAAATTGCAAAAGATATGTTAGAAGGGATTTTAGAAGTAAGGGAAAAATTAGCAGAACAGGAAAAATTAAATAAATTAGCTGAACAGGAAAGGTTAGATAGATTAAAGCGCGAAGAACAGGAAAGTTTAGAAAGAAAGATAGAAAATTGGAATTAGAGAAGCTGCGATTACAATGCAGTGCAGATAGTAGCTCATTAGTTTCCCCTGATTCTGTGATAGCTGAAAATAAAGATAAAAGAGTGAGTTTAAAGGATTTAGTTCCAAAATTTGACCCAAAATCAATTGATATTACCTTGTTTTTTATGATTTTTGAGAGTCAGGCGTCAAAAGAGAAGTTAGGAGAATTAAATTACGTTTCCCAACTTATACCTTTGTTACCTGTAGAGGTAGCTGAAATTATTGTAAAAGAACCCTTAGAAAAAAGGGATGATTACCAGCATATCAAGAATGTTTTGTTAAAGAGATTCAGATTAGGAGCAGGGGCCCTGAAAACAAAATTCGAGACTCATCAAAGGAAGGCAGGTGCGTTATGGACTGAACTTGTTTATGAATTAAGAGGGTATTTAGAATACTGGTTAGAAACTGTTGAAGTAAATGATTTTGAATCACTCAAAGAATTAATGCTCACAGAACAGGTTAAGCGTAGAGTTCCTTTTGCGATTAAGGATAAATTCCTCGATGAGTGGGATGAGATTAAGACAGCGTCATATTTAGCAGAAAAATGTGATAAATTTGAAAGTGTGAGAGGGAATGTTAGGAAGTTTGATAACAAAACGTGGAATAATAAACCATACTTTAGGGATAGGAATGGGCAAGATAATGCTAGAAGTAAAGGGGATCAGGTAGTTAAATCAGGTGGGGTTGATAAAAGAGATAATGTGCGTAGGGATTTTGGAAATAAAGATAAATTTGATAGAAAAAAGCCAATTATCTGTTTTCAATGTAATCGTTCAGGGCACATTAGGCCAGATTGTCCGGATTTAAAACGGAAAAGTTCTGGAGATTTAGTCAGTCACGTTGACGTAAGTGTAAGTTTAGGAGAGTGTTTTACACCTTATATGAAAAAAGCAGAAATTAATGGGATAGAACGAAATTATCTAAGGGATACAGGGGCAGGAATTGATCTTTGTGACCGTAGTTGGATAGATAGCGATGATTTAATTGGGGAAGTAACGTGGATAAAGCAACTCTTGGATAATGCGTGCAAATGTTTGCCCTTGGCGAGAGTTACAATTAAAGGGATTTTGGAATGATAATTACTAAGGCAGCTGTGATACCGACAGAATTAGAGCAAGGTTATTATTTGTTGGGAAACAAGACAGCTGAACTTATTGAGGAATCAAAAGGTAATCCTGTGTTGCTAAATGCTGTAATGACGCGCAGTCAGAAGCGGGAACGTGAAAGAGAGATACCCGTGGTTGAAGTTGAGAATGAATTGGATTTGGAAGATGGAGATAAGGATGAGGTGGAGTTTAAAGAAGAGGAGGAAGGGATGGTTATACCGGAAAAGTTAGAGACGGAGACAGGTTTGGTTAATGTATCAGCGGAGAAATTTAAAGAAGAGCAGAAAAATTGCCCTTCACTTAAGCAGTTGTGGGAGAAAGCTAAAAACTCTAATGATAAGAATTTTGTATTAGGGAAGATAAGCTTGTACGGGTGTCGCTATCAAGGACAGGTGAGGAGAAAATACAATTATGCGTACCGGAAATTTATCGAAGAGAAATTTTAGCATTGTGTCATGAGCAGGTATCAGGACATTTAGGTACGACAAAGACAAAGGATAGAGTCCTTAGGTATTACTTTTGGCCAAATTGTTATCAAGATATTGGAAATTACGTAAAAACTTGTGATCCATGCCAAAAGGTGGGTAGTAATAAAGATAAGAGTAAGGCCCCTTTAAAACTGGTACCAATAATTTCCGAATGTTTTTCTAAGATAAATCTGGATGCGTAGGTCCCTTACAAACTAGTAATAGAAATAACAAATACTTAATTACATCCATTTGCCTTGCTTCTAAGTATCCGGAGACTTTTATCCGCCGGGAAACTCAGCCACCCATCACCTCTGTAGCGGAAGTAGTGGTGTGCCAGCTCCTAGGTGGAGGGAGACTGGGGGTGCTCCGCTCGAACCAAGGGACAAGTCGAGTCGGAAGGGCGCCGTGGCGGAGTTTGTCCCACACGGCCTGGCACCCATGGGAGGAGGTTGGCTGGCAGGCCCGCCTCCTGATCCACTCACCGCAGAGTCCTGGGCCGGGCGCTCACTGGTTAAAGCAGTGGCACATCTCCCCCGGGTGAACTCTTTGGTCCGATCAAGTCTGACGTGTCTAGGCGGGACTGGGGCTTTCTGCGTCCAGTGATACAGACTTAGCAGTACCTCAGACTAACTTTCCCGCTACTAACCCCCGAGCCGGTCGTCGCTTCGGATGACGTGAGGGGACTTTCCTCGTCCCCCAGGGTTTGGCTAGAGGTACCTTCACTTTTCTGGTAGGAGTCGACATTGCACGGGGAGAGGCCCTCGAGTCTAGGAACCAACGCGGGCTCTGAGGTAACGGTAGTGCGTGGCGGGGCCTCGTTTTGGCCCCGCTCGGCTCCCCGGCCGGAGGGCGGGGGGGCGGAGTGAGGCGCGCGGGGTTCCGTTCGCGCCAACCCTCTAGCGAGGCTGTCTATGCAGTCAAGGTGGAGCTTTCTGGGCCCGCCTGGGGTCGCTACCAGCACCTAGCCCGAGACTCTGGACCCCTCCTGACTTGCCGGGAGAGTGGGGAGGGTTTTGGGCGACAAAAGCCTAGACTGGGTGGCTTCTCCAGCCACCGCGAGGGGTTTTCTCGGCCCTCGAGGTTTCAGTTACGAGTACCTAGTCTCAGGCCCTGTGTCCGTATGCAGCAGGTGCACCCTAAGGGGTGTTCGTAAGTCGTCACGTGCAGGGTTTGGGGGCGAAGAACCCTAGAGCGAGCACATGTCTATGTGTGCAGGAGGAACTTTCCCCGTCCTCCTAGGGTCCTGCTAGGGGTACCTTCATTCACGGCTAACCCACATAAATGTGTTCCCTGTTATAGTGGTTTCATCTTGTGGGGCCTGCCGTACAGCAAATTTGCATCCGTCGTCCCATGGCAATGGGTCACTGGTCTCGGCGTTCTTGTGGGCGTCGTCATCCTGGGGCTCGTCATGGTTCAATGGGTGCAAATCCCAGGTGTCCGTTCACCATTGAGGTTACTCAATGGGCAGGAGAGCTGTCGCTATCGACCTCTCTCATCAATAGCTGGGAACGTGGTCGGCTTCCGGGCTGGCCACTAACGCCGTAGGCGTCGGACGGTGAGGTGTGCGGATGGGGACCCGGAGTAGTAGCCGCATGCGGTTTGCGAATCCGACCCCAGTCGATGCCCCTCATTGGAAGAGCCGCAAGGGCCTGACAGGGCCTAGAGACGGGATGGTGGATCTCCATCATTACATACCGGTGGTAGATATCACTTCCACTTCCGTTATTGATGCTATGTTGCAGATTTTTGCTAAAACGGGCTATCCGAGAGAGGTACAATTTGACTTAGGAAGGTCTTTTACGAGCGAGTTGACGACCGAATTCTTTCAAAAATTTGGTATAAAAGTGTCCCATAGCTCAGTCTGCCATCCGGAGTCCAATTGTGTGGAAAGATTACATTCTACATTAAAGAAAGCCATTAAAGCCTTATGTCTCGAATCGGGTCGTGATTAAGAAGTTTTGCCTATGGCACTGTTCGCTTTAAGAACAGTAACGCATGAAAGCACGGGGTTTAGTCCCGCTGAACTCATTCACGGGAAGAATTTGCGTATGCCACACACTTTGGTGTATGAAAATTGGATGGGTGACGAGTGCACGGACCAAAATGTGGTGGATTATATTTTGAACCTGACAAATAGATTGAAAAGATGTCAAGAGTTGGCAGTCAAGCGCATTGAGGAATGTCAGGACAAGCGGAAATTATGGTATGACCGGAATGCAGTGATAAGAAAGTTCAAGGTTGGAGACCAGGTGTTAGTTTTGGCAACCTCTAAATCTCATAAGATGGCTGTAAATTGGATCGGGCCAGGTACGGTCACGGGAGTAATTTTAGAAACGAATTACACCGTTGACTTACCAGAGAAGCGAAATAAGGCGACAATCTATCACGTTAATTTATTGAAACCTTATTATAAGCGGCCGGAATTTGTTAATCTGGTAATTGATATCGATTCGGAAGAGGTGGAAGAAGATGCCGAAATACCGTACCCCATGCCAAACCCCACACAAATTGATTTTTGGCAAATCGTGAACAACAGTGAACTAGAGAAGAGGGCGACAGAAATTCAAATTAATAATTTTAAGGATGTCATAGAGCGAAATAAGAAAGTATTTTCTTCAGATCCAGGACGTACTCATTTAGTAGAGATGGATATAGAATTAGTTGATGAAACGCCGGTGAGAGCCAAATCTTATAGAATGTCACCGAGGCAGATAGAAATTTTGAGGGAGGAGATAAGAAGATTATTAGACTTAGGAGTAGTTGAGGTAGGGCAGTCCGATTTTACGTCCCCCATGATTTTGGTAGAGGTTCCGGGAAAAGATCCTCGTCCTTGTGTGGACTATAGGATACTAAATTCCAAGACTCGAACGGAATTTTTCCCACTCCCGAATATAGAGGAGGTAGTAGAAAAGGTGAGTTCTGCGACCTTTATTACGGTGATGGATTTAACCAAAGGTTATTTCCAAATACCAGTGACCAAAAGGGCCCAAAGGTACGCTGCATTTGTGACACCTTTTGGGGTATTTTTGCCTAAGGTCATGATGTTTGGTCTCGTGAACGCTCCTTTCTACTTCTGTAAATTAATTTCTATGGTTCTTGGAGGTCTGGAACCGTTTGCCTTGCCGTACATTGATGATATTGCGGTGTTTTCACTTACTTGGGAAAGTCACATGAAGGATATAGCCGAGGTCCTAAAGCGCTTATTAGAAGCCGGTTTAACAGTGAAACCCACAAAATGCAGATTTGCACAAGACAGCGTGAAGTTTTTAGGTCATGAGGTAGGTTCGAGAAAGAGGTCCCCCAGTGACGTAAAAATTAAAGCAATTTTAGATTTTCCAACACCCTCAACTAAAACTCAAGTAAGGTCATTTCTTGGAATGACGGGCTACTATTCCCGTTATATAAAAGATTATGCAATAATTGCGGTTCCTCTAACTAATATCTTGAAAGGGAAAGTAAAAAAAGAAAAGATGGAGTGGAATGAGGATTGTGAAAAGGCTTTTCAGGAATTAAAAAGGAGGTTGACCCAGAGTCCGGTTTTATATGCCCCTGATTATAGCCAAGAGTTTATTGTGCAGACCGACGCAAGTTTATATGGTGCTGGTATAGTTCTGTCACAGATTCGAGATGGGGAAGAGCATCCCATTTTATATTTAAATAAGAAATTTTCTAAAGCAGAGCAGATCTACAGCACTATTGAACGCGAATTAGCAGCGATTGTGTATGGTCTTAAAAAGCTGAATCATTATCTGGATGGGCAGCGGTTTGTTATACAAACAGACCACAATCCGTTGACCTATCTTAAAACAGTGATGGGGGAAAATGCTAGATTGACTAGGTGGGCATTATATTTACAGACATACAATTTTAAGGTTAAGCATAGACCAGGAAGGCTTCACGGGAATGCCGATGGACTAAGTAGAACTGAGTAATGGTGTGTGTAAATATTAAAATCCAATCATTGAATTCACTCATTTATATTTATTTTACATATATTGAATTTTATTTAATTGTATTAATTTTGTGTATTATTTAGTATAGAACTTTATGTTGCATATTCGAGAATAGAGCTGTGCCATTCTTTCGGCTCAGATGACTAGCTCATTGTGTTTAGTAAAATTTAATCGTAAGTTTTTTTTTAATTATTAATATGCATTTATTTTAATAGTGTTCTGGTATTGTGACCTCTCAGGTTTGGCGTGTCGGGAGTGATAGGGGGCTCAATGCCGTCTTCCAATCTTCAATTTTCATAGGTGTATGCACCCTATGAAAATCTCTTTAGGGGGAAGGAGCTGTGATATCGGCCGGCTCCGTGATGTCGACGCCAATAAGTCTGCGATGACGTTCCATGCCTAGTGCCATGAGGTCTGAAAACTGCCCGTTCCGTGATTTTTTCATTTTGAAAGAGACTTTTTGAAAGTAACTATTCTGTTTGAAATGGAACTGAAACGAAGGGATTCAGTTGTTGCCTGGTGTGCAGCAAAGGAAGAACGTTTTTTTCGGCGGGGTCGGGTGTGAGCCGGTTATGGTTCAGGTTTTAAAGAACATCGGAAAAGGGTGTTCGAAAGCTCATGCCCGGAAGGGGCAGTATATTTTCAAGTGCATTTTCCTAATGGATATACCTGTACATAATTGTAAGTAGCGCAGTGTGGTTATGTATATAGTTTTCATCGTGTATTCTGTGTGTTGGTTTTATTAAAGTGAATTGTGAAATTGTACAGAGACTCGGAGTATATTTAGTTACGACGTCACACCATGTTAACCGATTCTGGATTCTTTTCTTCGACACTTTGCCTTTGGCAACACGGTATAACGAATTTACACCACCAAAACTTCCCGCAATTGCGGGATTCTGATAAGTCTCCTTGATTGCAACATGAAATGCGATTATTTGATATACTTATACGGAGACGCATCATTTTAATCAAGAAATTTCAATCTTTGTAGTTTCATTTTAAATTCAGAATGAAATCACCTGATAACTTACCACTCCATATAAAAATATAAATTATACTAAAATACAAATGCATGCAAAATTACGCATGACCATGAAATACCGACGACTTACAAGTTCGAAGACACTTTAACAAATAAACGTATCATGCAATTATTTCTCCTTTTCTACCTTGAAATTAATCAATAAGACATAGCCTCGTGGCTCAGTGGTTAAAAGTAGGGATGGGACGAATATTCGGCCGCTATTCGGTACTCGGCCTATTCGGCCCTTTTGTCGAAAATTCGGTTGGCCGAATATTAAAGGCTTGTTGACCGAATACTTCGGCCGAATACCTGTAGCCGAATATTTAGAGATATCTTGCCGAATACTGCTAAAATCTCACCGAATAGTGAAAGATATCTTGCCAAATGAATTTCAGATTTAAAGAATTTCATTCTTGCAATTTTTTTTTCTCTAATCCAAATTGGCTACTTCATTTATGAAGTCATTCTCACTCTTACTTACAAAATATAGAGTTATTCAGATACTAAAAAATATACATACAGCCTTTCTGTATTTTCTATAAAAGTTAGTGATATTCTAGAAAATGCTGCCCAGGTTGGAGATTTAATTGTACAGGAAATGTCATCATTAGAGAATGATATATTACAATTCAAGATATAAAAACACTGCCTTATTCTAAAACGCTTGAATATTTATTAATGTCTGCAAATTCCATGCACATATAAAAAAGGCTCTTATGAAGTTCATAACTTATTTTCTATAAAGTAAGAAATGAAAAAAAATTATTCACAAGATGTGTTAACGAAGATTCAATTTCAAAATTAAATATAATATATCACCATTCCAAATACAACGATACATCTGAAAGCAGAACTGGTGTCAAAATCGATACACATTAGATGACAACTTGCTTTATAAAGATGGTTTTATAAATATTTTAATATAAATTCTGAATACTCAACAAAATAATTTTTTCATTCTATAGTTTTTACATTTAAATAATTATTTGCATAATTACTGACTTAAATATGAAACATTATGTATATATTTTTAATTTAATCTTCCTTCCTTCATGTTGTTATCAATTTCTGTTTATCCTTTTAATGCTTGTTGAATAAGTGGAATATTTAAGTTGAATATTGTATGTACCGATTCAAATGTCAAAGATTTTGTTAACATATGCATTCTACTTTAAGCATAATCTTTTGCTTTAACGTAATTTGTAATTTAAAGTTTGGCATCTGATTTCAGAACAGTCTCATTCTTACAAATTTGCTTATCACTAGGGACACAAACTCTAAATGATCAAATTTACTTCATTAAAGGTTATTTCAGAAAATATGTCCTTGTGAGTTCTGAGAGAGAGAGAGATTAAAAATATTATTGATTTTGGATGCAAGAAGTATCAATTGATAGTAAAAGTGAAGTACATTCTTCATATTTTAATGGAAATATTTTCTCATCTTGACATACTGAAAATCAATTTGATGTACATTAAAATAAAGGATATAATGCAATTTCATAATTTTTTTGTGTTAAAATAAGTTTTTCAAATTAAAAAATACATTTAAAAGCACATTTAAGAGTAATAATTATTAATGAGCTCCTATTATTTAAATTATATATAATCAAAATTTATTTTCTTTATTGGAAATTTTTTTTACTATTCGGCCGGCCGAATATTCGGTATTCGGCTATTCGGCCAAATCACTATTCGTCCCATCCTTAGTTAAAAGCCTAGAAATCACTGAGCCACGAGACTATTTTTACTCAGGTTCTAATCCCTCAGATAAATAAATAAAGTAATTACATAAATGCAACATAAAAAAAGATACGAACCCATAGATGGCAGCATCAACACATTAATTAAGTTATCTAAAATTTTCTAAGCTTCGAAAAAAATGCTACTATTGGAAAATTTCTCTCCAATAAAATGAATTTTTTCTTAAATATGAATGCTGTATATGCTTTTAATAGTTTAACTGAATTACGAATAATACTTTTATTAAACTTTAATTATCAATTCTAAAATTTTGCTGAATCAGTTCCTTCACATATATTCAACATTGTAAAAGAAAAAAAAACAGACTTCATGACAAAAAGAAAACAGACAAAATATAACAAAATTATATATTTTAGTTAAAACAATCGCATAGGATCACGATCTGAAGCTACATATAAATCAATAGCAGTTTTAATTATATTACACATATTTAATGAATTAACAAAATTTTCATTAATATATTTGCATATCAGAGAATTTCTTTCTACATAGTCATTGATAAATTTGCTTAAATCAATCTTGAGAAAAGCTCGATCCCCGTAGATTCTTGCTCGAATTTCGTTGTTTTGTGTAACACACTCGTGGTCTAATTGGTTCCCCAAATTCATTTCACATCCATTACACATAAATATATCATCGATGTTTGATTTAAGGTAATCACTTAAGAGTTCAGACATCGAAGTTGTTAAAATTATTTCAGCATTATCTTCATTGCTTTCCTGAACCACTGATGATGGAGTTCGTCTTTGCACTTCCCACAACAAATGTCCTTGGAAAATACGTCCAAACATAACTCGTACGGCAAGCGAAGATATTTCTTTGCGTATCTTCTTTAATTCCTCCCATTCCTTTTGACTAATTAAACAGATGGAAGGCACGAATTTGCGGCTAAAGTCATTTCTTTGGAAAAAACGTTGAATGGAAATGTAACCATCTCCATTAATCTGTTCAGTCGACAGCATTAAACTGTTTTCGATTACGGTAATTTCTTTTAACTCTGAAGAAGGAATCGAGTCCATTGCTCCAGAAAGTGCTTGCCAAAGCGATGTTGTTAGCGTTATTCCACGCCTTGTAGGTTTCAAACTTCCAGAAAAATCGAGTTTGTAAAACCGTATGTGAATTCGTATCACATCAGAAAAATCTGATACAACTACATAATTCCTTTCACCAAGATGAAACATATTTGAAGGAACACTTTCCGGATTGAAGGAGAAACTCTGCATTGTATTCTCGCTAGAGCACACTCTTTTCACTGTAGTATGAGATGAAGAATCAGCACCGCGTTTCATGGCCATTTTATAACAAAAAAAATCAATTAAAAATACTGTGCAACAGGAACGAGTAAAAACAAGCGACTGGTACAAATATATGCTACCAACTAAAATTTCATTCAGCGTTGCCATTCCGTAAAATATAAACTTAGTGTTGCCATTCCGTAAATCAGCAACTTGGTGTTGCCATTCCTTAAAACCAAACAATTCAGCACAATACAACTCAACATTCAGCTGTCAAATACTCAAAATCCGGTTAAAAATGAAAAATCGGTGTTGTCATTCCTTAAAAACAAAGCATTCAGCACCCAACAACTCAACAACCAGTAAAAAACAACTCAACTCATCTCAACACTCAGCAAAAAAACAACTCAACTCAACTCTGACCACGCCCCTTCCGGTCACGTGACCGCCGCCAACGCCGCTGGTCCAGAGACCGCTATTGCCCACTACTTTTATAATATCTCGTTTCAATTCATTCGCTCCAGACTTTGCTCAAAACTTAAAAAAAACTCTTAGCTAACAGTCTTTTTTATACCAATTTCTCTAAAGTTAGAGGATCGTCTTCGTGGTCAGTGGCTATTTTGTTCTGCACAAAGTAAGATTGTTTCAAGTATTATTCCTAATTTCTTCTTTCCCTGGGGCTCTTTGAAAATTCACCAATAAAATAATTCTATTTCTATTCTCCTGAGGAAATATAAAGTTTGTTTGTTAAAATAAAATACAGTTTGTGATAATCTAATTGTATATATTTTAAGAAAAACGTTTAACCCTTTTCCAATGACTGAAACATGTAGAAATAGTCTTATTAATTTTTCATGATCTTTCTTATGCCGTATGCGTATTATACTTAATTTTTCTTAGTCAAATTAATGATAAGAAATTACACTTGATCGAATTTTACTGTGCATAAAGACAGTAAAAATTGCTTTTTAAAAAGAATTTATATTTTTAGTGGTACATATCTATTTTTAAAAAATCCCTGTCGGGTTGGCCTATAGGCGGAGGTAGATTTCGAAGAATGCTCATTTCAAAAACAAAAAATAAAATTTGATTACAGATAAACCCAGTTTGACAACTTTATTTGGCCTCTTTTCAAAAATTTTTAATTTCATTTTTCTGTAAGAACTGCTTTTATCAGAATGATCTTAAGCTAAATTCAGCTCAAATGCCTATTTTGACAACATATTTTGAAACATATTCTGACTTTATTAAAAAAAATCGATTAATACGGCACATTATATAGCTCTTAAGTAACAAAATACTGTCAATTGAATGCGTTTGAGAGCAAAATTGAATTTAAAAATGAGTTATAAAATAACCAATTTGTTATTTGAATACAACCTCGATTCTTAATCACGATTACTTCGGGAAATTTTGTACGACACTTTGACAGCATTTTTTTTAAATATATTCAGCCTTTATCAAAAAAATGACCAATACGGCACATTATACAGCTCCTAAATAAGAAAACCTGTCAATTGGATGCGTTTGAGATCAAAACTGAATTTAAAAATGAGTCAGGAAAAACGCAATTTGTTATTGTTTTGAATACCTCAATTTTTCAATCACGATCGCTTCGGGAAATTCTGTTCAAAATACCCATTTCGGAAGCATTTTTTTGAAATGTAGTCTGCCTTTATGAAAAAACTGACCAATGAGTCACATTATATAGTTCCTAAATAAGAGAACCTGTAAACTGAATGCGTTTGATAGCAAGAATGGATTTAAAAATGAATCAGAAAAAGCGCAATTTGTTATTTGAATACTTACTTAAATTTTCAGTCACGATCACTTCGGGAAATTCTGTTCAAAGTACCATTTTTGGCAGCCTTTCTTGAAATATATTCTGTCTTTATCAATAAACTGACCAATGCATTACATTATATAGCTCTTAAAGAAGAGGATATGCCATTTGGATGCGTTTAAAATCAAAAATGAATTTAAAAATGAGTCAGAATACAGGCAGTTTGGATGTGAGGCTTTTTGTCCAACTCCTATTTTTGCTTAATTTATTTTTGCTATACGAATTGGTCCTATGAAAAACTTGTCAATATAAAAGTTGTAGATATTATTGAGAAGATGTAAAATAAACTTAATTAGACTCGATAGTTTAAGAATTGACAAAGTTATGGATTTTTGTCTTTTTTCACCCCCCCCTTTTTTGTTTTCGCTTTTAATTTTTTTTATCGGTAATAAATAGTCCTATTAAAAACTTGCAAATACAAAAGTTTTAGATAATGTTGAGTACATTTATAAAAAATGTAGTTGGATTTGATATCTTGAACTGAAGAAATTATGAATTTTTTTCTCCCAAAAAACCTGTTTTTTTTTTTTTTTTTTTCGCTTCTTGAACCCATTTCTAAATTTATCAAAAATCTGTCATGCATAAACTTTTTGCCCATTCTTAAGAAGTAATATAAACTTTAAACCGATTCGATATCTATTTTATTTAAGACGTTATGGCGTATTTTCTATTTTCACGAAAACCCTTCCTATTTCCATCCCCTTGGGCCGATTTTGCCCATTAACGAACTTAGCCGAGATTTTATACCTGTTGGTTTTATGTATCAGTTTGGAAGAGATTGGAGCAGAATTATAGAAGTTATCGTGTCTATAGAAGAAAGTGAGATATATACATATATGAACTTTTTTACTGATGGCAGTTTTGGGGTCTAGAGGTCATGATCGGCATAGACTTGCAAAAAGTTTTCAGAAATACCAACATTGGAGCAACCGCAAAAGGTAGTATTTCATACGAAATCTACCTAAAAACAATATATCCAAATAACCGATATGATGAAGGATTGCCATAACTGTAATTCAATAAATGGATATTTTTTCAGCTAAAAATGCAATTGATTTTAATGTAATGGAAGATAAAAACAAACAAAACTTATTTTTTTTTATCATACCGATAATTTTGTAATTTCAAACTTTCGGGAGGGGCTTCAGCCCCCTTAGCCCCCTCCCTGGCTACGTGCCTGATTCAAACACCCCTTCCTTCAAATACCACTATTTTTTATTTTTGTAAAAATCTTAAAATCTTGCTTGATCTGTTTCAAACTTTAAGATAGCTTAGCTTAAAACATACGATGAAAATTTATAACAAGTTGGAAATTGCACGTCAATCGTAGCAAATGAGGTGCGTTCGTACGATAACGAAGTTTTAAAAATATTAAGATCTTGCTGTTATAAAAGACAGTACTTCGGATACAGTGTAGTGGTCGAAATATTTTTTGTGTTCTTGTAAATATACAGGAATAGTAACTTTTATTACACCTTATCGCCGTATATCATATTCATTAAATGTGAAATAGATTTTACTATAATTTCTTTACTATAATTAAAACGCACACCAAACAATGTTCTCCCTATTCCATTATGTAATGGAATACTTTTGTGTGGCCTTGTAAAGCAATAACAAATGTTCTTTGCACCACAGTTTGTGTAAATTGTATACTATAATGTGCGTTTCATAGATTCATATCAATTTTGTTATGCTCGAATGAGTATAAGATCATTAAAATGTATTTAAAACTTTTCCCCCATCGACCGTAATGAAACGGAATATTTTGATTGTCCCTGTAAATGATCTATGCATCCAATTTTCATAAAATTTGAAATGACTCGACAAAATTATGTAATAATTATATATTTTAAATTTCAAACGATTTGGTTTGGTAGTTTTTGCGTTGTTATATGCGAAGACAGACAGACAGACGGACAGACTGAACGACGACTATAGGTGCTACGTATTCGCATAATTACGAACGCACCTAAAAAAATGCGATTGAAACCATTTTTTCTCGTTGAACGTAATGTAATGAAATACTTTTGAGTGTCCCTGTAATTGATCTATGCATCCGATTTTCATAAAATTTGAAATGACTCGACAAAATTAAGTAATAATTATATATTTTAAATTTCAAACGATTCGGTTGGATAGTTTTTGCGTTGTTGTTTGCGGACGGATAGACAGACGGACTGAACGACGACTGTAGGTTAGGGTGGAGCGAAAAAAAAAAATTTTTGAAAATCAAAAACGGGTAGGTGCCAAAAGTTGCCTTTATACTAGTACATCAACTGCGTGAAATTTTACCGCTGAAAAAAAATGGCTTGAGTCTGCGCTTTTGCTCCAAAAATCGAAATTTTGGGTAAAATTTGTCATTTTTTGACATTTTTTCAAAAAAATTGAAAAAATCCTACAGAGCTGGTTAGTATTTAAAAGTGTTGCTTAGACCTTTATATTTATCTGCTCAACATATTTAAACTATAAAACAATATGTTTATTCCCTATAGCTGGAGCAAAACAGACAACTTTTAGTAAGAAAACAGGATTACCACTCTATTGGGCAGGGTTGGCATGATTTAAATCAACTGATTTAAATCAAGATTTAAATCTAGATTTAAATCAACTGATTTTTTTTTAAAAATCATTTGATTTAAATCAATTTTTTGCAGTATCACATTAATTTACATATCGAAGGAAAATTTGGGGTAAAAAGTTAGAAAATGTATTGTATAATGATATAATTACAAAATTTAAAGCAAGATATGAACAAGCTATTAATGGCTGTCATTTTGCTGTAGTTTTATTAAGTCCCTCTGTTTTAAATCGAAATGAAATTTCACTTAGTGTATGGGAAAATAATGAAAGCTTGGCATTCATTAAAGAAGATTGTCTAAATCTTCTCATCACTGTAGTACATTTTCAAGCAAAAAATGGCCCATTCCAAAAATTACCATTGCTTAAGAAAAAAGTTTCTGATATTATGACAAATTATGATTGGTGGCAGTCCTTTTATGTAATCGGAGGTAGAGAGAGAATCAGCGAAATTGAACTTGAATTTATTTACCAAATAATAACAGCAGTAGCTTCATCTGCTGGAGTAGAAAGACAATTTTCTTCATTTGGACTAGTTCATTCAAGATTTCATATTAAAGTAGCAGTAGACAAAGCTTCTAAACTAGTATTTTTGTTCAAACAATTAAATCCCTGATTTTTTCCTATTTGCTTAGACAATATTGAATTAATTGTGATTTTTATCCCTTAATAAATAGCTTGCATTAAATGAATACAGTAGATTCCCTCAAATCTGCACAGCTTGGGTTGGTTGGTTGGTTGGTTGATTTTTGTCGTCCGATTATCTACGCTAATGGGATATAGGACCAGGGGGAGTGCCCTCCGTGGGGGTCTTTCTAAGGGAACCTAACCCGTATTTACGCAAGGTTCGAAGAAAACCACGGAAAACTCCGAACGGTTAGGCCGACAGCCGCGATTGGGTTCGAACCCAGCACCTGCCGTCTACCAGTTGAGAGGTCCGAACCTCTCGGCCACTGGTGGGGCCTGGACAGCTTGGGACCAGAGGTTGTGTGGATTTTAGAATTTTGCAGATTTCTGGTCATGGGTTTGTTTACATTTTTAAAACAGTAATTTGATTGTAATTAATAATGCAATTGAAATTATAATGAAGGCTTATAATATAGTAAAACATTAAAACAATTGTGTAAGGTAATACACTAAAATAATAAAAATTTAGATAATTAAAAATGATTAAAATATTGAAAGCCGCAAAGATGAAGTAAATAATCAATAGTGTATAATTAAATATTAATTCACGCTAATGTATAACTAAATATTAATTCACTACTAATTCATATCAAAATCATAAAATAAAGAAGTTTTATTTCAAGTTTAACCAAATTCAATTGATGAATGTATAAATGCATTTTGCAAAAAGATTGTGATCACCACATCACTGATATTAGCAATATCTTGATTTTTTTTTTTTTTTTTTTCGCAAATAAATTTATTCTTCCTTCATGAAAAAGCATGGATTAAGTAATATTAATGAAAGTTACAGATTAGTGATGGGCGATTCTGGAAATTTTGAGAATCGATTAAAATCGATATCGTATAAAACAACATCGATCATAATAAGAATCGATTTCTCAGTTCTAGAATCGATACTAGAATCGATATTTCGATATTTAGGTTCACACAGAGAAGCTTCAAATTACTAATTCCAAAACTTAGACAATCAGCAGAACCGTAATTACCGCCTCCCCCCCCCCCCATCCCCATTTAGGGAGGCATAGAATTAAGCTATTGCAGATTTTAGAGTCGGATAATAAGAATTTTAAATTGATTGTCACTTATGGTTTTCACTTACACAAAAACTTTGACAAATTTGAGAGACATAACTCAACTAATAACAACACTGAATAACTTGGCATTAAACCGAGTATAAAGAGTGCCAAGAGCGTGTAACTAGGATGGGGAACAAGGAGTATAGACCAAAAAAAAAAAAAAAAACTTTTTTTTTTCTAATGCCAACCAAATGTTACACGAGATAGTTTGGAAGAACATAAAATATGTCCCATTCCCAAGGGGGCAGGTAACCCCCACTCTTGACGGAAAGGCGACCATAGCCCAAATGTATCTTTTGTCGAAGTTTCAAAATGAGGATTTACAATAAAGTAGAACGAGAATTGGACATTTTAAAAATTGCATGCATACTTTGAACGGCCCATATAGTAAAGATTGGCGAGGAAGGGGGGGGGGGGGACGAGGGATTAGAACGGACGAACTTGAAAAAAAAAACATAATTAACTAATAACCCAAATAACTGAGCTTCTAAACAAAAATATAGTGTTTAACTTAGTGTTGAATTCATGGGGTGGCCCGCGGGGAACATACACTCTTTGAAACTATAAAAAGTGCCAAGAGCATGTAACTAAGTGGGGAGAGGGGTAGTAACAGAAAAAAAAACGAGGAGATAAAAGCTTTATAACGATATGTTACATGAGATGGTGTGGAAGAAACAAAAAATATGCCCCCCCCCACCCAGGGGGGCAAGGTGAGTCCCAAACGGATAGAAGGGCGACCCCGGCCCATATGTATCTTTTGTTGAGGTTTCAAAATATGGATTTATAACAAAATAGAACGAGGATTAGACTTTTTTTAAATCTCAGTCATAATTTGAACGAACCTGTAAAGATTGGTGAGGAAGGGGGGGGGGGGGGCGGTAGGACGGGCGAACATGAAAAAAAAAAAAAAAATAGTGGCACTCTGAGAGTGCCGATAGAAGTGAAACCTTGAACAATTACGTGTGTATTTTTGAATCGCCAGGAAATACTTTTAAATGAGTAAAAAAAGGTTCTATAATATTAAAGAACATATTCATGTCTATTTAAAAAAAAAAAAAAAAAACGCGCGATACCATATGTCCAGCTATTGTAGTTAACTCACTATAACTACTTTCTTATACTTTAAAACGCGATAAATACACTCTCAGAAAAAACTGTAAATTTATGAGCATTTGCCCTTCAATTTTCACGGGCAATAGCCTTATTTGAAGAAAAACGGTCTGATCCACTAAATAAACGGTCTTATCCCTTAGATACTCAAAAAGTTAAGGGTAATACACATGTTTTTACAGCCCTGTCGCATCATTAGCAAAAAGACGGTACGTCGCCGTTAATTTTCCTCCGCTAGGATGCGCCCCGTAATTTAGTCATATTTCGACCGCAACCGTAACATGTTTTTCAACCCGCCAAAAAGGAAAAAGCATGGAAGATTGTTCCATGGGAAAAAGCGATTCTATGATCGTGTGGTGTTATGAACGAGTAAGTAAAATATGTTATTATTATTGTTTTTAAAAGTGTATTATATCTTTTTTTAAGATAAAGGACGCATATAAACGCATAGTTTTATGTAATTTATGTTTTGCATTTGCAATTGTAACAAAACAATCATTAATCGCGGTATATATACCGCGAGTGCAACTTCAAATATTATGTCTTAAAATATCCTTTTAATAAGAGTAAATTTTACAAAAACGGTAAGATTTAATCATTTTGTAATTATTATGTGTCAGTTTTCTGAGATTATATATAATCACAGATATCGTTAGTTGCAAAAACATTAATTATGCCATTTATTCCGAGTATATATATTAGTTATCAAAAATTTACGTTGAAAGAATAGATATGACAATAATGCTTAAAAAAAAATGGTGCGAATGTACTTTACTCTCCTTCTTGGCGCGATTTTTAAAAATCGCCAAATTGGCGCGTTTTTGCGTCTTGTCTCCCGGAGCGTCTTTCTCCAAGGCACGCCACACACTACAGAGACATACGTCAAAAATCGTGCAATATGACGCAATCAAACCAGTTTTTTCTCTCTTATTACTGTGAAATTATCCATGTCGTACGTTTTTTCGTTCAATGTTTGGCCTGCCACAGACCTGTCATACACTGAGCGAAAAAACATGACACACTGTTAAAAATTTGAAACTTTTGCTGCATCGTTACCGATTAAAAAAAAATTTCACAATAAATATATAAAACCATTGACTTTCTAATATACTAATAATAAATAATATACTAATAAATCTAATTTCTAATAATAAAACTTCATATGCACCAGTTTCTAAAACAAACAAAATACAATAGCCATAAAAAAATTCACTTACCTTTACTTATTTACATTACGGAATCCTACAAAGAGGATACTTTATTTTATTTATGATTTATCCAAGAAAATACATTACCCGTTCCAAATTAAAAATCCATCCAACAAACTAAAAGAATTATTTCTGCTTCCAGATATCGTTTCATGCGGCAGACGATTCAGTAATTACAAAATTTGATGCAATGTTTTCATCTAATGTCCGGTATTCAGGCACATTTTGCGAATACAGAGATAACAAAACGAGATTGAACAATCAGAAAACGGCATTCAAAGTTTTTGCTTTTTTAAGTGAGCGAATTTTCTGATTGGTCAATTTCGTTTCGCTAACAGCAGAAAATCTATCCAGATTTCTGCTATGAAAAATACTTTTGTTCCTTAAAAAACTCAGCGTAAAAAACTATTTAAGCACTGTAAAAATTAAAAGAAATGAATTTTAAAAAGACACTGCGTACATTCAAGCGAATTGTTTTAAATTGGGGAATTTCTTATTTGTGTATTTTACAGATATTATTTATGTCAATAAACATTCACAAAAATAATTGTGTACTTATCAGCGCCGTGCGAAAGGGGGGGGGGGCGAAGATGGCAGTTTTACGGGCGCAGAAATTTATACTACCAACGTCATTTTTAGCTTGTCACAAGAAAAAGTTCGGGGAGGGGGCGCCAAATTGAGACTTTGACCCAGTCACAGTTTCCTCTTCGTACGCTTCGTTCCATACTTAAAAATTCGGGAAAAACAACTACTTACTAGAGATAAAAATTACAGAAAAGGAATTTTAAAATTTTGCTGCGTAAATTTGCACAAAGTTATATAAATTTTACAACTTACGTTCGTGAATTTTACAAATATTTTACTTCTAAAATTTAGTAAGGATATTTATCAAATAATATAATTTCTATATCATATAATTTCCATAATTTTAAACTGAAACATTATGACTGCATTAAAACAACAACAACAAAAAAAAAAAATCAGTGGATCCACAAAACTCGCTGTGCAGGAATCAGTAAAATGCATGAAACTCGTCGACGCCGCAATAACTAACGTGTGTATGAGCGCTTCGCGCCCATTAAAACTGAAAAAACATCAGTGGATCCACGAAATTCGCTGTGCAGGAATCACTAAAATGTACGAAACTCGTTAACGCCGCAGTCACAGACGTGTGTATGAGCGCTTCGCGCCCATTAAAACTAAAAAAAAACATCAGTGGATCCACGAAACTCGCTGTGTAGGAATCACTAAAATGCACGAAACTCGTCAACTCCGCAGTCACAGACGTGTGTATGAGCGCTTCGCGCCCATTAAAACTAAAAAAAACATCAGTGGATCCACGAAACTCGCTGTGTAGGAATCACTAAAATGCACGAAACTCGTCAACGCCGCAGTCACAGACGTGTGTATGAGCACTTCGCGCCCATTAAAACTAAAAAAACATCAGTGGATCCACGAAACTCGCTGTGTAGGAATCACTAAAATGCACGAAACTCGTCAACTCCGCAGTCACAGACGTGTGTATGAGCGCTTCGCGCCCATTAAAACTAAAAAAACATCAGTGGATCCACGAAACTCGCTGTGTAGGAATCACTAAAATGCACGAAACTCGTTAACACCGCAGTCACAGACGTGTGTATGAGCGCTTCGCGCCATTTAAAACTAAAAAAAACATCAGTGGATCCACGAAACTCGCTGTGCAGGAATCACTAAAATGTACGAAACTCGTTAACGCCGCAGTCACAGACGTGTGTATGAGCGCTTCGCGCCCATTAAAACTAAAAAAACATCAGTGGATCCACGAAACTCGCTGTGTAGGAATCACTAAAATGCACGAAACTCGTCAACTCCGCAGTCACAGACGTGTGTATGAGCGCTTCGCGCCCATTAAAACTAAAAAAAACATCAGTGGATCCACGAAACTCGCTGTGTAGGAATCACTAAAATGCACGAAACTCGTCAACTCCGCAGTCACAGACGTGTGTATGAGCGCTTCGCGCCATTTAAAACTAAAAAAACATCAGTGGATCCACGAAACTCGCTGTGTAGGAATCATTAAAATGCACGAAACTCGTCAACACCGCAGTCACAGACGTGTGTATGAGCGCTTCGCGCCCATAAAAACTAAAAAAAACATCAGTGGATCCACGAAACTCGCTGTGTAGGAATCATTAAAATGCACGAAACTCGTCAACACCGCAGTCACAGACGTGTGTATGAGCGCTTCGCGCCCATTAAAACTAAAAAAACATCAGTGGATCCACGAAACTCGCTGTGTAGGAATCACTAAAATGCACGAAACTCGTCAACTCCGCAGTCACAGACGTGTGTATGAGCGCTTCGCGCCATTTAAAACTAAAAAAACAGCAGTGGATCCACGAAACTCGCTGTGTAGGAATCATTAAAATGCACGAAACTCGTCAACACCGCAGTCACAGACGTGTGTATGAGCGCTTCGCGCCCATTAAAACTAAAAAAAACATCAGTGGATCCATGAAACTCGCTGTGCAGAAATCACTAAAATGCACGAAACTCGTCGACGCCGCAGTCACTGACGTGTGTATAAGAGCTTCTCGCCCATTAAATTAAAAAAAACATCAGTGAATCCACGAAACTCGCTGTGCGGGAATCACTAAAATGCACGAAACTCGTCAACGCCGCAATTAGTAACGCATGCATGAATGCTGCGCGTCCATTAAAAGAAAAGAAAAAAATCGCTGGTTTCACGAAACTCGCTAAGTTTGAATTCCTAAAATGCACAAAACTTGTCCAAACTGCGTTAACTAACGACACTATATAACCGAAAAATTATTCTCTGGATGCTCAAAAGTCGAATTGAAGAAATTTCTAAAATGAGCAAATTTGCGGTTATTAATGCAGATATCCAACTATTAAAATCTTTGTAAATTTGTACGAAAATACGGGATAAAATTTTGAAATATATATATTTTTTATGTATTTATGGTACATATATATTGCGCGAATTTTTAAATAAAAAAGAAAGTTTTTCTGAAATAGGAATTCACTTTCAGTAAAATTAACACATCATCTCAATTTTTTAAATGAAATTGATAAATCATAACTTAAATCATTGAATATTTATTTCGAGAAATTTATTTCGTACCGCATACTTGTCTCCAAATGTATGTTATTTATTAAAATAAGAAATATCTTTAAAATAAAACGAAAAAAAGGCCGGGAAAATATAGTCATACATGTATAATGCAATCTCCTTTTTTAATTCAAATAATAATAGACTGATGTAACAATGAGATTTCATAAAAGCCAATCAAGCAAAAGATAAGAAACCGTGCAATCCGGTTAAACCGATCAAAACCTGAACTAACAACTGTAGGCGTGGAAAGAATTCAGAAAACGATCCGGTAACAAGAAAAAACCATCAGAAGTGTCCAATCAGAAACGGCTTAGAAATCAGTACATTACGTAAACCGAAGCACTCCTTAGGGTTGCCATATTGAAGATCCGAGTGGAGAAAATGAAAATGCACGGTTGCCATGTCGAAACATTTATCGCTAAAAAAAAAAACGTCGCCTTGGCGAAGGAGAGTAAAGTACATTTCACCCAAAAAAATAAATGCACTATAACGATATCACTCTTATAATATGCAGAATAACTTTTTATTTATATTTTGTTACCTTCTTAATGATTGATTACATTAATTTTGTTTTGTTTTCTCATTTTTAAACATGAAAAATACAAGGTTTATGCTGGCACAAAAAATTCCTGCAGCAAAATGACAAGAAATGTTAATTTTTTTAATTCATTAATAAATCTAAAATTTTTTAATTGTTTATTTTCGAATGTTTTCTATTTAACATATACGTGCATGATAAAAGTATTTAAATAGGGTAGATGTGCCAGTTGCCACTAAAACACACTCTTAAGGAACGTTTTTTTTATTCATTTTTTAAAAATTATTTTTAATAGTTAAGCTATTCTATTTCAATTTTTTGCAATATTATGTTAATCTATCAACAATATTTAACCATTCCCATTCTTAGTTTTTTTTTTTTTCTCAATATGAATAGAATTTAATTTTAACTAATATAAATATATCAAAACCCTCCAGAGTCCAGTAATGGACATCATATTTATGATTGCATTAAGAACCAGAATTTAATGAAACAAGTAAAATTAACGACTAGGATACTAATAATTAATAAAATATTTGTGATAATCGTGTACTGTTTGCATCACTTATAATTAATAGAAAATCGATATTTTAATTTGTTTAGATGGATGGTTTAAAATATTAAACACCAGGGTTCGTTGATTTAAATCAGCTTGATTTTAATCATGATTTAAATCACAATTTAAATCAACTGATTTTTTTAAAAAAATCATTGATTTAAATCAGTTTTTCTTTTATGTTATTTTTTAATAAATTTCAGATGAAACAAACATAATAATGTGCTTTAATATAATTTAGTTTTATATACCATATATAATCAAACAACTTTCAGAAAGATAAAGCTTAAGCTTAGTAAAAAAGTAAAATAAATGTAAAGCTTAGAAAAAAAAATGCTTTCAAATTTCATTTGAATCAAATTATAAAATAATCTTGCAACGGTAAAGAAATCTAAACATAAATATACTAAATATTTGAATATTTACTCATTAGTATTTAGAAAAACTTTTGAAAGTTGAGGTAAAATAAAATTGTATGACTTTATGTGCTGTACTTTGGTGAAGCCTGCTATATAAGAATTTGAGCAAAATCTGAATCAGCAATTGATTTCACGTATAAAAACATTTCATATTTATTTACTTAGAAGGTGTCACAAATAAAAATTAAATTAAAGAGTTGACATGTTTCGGTTCATTAATAAGAACCGTATTCATAACATATAATACGGTTCATATATAAATACATATTATAATTATGTATATTATAATTCATAATATAAATACATTCATAGCGGGCGCAATGTTTTGTTTTGTTTTTTAAATTATATTTATATCCAGTGTCATTTAATTTTCTACTGATTTTATATGTTATGAATACGGTTCTTATTAATGAACCGAAACATGTCAACTCTTTAATTTAATTTTTATTTGTGACACCTTCTAAGTAAATAAATATGAAATGTTTTTATACGTGAATAAAAAAAGGTGAAGTGATTTTGTTTTAGTTTTTGAAAAAACGAAAGCTAACAACAGTTTTAACAGCAATTGATTTATTTATTTAATTTAATATAATTGGATCTCAGCCCTTTAGAATGGTGGAAGGTATTTTTGTTAGTTATCAACAGAGTTGTATAATATAGACGCACGCGCGCACGTCGTGCGCAGAAAATTTTATGAAGTTTGCAGAAAATTTTAAGAAAGAAACAATTTTTATTTTTGTAACTTTTTTAGAACCAAAAAATATAAACATTCCCTCAATTTTATGAACGAATTATTTACTGTTGACGCGGATGTCGCGAGACCTCGAAAAAATCGCGAATTTCAACATACTTGGGTAAAAAACATGCATTTCGACAAAGAATCGCATAAAAAACCGTGCATTTCAACAAAGAATCGACTAAAAAACCCCACATTTCGACGAAATACAAAGCGAAAAACGTGAATTTCGTCCAAAGACCACGCTAAAAACGTAAATTCCATCCATGACTCGCATAAAAAAACGAACGCGAATTTTGTGCATGAGTTTCGTAAAAAAACACGAATTTCGTGCATGCATCACTTAAAAAACGCGAATTACATCCATGAATCGCTCAAAAAACGCGAATTATGTCCATGAATCGCGTAAAAAACGCAAAATACGTCCATAAATCGCTCAAAAAAGGCAAATTACGTTCATGAATCGTGTATAAAAAACACGAATTACGTTCATGAAACACGTAAAAAAACGCGAATTACGCTCATAAAACGCATAAAAAACGCCAATTACGTCCATAAATCGCTCAAAAACCGCGAATTACATCCATAAATCGCGTAAAAAACGCGAATTACGTCCATGAGTCGCGTTAAAAACGCGAATTACGTCCATAAATCGCTCAAAAAACGCAAATTACATCCATGAATAACGTAAAGATCGCGAATTACGTTCATAAATTGCATAAAAAAACGTGAATTACGTCCATAAATCGCATTAAAAAATGCAAATTACGTCCGTAAATCGCTCAAAAACGTGAATTTTGTCGGAAAAAAGAAAAAAAAATGCAAATTACGTCCATGAATCGCATAAAGATAGCGAATTACATCCATAAATCGCATCATAAATTCGAATTACGTTCACGAATTGCATAAAAAACGCGAATTACGTCCATAAATCGCTCAAAAAACGCAAAATACATTCATAAATCGCATAAAAAGCACGAATTACGACCATGAATCGTGCAAAAGACGTGAATTACGCCTAACATCAATTTGCAGAAAGTTTTTGACCCAATATTACGTGCGCAGAAAGTTTTTGGTTTTATACAAGTCTGGTTATCAAAAAAGCTCATACTAAAAAGAGAATTAATGATCAACTAGCTTTTTACTGCAATAGATTTATCTGCTTCAATCGAACAAATGTTTTTTGCCTTTGGTTTGATACTTTCAGAAATTAGAAATCAACAGATAAAACTGTTAAACCGCTGCCATCGAAATACTCAAGGCCAGAGGACACAAATTGTGAGGTATTCACTAATTGACTTACTTCTCAATTATGTTGGAATTCACACTAGAAAATTTTGAATAACAATTTACTTTTATTTTATTTGTGGAATATCAATCATCGTGTAAAACACTGAACATACTGATTAACTTATGATTAATTACTTCTTAAACTTAAACATACACATGAGAATTTGGAATCCCCCAATAAAAAAATATCCAGGTGCGGCAACACTGTAGCATTCCTTCTTTGGCTGAATTTTTATTTAGGGATTCCAAGTTCTTATTAGTGAGTTTAAATAGTTATTGTTTGATAAGATAAATATTCCACAAGTAAAATAAAATTGCTATTCAAAATTTTCTTGTGTATATTCCAACAATACTGAAAAGTCAGTCGATTAGTGATGACATCTTAATTTGTGCCCTCTGGCCTTAAGTATTTTGATGGCAGCAATTGAACTCATTTTTCTCAGTCAACACTTAAAAGTTAAAAACTTCGAATTTTGTTTAATTTTTTTATGTGTTGCAGATGTTTTTTATTTTAATTAAAATATTGAAGGTTGAATTAATTTTTGACATCTGATTTGTAGTTTTTCATGCATTTTGTGTAATCAAGATTTTTTCATAGCCTAAAATTTTACCTTGAAATAATATGAATCATTTATGCAAATTGTGTAATATTAGTAATAGATAATACTTATAATATGCATGTCTATGTAACTTTATATTATTTAAATTAAACAAAAAGTCATAAAATAATAATAATGTGTGGCAATTTTTAAAAAAATCAAAAAATCTGATTTAAATAAAAAAAATCCGATTGTTTTGATTTTTATTAAAAAAATCAAAAAAATCACGAACCCTGTTAAACACTTAGGTAATTGAATTGAAACAATCAAACTATTAAACACTAGGTAATTGAAACAATCAAACTATTAAGACAGTGAGGGATTTTTTGAATATTAGTGTACAGTTTAGACAACTAATCTTCCAGAGGCTGTTTGATATATCATTTATAATAGTTAGTATTACAAATATGAAATAAATGATATTGCAAGTTTAATATTATAATTTTATTTTAAATCCAAATAAAATTGCAGAACTTATGTTTGAGGCCACCAATTTGCAGATTTACTAGATTCATATTTACTAACTTTGGTACTACTAGGTTATCCCGTCGACCAAAAAATTATCGCCAAACTGTAAGATTAAATGCCATTAATGGTTGATCGTGAATGTCACATTCAATGACATTAAAAACGATTCACGTGTTTAAAATGTCATTAAGTGATTTTTATTTCGACTTTTTATTTGTATTTTTATTAATTTTCTACTAATTATTTGTTTTTTCGTTTTTCAAAATAAAAATTATGTCAATTTGTATCATTTGGCTATTAGTTTGGTGATTTGTATAATTTGGCAAAACTGGTCGACGGGATAACAGAGTAGTACCCTAACTTTAATATATGGAGAATATGTGTGTATTTCCTGATCAGCGTTTTTTTTTTTTTTTTTCGGAATAATTGGTGGCCCTCACCTTATATCATAATTAAGGATGCATTGACTAGTGATTTTGGCTGAATATTCGGCCGACAGGTGAATTTTGTCGAAAAAGATTGAGAAAAATAATTTTAATTTCGCTAATAGATCATGGATAAATGCAAATTTCAATGAAAAGACTGGAAAAAGTGCACTTTTCGTCAAATGATCGAGGGAAAATGTTAATTTCTTTAAAAAATTGCAGAAAAACGTGAATTTTGTCAAAATGCTGCAAGAAGATACAAATTTCATCAAAAGTCCGTGAGGCCGTGATAGTTCAGTTTTTTTCTTGCTGAGCCTGTAGCAAGTCTGAATAATGACTTTTCTTTAATAAGAAAGAGCTCAAAAAAGACCTGTCAGATTTACCTGAGGAGGTTGCTGTAGCTTTGTTTTATTTCTCTAAAAGCATGGAGGATTGTTTGAGACTATTCAAGGTAAAATGTATTAACTTTTTTCTAAATTTGCATAATTAGTTTTTATATTTTATGTATTAATCAACTCCTAATATTCACAATTTCGACAAGAAAATGTGCCGATTATAGGTTATTTGATTATATTTTTCTTTTTCACTTATAAATTGAGTTACTATGTTAATTTATTAATGAATACAGGAATGTTAAAAATGAAACAAGCTTCTTTTTACAATAAAATATTTATAAACTTATCCATTTTATAAAGTAAATAATGTAAGTAAAATCATCAGGGTTGGCATTTTTATGACAGTGTGACGGTTTTATCCAATTTTAACAGTCATGTCGAAAACCTAAAATTGAATCAAAACTGTTTAAAATTATTTTTAAGACGATATTAAATTAAAAAATTTTTATTTTTAAAAACTTGCATAATTTTTTTGACAATTTTAGACCTTATAAACCATTAATCCCGATTGAACTCAAAACATATTTTTGTTCAACACGTTACTTTATATTTATTCTATATTTTCTATTTTTAAATATAGATATGGTAAGCTGTAAATATGGAATAAACAATAATTAAAAGTATCTTTATATTAAAAATATTTTTAAAAAATCAAATGAAATATTTTAATTTTTAAAGATGAAAGTTCATGGTGAAAATACTTGTATAATTTAATGTGTAAAATTACATATGAATGATATACATATATTTATATAATTTTTAAATGTTAGTCCCATTCTAAGATTTTATCACATAAAATGATTAAGCTAAACTTACAGCTAAAAACTTGAAATAGCATGCTTAAATAAGGGAAAAAAAAAGACTATTTTATAATTTACAAAAATAAAATTTAACGTAAACAAATTTTTCTTAATAATAAAACTAAAACCAACATAATAAAATGAAGATATATATGAATGAATATTGAATTTAACAAACTATCTTCTTTTAAATTATTGTTTTAAAAAACATTTAATTATATTCATTTCATATTATAATTCATTTAAATACTCAGAGAGCATTTTGTATTCAAAGTATGAGCATTGAGCATCATCATCAGATGCGAGCAATCTTTCTTTTTTTAATATTTTATTACAAAAAATTTTGTTTTATACTATTTTACAATTTTCTGCTTTTTAACCCTCATGTTTTTGCAATTTCATTTTTACAGGAGGAAGTAAGTTTGGAAGAAGTTCTGGGAGATGAAAATATACCTTTATCTCCATGTATTGCTTCTTTTGGTGAGTGTGGGGTTTCATTTCTGTTACCTAATGTTTAAATTTGAATATTACGTTGCTTACATAATTTTTTAATAGTCATATGTAATCGCTATTTTTACTTTCTTTGATAGAGGAAAATATTGTAATCAAAAGTGGTTAGATATTTTGGGTGTTTTTTTTTTTGCTTTGTTTTTTAAGTCATGAAGACAGCGGAAATTCTTTATTTCTAGAAAGCATGTATTAAATACAAAAATCTTATACTTTTATTAATTAATTTAAGATGCAAGTAATTTTCATTGACATTTATGTCAATGAATCAATGCAAAAATACAGATTTTTGCATTGATCTATTTGTATTATAATACAAATAGATCAATGCAAAAATCTGTATTTTTACTTCTGAGATCATATTATGTAAACCATGCATCTCATATTTAAAAGTAACTTTAATAAATTGTTTTTTATCTATATTCCCCACTAAGAACACATTTTTTTAAACAAATCTTTTACTAATCAAAGGATGCTGGATAACATTTTCAAGATAGCTATGAATCACTGTATAGAACATTTTATTCTTTGAACACTATACTACTACTGTTACTAAAAATATTTAGCAAATGATTTCAATTATCTACATAACCAATTGTAATTAATTAATTTGAATATTTTGAAATGATGAAGTTAGAATACAAATATGATATCCAATAACGTTTATTTTTATACACAAACATGCATAGTAAATATGTAATAGAATATGATAATTAAGGAAAAAAAGAAAAAAAAACCTGGTTTAAAGAAAGAAAAATGTTTTATTTGTGTATTTTGGAAAAAGGGCTCCCCCCCCCCCCTTTTTTTTTTCTTTTTTAATCAACTCTGGCAAAAATACATATTTGCATCATGTTAGGAACTTACATTTAGCATTTTATATTGTTAAACCTTGGTATAAAAGGTCTTGTCATTCTTCATGTATTTGAAAATGCTACAATTAGCAACATCAGGTTATTCTGCATTTTTTACATTCTTTTTTATATTTGCTTGAATGATTTTTTTTTTTTTTTTTTTTTTTTTTTTTTTTAATGTTCATTTCTTTCAACAGTTTCAATGATTAAAACCTCATCATTTTGACTCTGTAGTTATTTCATTATGTCATTGTCATTTATTATAAAGTATAGAACATCTGTCATTTATCAAGTTAACACAGAGAATAAACAAGGTAAATTGTAAACATGAAACTTGTTGCTAGTTTCTAAAAATACAGTAAAAATGTTTACGACAATCTGTACATATGTCACTAAAAAGAAATTGACTAAATATCTTAATTTAAAAAGAAAAAATGTGTTTTTCAATGTAACATCACTTTACCCCATGGGCCCACTTTCCCACATCTCACCTTATTAACCAGATGTAAATTATGTATGTGTATATCAGGGATGGCTTTTAGCCGGCAGAAAATGGTTTCTGCCATGCCAGTGGCAAAAAGTGGTTGTAACCGGCAGAAACTGGCAACAACTGGCATAAACTCATTTTATGACATAATCTGAGATTTTTTAGTGATATTAAGATGCTAATATATAATTTATTCGGGATAAATAAATAAAATATTGGGAAAAGTTTTAATTTTAAAAATATATTAATTAGTATTAGAATTTAATAGTTCTGAATCTTTCAAGAAGAATGATCCATGTTATTTGCAGATAATTGAAAATCATGAAAATGATATTAAGGATATAGCAGTTGTTAAAATTATAAATAAATATGATTTATAAAGAGTTAAATACTTGTTGCAACTGTTAAAATCTATTGTTGTTGCTTTAAATAAAACTAAAAAACATGAGTGTTCTGCACTGTAAAAAAAAATTCAAGAGGTTACTAAAAAATTTTTAGTAAATTTGTATTCCACAGACTTTTTTAGTAACCATTACAAACTTTTTTTTTGCAAGTGAAACAAGCATTTCTTTTGTAAACTGAACAAAAGAATATTTTGCATAACTAACTTAAATTTTTTTAGTATGAGCCACCAAGCAAATTTTAGTAATAGCTCCAAAATTATTTTTAATAACAATTACGTGCGTCCGAAGGGCAGGAGCTTCTTTCGAGCTGCATCCAGACTTCTGAAGCGATAGATTTTCGGCAAAAACGCAATAGATGGCAGCACCAAACATTAGGACCAGCTCCAACAGGAAATTCATAACCTCATTATTATAGAGTACTTACACTACATACATTCGGGGCGTACTTGGCGCTATCCAGTATTGAACCCGGGACTTTTTAGCCTGGAGTCCGTTACTATAACCACTATGCTATCGAGGCCACGCCAAGGGAGTTATAGTAATAGCTGTTAAAACTATTAACTCTTTTCGTTGCTAACTTTTTTCTAGTAATTCTTACAGATTTTCTAGTAACCGACTGAGATTACTAAAAATTTTTTAGTAATTACAAGGATTACTAAAGTTTTTTTAGTAGATCGACCCTTTTTTTTTTTACAGTGTGTTGCAGCTGCTCATAAAATTTACTCAATGATGGAAATATTATGGAAACACACAAATGCAAGGTTCAAATCTCATTTAATTAGCTTATTCAATTCAGCTTAAGTATATGGGATCAAAATTGACCTTTGAGCATAAAGAAAAAGAAAATTGCTTTTTGATATTCATCTAAATTTTGTGCTGTATACAATAACCCCTTAGAAAAATAAGCTCCTTTCTCAGAATTATATATATGTTATGATGTTATGTTATGTTATGTACTTATATGATCCTTTTGAAACTTTTTGCTACTTTAAATAACATTCATAATCTTTATTTTAACTAAATTCTTTATACATTAAATACATGTGTGAATTATGAATCACTACAGGTTAAAGTTCTTAGTTTCTGCCATGCTAGTTTTTACCGGTTATAACTGCTGGTTTAAACCATCCCGGCAGAAACTTGCCAGCCCTGGTGTATATACACACATGTGGCAGTTAACCTAAGCTAACTTCATGTGCAAATTTGTTATTCTTTCTTACACACAAGTATTTGGTATCCGTAGTTGACCAAAGTAGTACGACTCGGTGCAAAATCAGTATATTTTACATGTTTAACAACTTTGTCTCACATATAATTCATGTTTAAAATTTAATTTTTTTGTTTCAGGTGATCCTTATCAAAATAAAAGAAATTGTATAAAATAGTGTTGCTATACCAGAATTTACGAATGTGAAAAGAGTCAACACTTTTTGTATTTGGATTGGAGTACTCAAGTGGTTGTCCTGCCACATTAGAATTTACGCAAAGGTAACTTATGTTTAAATTTTATTAGGATGAGCAAAGCGAATCCTCCTCTAGTCCACTCAAATTACATTTTGTCGCACGCTTTACAAAAAGTCTATCCAATATTTTAACTTCAAATTAAACACAAAAATAAATTATGATCTGTAGATTTGCACAATATAATTTTTTTACAGTAAAACGTTAAAAAAAATTATTTTAATTAATTTATTTTACATGCATTTCCAATACGGACGCATTTTAGCAAATAAATAAAAAATGAAACGCGTATATTTTCAGAAAAAAAATATAAATCATGGGGTAAGTAATTATAGATAGAATCATGATTAATTTAATAAATAAAACATTTTTTCATTATTCCGCAAAATCGTTTGCACATATGACACTTAAACATCTTAAAAGAATTGTATTATGGATTTTTTTTGTAAAGTGGCAACAAAAGAATTGCAAACAAAAATATAAACAAATATATAAATGAAAAATTAAAAGAACTGCGTGAAGATGTTGCCTCGATTCAAGTTCTTTATAAATATACTAAAGCAAAGTTGGCCGATTCAGAAACGACAAATAGACTTTAACCATTTCTAACTTATCAATTGGATTTAAAGTAATGTTACGTTCTTATTTGTGGACCTAAAAAGGTTTAGTGAACGGTACTTCAGACTTTGTTGCACGTATTAAAGAAAATCGCAAGCCACCAGACCAGATATCGCGAATAATCATGGATAAATTTGAATACTGCAGTAATTTAACTTATAAGAATTGGTGCGTGCCGATTTCCCCAATAATTAAATTCTGGAAAAATGGAAGCATAAATTGCTCAAAGAAAGAATTTCTTCTGCAGTTAGCTTTTGCTGTTATAATTCATAAATCCCAAGGTTTAACATTAGATGAAGCAGTTGTAGATATTGAGGATATATAGACACCAGTTGGCTTAAAAACATACGTAACGTTGTCGAGAGTGAAAATCCTTCAAAATTAAACATTCAATAGAAATTTTCCTTACGAAAAATTCTACAATATCAAAAATTCTCATACGCTAACATGTATAAAAACGAAGAAGTTAGAATAAAATGTTTTACAGTTAAAAATTCATAGTATCAACGAAAGCAGATTTCAAATGTTTTTCCAGAAAATAGGATTTTGAAGAAGTAACTTTCTTCAAGCTCTCTTCAAACATATTATTCTAAAATAGCTATCAAAGATTATCGGATGTTAATTACAAAGATTGGAAACATGCATATTTCAAACAACTTTAAAAACACCACTGGCTACTGGAAATTGCAAAAACATCTTTAAAAGAGCTTTTAGTTCAAAATTTACAACTATTTTGTAAAAGTTTGCTTCGAAAATATTTTATTATGCCAATCTTACATAATAAATAAAAAATTAAAATGCGCCAAAACATAAAATAAAGTTTTTGTTTAATAAAGGTGCAAAAATAATATTGAAAAATATTGTTACTTTCAAATATCTGTTTTATAAAATAATGCTTCGCGAATCCAAACAAAGCATGGCTTTTGCTAGTTTATAAAGTCCATTATTTTAAAATTGTATTATGTATCATGTGTATGCATGTGTATACATACATTGTAGGATTGCACAACCTTTTTAAGAGAAAGGCCTCTTTCAAAAATTTCTGGGTGTTCGAAGGCCACATCAGTAACAACCTGAAAATTCTATCTCTGGGAGGTAATCTTTAACCTATAATTATATTTTTTAAAATGTGCTTTCAGATTGGTGTGTGTGTGTGTGTGTGTGTGGGGTGCCCTTGGTTCTCCTATCCAATCAACAAATTCAATTCAGTTGGCAAAGATATATCAACAGTTTACACTTGTACATATAACAGTGATACAGCAAGATTTATTTAGAAGGAATGATAATATTGTGACTTTGTTTACTAAAACAACATAAGCATGAAAGTGGCTAGTGTAAAAAAAAAAAAAAAAGTTTTATGAATAGAAAGGGTAGGAGGAGCTGATCAACAAAATTTGAGATTTTTCAAAGATTTTTAACAAAGTTCAAGAGCCACAGCACCATTCCTAATACATAGTATACATTTTTATTTATAGGCTACACGCTTAAAATATCCGATTAGCATTTTTTGTTAATTTTCATTCTCTAAAGAACAAAATTAAATGGAGTATAAAAAATGTGCATAGCTTGGGGCCAAAGGTTGTGCAGATTTTAGAATTTTGCAAGTTTTAGAGTTTTGTAAATTTTGATTGTTTTTTTTTTTCCAACTTCTTTTTAACACTTTCGAACAAAATTGAAAATTGTTTGTGTTTTTGGTTTGTCTGTCCAATTTTCCTCGCTCTAACTCTCATAAATATGTTCATATTATCCTGAAATTTTTAAAAATTTTTTAATGTTTACCCTAGCACTAAGACTAACCCTATTTTTAGGGATGCACAACATGTGGCCCACAGGCCAAAATTGGCCCTCGATGGGTTAACGTGTGACCCGCAAACTTCATCAATTTACAACTGGAAAAAATTGCAATTTTTGTGCATAGGTCGCAGAAAAAAATCCTAAATTTCGTTAAATTGCCGCGGTAAAATCCTAAATTTCGTCAGTCACTCAAGAATCTCAAGTTTTGGTGATTGAGCACATAAAAATCATCAATTTCATTGATCAATTGCAGAAAAATAGCTAATTTCGTTGGTGAGGCTCGTAAAAATTGCTGATTTTGTCCATAAGGCTCGGAAAAAATAGCATATTTCGTCGTCAGGCACGAAAAAAAATTGCAAGTTTTGTCGATCAGGCACTGAAAAATCGCGAATTTTGCCGATCGCGGATCGAACGCGAAAAGTCGCACATTCAATTGATCGAGTAAGAAAAAATTGTCAGCATAGGTAATAACCTGCATTAAATTTATCGGCTGCGGAAAAATCTCATGTTTTCTTTTCTCGGATTATCGCGTGAGAAATACGCAAATTTCGTTGAACCGGCTCAAAAAAAGTCATGAATTTTGTCGATCGGGGACAAAAACATTGCAAATTTAGTTGATAAGGCATGGAGAAAATGCAATGCGATGATGTAAAGAAAAATTAAAAATTTCTACATCGGCTGCGAAACAATCGTGAGTTTCGATTTATCAAGAGAAAAAATTCATGACTTCCATCTTGTTGCATAAAAAATGGCAGAATTCATCAAAATTAGTTCAAGGTTGCGAATTTAGTTGCTTGGGCGTGGAAAAATACTTATTTCGTCAATTATCGCCGAAAAAACGTAAATGTCGACGATCGGACATGGAAAAATCACTATTTTTAGTCAACGAGGTCACAAAAAATTGCAAATTTCGTTGGTCAGACAGAGGAATATCGAAAATTTTGTCAATCAGGCTCAAATAAAATCGCGAATTTCCCCAATCGACTTTGTAGAAACTGAGAATTTCATCGATGACCTTCGTAAAATTCTCAAATTTTGTCAATCGGATTTATAATAATCATAAATTTAGTCGATAAGGCTCATAAAAATAGCGAATTTTGTTGATAAGGTACAGAAAAATCATGCATTTCATCAATCTGGTCCTGAAGGAATGTGAATTTTATCGGTCTTGCGAGGAAGAATCGTGAATTTCGTCGATCAGTTATACAAAAATCACAGATTTCAGCGATCAGCTTAGTAAAAATCACAAATTTTGTTGATCGGGGGCAGAAAAATCGTAAATTTTCTCTGTTTTTCATAAAAATCATGATTTTTCTCTATTAGCTTCATAAAAATCTAAAAATTTTTTTGATTGGATTCAGAAAATGGTGAATTACGTCCATCAATGTCGGAAAAATCGCGAGTTTCGTCCATCAGAGTCAGAAAAATCGCGAGTTTTTTTCGACCAGACTCAGAAAATCGTCATTTTTGTTGACAAGCTCGAAAAAAGCGTGAATTTCGTCGATCATGCAATTAGAAATCATGAATTTTGTCAATCAGATTTCTAAACTTCATGAATTTCATTGATTGGCTTTGTAAAAATCGAGAATTTTGTTGATCAGGCAAGGAAAAAAATCTCAAATTACGTCGATCAAGAGTGAGAAGATTGCAAATTTTATTGAGCATGTGAGGAAAATTTGCAAACAATTTCATCGATCAGGTTTGTAAAAATCGAGATTTTCATCGATCGGCTTTGTAAAATTTGTGAATATCGTCGATGAGTTTCGTAAAAGTTAGATTGATCGATTTCGTAAAAAGTGCAAATTTGGTCAATAAATTGCAAATTTCGTTGATCAGGTGCAGAAAAATCGGAACTTCGTTGATCATCTACTTCCTTCTCCTTCATTGATAAAATTCACATTTTTTTCGGCACCAACCACTTTTGTTTTTTTTTTTAGCAATTTTAATAAAACAAAATTTACTCTCCTGAATAAAACCGAGGAATACCATTACATCTAGAAAATAATCCTTGCTGTATGTGTTATATATACAAACATAAAAACTGCTGATACATCCTTACAGATTGAATTGGATTTTTTGATTGGGTTAATGAACTTAAAGGAATAACTTCCCCACTTTCCTCTGAAACCATATTTATCAGATTATAGGTCACAGATAACCTCATCGAAATATCTCCATGTTATTGCTGTGGCCCTCGACGACCTTTCATATTTGTAAGTGGCCCGTCTCTTGAAAAGGTTGTGCACCCCTACTATTTTTAAATGAAGTTTCTAGCATGATTTGTTTATTTACATCCACAGTCAAAAGTTTTCCTCTACATTATGTCTGATGGGCAAAAAATGTTTCAAATAAATTTTAAGTATGTTACACCCTGTCAAACATTAAAATTTATCATTTACAAAGTGCACTAAAATATGCATTATGTTAAATGTGCGGTGAAAATAGTTATTCATTTACAGGGCCGCCCAAAACAATTCCATTACATAATGGGTAAAGGGGAGAGGAATTGTATGTGACAAATTTTTATTATATTGAACTATTTCATGTATAATAAAATTTATATATCTTACTGAGGCTTAATATAAGTTATTTCATGCATAATACAAAGTGCATGGCATTTAGAAAGACATACATAACATTTAAAATAGAATATTCTATCCGAAGTATTCTGTATCTTATTTAAATGGCTGATGGATGGATGAAATGCATTTATCTTTTATGATATGCGCTTTTAAGTTAAACTAAATTTATCCATATTATATGGTGTGTATAAATGCTATATTTGGTATACAGGGCTATACTAAATAGCTCATAAAGCTTACTGAATGTGAGTGTGAATTATTTAAAGGTGTTTTTAAAATAAGTTATGCATTTTTACATTAAAAATAATCAATTTACCAAGAAATTTTTTCTAGAAAATAGGTAAATATATACAAGGTCATGCAAATAATTTGATACATGGTTGCCTATGGATAATAATTTCTGAAAAGGGTTATTTTAGTACTTTTAGGAGTGTTTTAGTTTGGATTAAATTTTAGCTAAATATGGTGTGTAATAAAGGTACTAAGTAAACTCTACATGGTTGAACAAAAGTATTAAAGTATCTTTTCCATCTATTAGTATAAATTGCTGAAAGAGAAATTTTAACCTGTTAGACAATTTCTTGCTAAATTAAATTTTCTCATTATATAGTATGCATATCAACAGAGAGATCAAATACAGGGCTGTTCAAAAATATTGGAATTCATATTTGGTTATGGGCAGTAAATTATTTGTCTAAATAATGAAGTTTTGCTCTGTTTTCCTATCAGTTTGTGTTAAAAATGATCTTATTTTCATTAACTACTTTTTGGAAGAATACTTTTTAATTGCCGATTTCATTGTTTACATTTTGAAATGCACGCAGATTTCCTAAGATACTGAATTTTTGAAGTGTCAAATTTAAAGATTGTACTGTAATATGCATTCAACTGGACCCTTTTTTTTTTTTTTTTTTGGTAGAATTAAATATATTTTTATGTCATAATTTTTTATCAAGCTATTTATCTTTTTAAGCTCTGTCTTCACTATAAAAAAATAAAATCTTATTTTGCAACTATGACCAAGTGCATGATAGAAAGTTATTTGAATTTGGCATGAAAATATGTATATATACAGCTTATTCATATATTTTATTTTGGAATAATTAGCTGTTCCATTTAGAGAGAAAGTAGATTTTACACATATTTAACATTGAATAAATTTAAAAATGTGTGAACTAGAGCTTCTATAAGAATAGTCTTAATTTATAAAAGGAAGCTTGTGAAGAAACTTTGAACATTCTTTTTTAAGATGCATGAGACTACATTTGATTATATACACTGGATTTTAATTTTTTTATATTTTAATTGTTTTGGCCTTTTCAAATCTGTGATTTTTAAAAAATTGTAAATATTGTTTGATGTTTTACAAAGAGAAGGTACAGATTTTTTTTTTTTTCTTTTTGGTACCTTTTTATTTGTAAACATCAGAAAATATTTACAAAGTGGAATTTTTTAAATTTATACATATTTGAAATTCCCAGAACACTAAATTTTTTTAATATTTTTTAAATCATACATATGTATTTCCCCATAAAAAATTTATAGTTTCACAAAAAGTTAAAGAATAAAATTTTATTTATAAGTTTTTTGTGTTCTTGAAAATATATAAATGAGTTTCTGTTATCAATAAAGGAACAAGCTTGTGAAAACAGTAACGTATTAATTTTTGAACATGTGGTTATTAATAGTGAAAAAAATTAACAGATGTTGATAAAAATGCAAGATACTACCGTTCATCATTTCTTTAATTATTTAAAAATTTATAAAGGAATGATTAAGTCAGACTATGAAAAAATATTTTTCAAATACACATTAAGAATGGATTAATAATGAGAAATGTTCATGTGAAACATTTCACAATTTTAAGGCTCGACATTAGGCACAGAAAAAGACCCGGATGATAATGTAAAGTCTATGGGGGTGTTTTTTTTTTTTTTTTTTTTCAAATATTTTGCTCAAATTTTAATATTTTAACATGATTTTTTTTGCACAGGATAGCTGATGACGATCCACAACTGACCTAGTTTTTACTTTTTCAGTTTTAGTTTGATTTTTTTTTTTTTTTTTTAATTACTTTAACTTTCGAAACCGGTTCTGAAATTGAAACTATCGTAATATAAAAAATTTAAAAGCAAAATTGAAAAAGTAAAAACTAGGGCAGTTTTGGATCGTACTCAGCTATCTCATGCAAAAAAATCATGTATAAATATTAAAATTTGAGCGAGATATTTGAAAAGAACGCTCCCATAGACTTTACATTATCATCCGGGTCTTTTTCTGTGCCTAATGTGGGGGCCTTAAGCCATTCTAATATATAATAAAATATATTGAAACATTAAACAGGGAAGAAATCTAATTCAAGATGTCATATTAATAGAAAATGTTTAAATCTTACTGATTTAATTATGTGTTAGAACAAAATTACTTTTTTGTACTTGCATAATTATTTTTAATATGTATGTTTTGTATTTTTAATAGGGCTTTCTTTGGAATCAATCCAGAAAATGGATCGAAAAGCCAGATCTCATGAAAATGTTATATGTGTGATGATTTTTAAGTGACTTGTTTTTATATTCTATATGTATTCAGTTGTTAATTGTAAATTCATAAAAATAAAATTTATGTTTATTGATAAATTTTTGTAGTTATTGTAAGCAGATTATTCATTTAATCTTAAGTTCCAATTTCAGTTCCTAAAGTCAGAGAATTCAGCATAAATTTAAAAAAAATGGGCTATTACTAAAAGTTATAGAATTTATAATAAGGTAGGAAAATGTCAGAGAAAATGCAACTGTCTAATTTTTACTGGTCAAATGGCCAGTCAATCTACTCCAAAACTGCATTATGATAGTATAATATTAACAAAATGATGTGATGCAAGGTAAGGGAATTCATTTAGGAAAAGAAATGGGGATTTTTAACTGCAGTATTGGCTTCCCAAATATGAATTGGTAATTGTCTAATTTTACTAAATGACACATAGACACCAATATATATATATATATTATAAGCACGCATTGATAACTTATTGCAAATAACTGACTGTATTAAAGTATATTTTAATTGAAGCATTTATGTCTAATGATTTTGATAATTTTGATAATAGTATAATAATTTGTCACTTTTATTGATGAACATTTTTTGTCCCTTAAAAAAACTATTGTACTTTTTTTAATGAATTGTTTAAAATACTTTGCAATATCTTACTTGCATAGTATAGCCAGCATCAAATTAAGGTTACAATTGAACAAAAGAAATATTTAATATCATTTGTATTATTATAAAATGTAGCACATTGCATTTTTTTTTAATCATGTTAGAAGTATGTAGATGCTTAATTTTTTTAAATGAAATTTCAGGAAATTTGCTAACATTTGGTTAAAAAAAAATCTGAATTTAAATTGAATGCTACATTATTTATTTTCAAGTGAGCTTGGTCAATTTTGAAATTTAAAATTGACTCATAACAAACAGTATTATTTTCTGTTGAATTAACAGTAATTACAAAATCCCTAAAACACCCATAAAACAAGAATAAATTTTTATTTTAGAAATATCTCAGATTTATGCTATATAGAACTGCAAGCTATTATAAAGATTTGTTTTATTATTTCAAATTTCTTTTTAAGTTTTCTAAATAGCTTGAAATACATTTGAAATTGTTTTGATTCTAAAAATTAGGCATACTTTTCTCAGAATCAATATTCACAGTATTAATGAAAATATTCTAATCAATGTGTAAAATTAAGTTTTTGCAATGAAGCTTTTTCCACAACATTAATGTATTGAAAGGGCTGTTTTTTAGATTTTTATTATGTTCAAAATAAAATACAAAGTAACATTTGACTACATGTCTGTTGATTATGGAAAATAACTCATTTTGAAAACACTAAGTGAATCATTTCTGATTTTGATATGCTTATTTTCTATTCATTATTGTTATATTGGGTTAATTGAATGACTCTTTTCTTAATAACCGGAAAATGTTTTCAACAACTCTTGTGTATTTTATAGTCCAAGAGCCGACAGCAGTAAAACCTATGTTATCGAGCACAAGAAAAAAAACCTTTATTTTATGGAAGAATGATATAGGGGAATGGAATGATCCATGCCTGCTGGAAATAGGTGGTGCATAAGCCAAAAATTAATGCCACTAGTGGCTCATTCGTAGATTTATTATTGTGTTTTCTTGCTCCCAGTTTTCCATGTTTTCATACGGCAAACCCAATGTTAAACCTTTGAGTAAACCTCTAATATTAATTTTTGGCTTATGCACCTTTTCAATTCCGGCAGACATGGATCATTCCATTCCCCTATTAAACTACTAAAAATTTGACCTTTTTTGCTGCATCGTCACTTCCCCACTTTTATAGAATATATTTTGATCCATGAGAATGCGCCATAATATGGTTAAGTAATAGTTTTCTATAAAAGTGGTGGAGTGACAATGCATTAAAAGGGTCATATTTTCAACAGTACTTCTCTTCGATAAAATAAAGGATTTTTTTCTTGTGCTCTATAATATATGTTTTTGAATTGTCAGCTCTTGGATTATTAGAAGTGTGTGCTTCTTATGAACTTTTGATATGAACATTTTAGCTGGATGCCTGAAATACAAAACATCCATGAATAAATGTTCACTTGTGTTGAGAACACAGTATATTTTGAACAGTAGTGTGCAGTATTTTAAAATTATGCACCTTTAAGTTGTTACAGAAATGTAAGTTATCCCTTGCTTCTTTTTCATAATAACCATGTCTGACAAGTTTATCAAACTACATTGCTTTAAATTTAAAATTAAATAAAAATTAAATCTATAAATTCACAATGAATGACTTTTATATTTTACTGTTAATCTGCCCAATTATATATTGTTTAAAAAAGAAAAAAAAAATGCACGAAGGCTTTTATAAAGTGTAAATGAACTTCTATTATAACATTCCTCCAATATTTTAAAATATTTGGTTGAACTCTCATTATGTAAGTTCATTTTCATGTGAAATTTCCTGCTGTAAAGTCATGCTGCTTTTACCAAGAATATTATCTATTTTGTGAATATATGGCCAGTCCATTAAATGCATGCTAACATATCATCAAATTATGTGCCAAGACCGTAAGATTATGGTTAAACATATACGATCACTCACTGTTAAATTGGTCTTTTTTACGCCCTAACCGTACTAGCACAGACCATAAAATTACATTCATGGACCGTAAGATTATGGTTAAACATATACGATCATGCACTGTTAATTTACAGTATTTTTTATGCCTTGACCGTAAAAAGGCAAACCATAAAATAACATTTAAGGACCGTAATTATACAGTTAATGCCGTATTACTTAGCCCCGTAAAATTACGGGCTGCATAAAATGATGGGCATGGAATTTTTTTTTACGGTGTATGGCTGGAATCTCTGCTGCCGGTCTCTGCCCATAATTTTACAGGGATATTTTTAACAGTGTACACCAACCAAAATTAGACCATACTATCGATAACTTAATCCTTATCCAAATAAATCATTTTGTATTAATGCCTGTTACAATATCTGTAGATTACTTTTTGAATTTTTCAAATCGGACATTCCATTCAAAAGATATTACGAATTTAAAGATGATAATCTAAAGAAACAATAGTGTTGCTGAGTACTCGGTGGCCAAAAAGCTTAGGGATTACGTGTGCAATCAAACGATTGCGGGTTCGGACCCCAGTTTCGCTGATATGTATCAATGTTTTTTTTTTTTTTTTTGAAGAAGTTTGAAAAATTAAAATTTTAACACATTATGGGTCCGTAATGTGACCTGAAATGATGGGAGAAAATTTCTTTTGTTAAATTTGTATTGTATGAAGCATAAGCTTTCAATAGACATATTGTATCAAGAAAAAGCCCCTCTGTCCCCCCCCCCCCCAAAAAAAAAAGGTCCTATTGGGAAAACCGGAAAACTGGAAAAGCAAAAAGAACGGCGAGAAATGGTTAGCTATACTAGAATTTTTCTCATCACTGTAACTCCTATAGAAGCAAAGTTATGGCCTTTTAAAGATTGAAATGAAGTGAAGAAATAAGCAAAATTAGGTGGGTGATTGACACTGGGGGGGGGGGGGGGAGAATCCACAGCTCTGGGGGTGCCATGTAGCTTAAACTTTTAAGTTAAAAATGGTAGAAAATTAAATGAGCGAAATTTTAAGGTGTATATTGGGGGAGGGTGCAAGCCCCCCCCCTCAAAAATTTTTTTGTTTCTTTTGAAGAAACAAAAAAATATACCCCCCCCCCGGCGGGGCGCAGATAAACCCCAAACGGGCGGAAGGGCGACCCTTTATTTATCTTTTGTCAAGGATTTAAAATGTGGATCTAAAATAAAATTGACCGAGAATTGGACATTTTTAAAACTGTATGTATATTTCGAACGGCCCTGTAGGTTAAAACTGACGTGGAAGGGGGGATTAGAAGAGACGAGCGTGAAAAATAAAACATAATAAACTAATACTTCAAATAACTAGACTTTTAAATAAAAATATAACGATTTAACCTAGTGTCGAATTAATGGGGTGGCCGCAGGGGATTACCCCTCCCCCCCTCCCCAGAAGTTATGAGATTTTATGTTTTTTAATGCACAAATTACGATACCCCCTCCCTTACAGAGCTGTAAAACATGATGCCTTTCTCCGGTGTCGCAGAAAAATAACTGCATTCAACACTGATTTAGCCTAGAAAAAAAAAATCGAAATCGAATCTAAAGATCGACATCGAATCTAAAGATCGACATCGAATCTAAAAATCGACATCGAATCTAAGATCGACATCGAATCTAAAGATCGAAATCGAATCTAAAGATCGACATCGAATCTAAAGATCGATCTTACGGGCAGAATCGATTTTACATTTTTACTTTCTTTTGTAACTTTACAAGAAGAGAGTATTAGATTCGTGAAAAATTTTGACTTCCCGTTTTTGATGGATTTATATATTTTAGAAGGTCTTTAACACGATTTCATGGTTTTTAAGAAATATCTGTCTGTGTGTGTGTGTGTGTGTCACTCTGTGAGTCTGTATACGACAAAAATTTCTGACAGTTCTATCTGAAGAACAAATGCACGGAATTCCACAAAACTTTAGATGTAGTTTGACCTTGATATAAACTGAATCTAATTAATTTTTGGTGCATATAGCCTAACAGGTGGCGCTGCTATGCTGCATTTTTTGCGATTTTCGCAACAGCTATATCTGAATAACGAATGAACGGATTTTCATCACATTTTAGATCCAGTTAGTCCTTGACATGAATTGATGTTTTTTACATTTTGATGTATATAGCTTCTCAGATGGCGCTGCTATACTGAATTTTTCACAATTCCCACTCAGCGCCATGTGAAAGAGGGAGGGACGAAAGGAAGCGGTCGTTCCGAGCACGGAAATTTAGGGGGCGCCAAATTTTTACTACTAACATCACTTCTAGCCTATCACAAGAAAAAGCTAATAGGGGAGGGGGAGCTAAATTGGAACTTTGAACCGGGCGCAGTTCTCTTTTCGCACGCCCCTGTTTCCATTTTAACTTTATCTCAAGAACTAATGCACGGACTTTCATAAAAATTTAGATTCAATTAGTCCTTGATATTATTTGATGCTAGTTACAATTTGGAGGAAATCGCTTAAGGGTGTTCTTAAATCAAAAAGGGCAACTTTGTGACACATGCATTAATTTATTTTTGTTCGGAAATGCATGAAAATAGCAGGTGTTGTTGTTCAGAAACTGTCTAATTGCACTCATTCTTTTGTTTTTTAAAAAACACAATAGATTTTTCATAACAAGCCTTCAAAGTTGACACTTTTGAGCATATTTCCCGACGAAAGCAGAAAAACCGGTCGAAAAGGAGGAGAAAAACGGGTGATTGCGTCATCGAAATAGCTTATAACTCGATAAGTAATTTAATTATCATAAAATGGAAAAAAAAGTTCAATTCGAAATCGCTTTCATAGTCAGGCATTAAAATTTTATAACCTTCTGTTAAAAAATGAATTTGTAAATGTGTCAAAACGTTTTTCGCTTGTTGAGCGGATCAGTTAAGAACACCCTTAAGAGATGGCGCTGCTATACTGCATTATTCATGATTAACGCAATAGTGCTATCTCAAGAACGAATTTTCATCAAAATTCAGATTCAGTAAATCTCTGACATTGATTAGTGTTATTTAGTTCTTGGTGTAAATTGCCCAACAGGTGGCGCTGATATGCTGCATTTTTTATGATTTCGCAATAGCTGTATCTCGCGCTTTCATGGATTTTCATCAAAATTCAGATTCAGCTGGTACTTAATAAAAATTGATCCTGATCAATTTTGGTGTACATCACTCAAAAAAAAAAAAAACGCTATTTTGCAGGGTGGGGGGGGGGGGGTTCTGAGGTTTCTTTAATTCTTCTATCTTAGAAACTAATACACTGAAATTTTGGAATTGGCACATCTGTCTATTTTATCTTCGACTTTTGAAGGAAAATGAAAATTAGATTACCTTCAGAGAAATCGATTAAAAATTTGAAAGAATCGATTAAATCGAGTTGGCCGTAGTATCGATTAAATCGATTTAAAAAATCGAAATCGCCCATCACTATTACAGATTAAAAAATATATATAATTGATATAAAAATAAAAAAGTCAAATTTTGTCCCTATACCTGACCTGAAAGCTTCATTGTTTACATCTGTAAATTATGTATGAATTTTAGAGAGTTGTGGATATTAGGGCTGCGGATTTGAGGGAGTCTACTGTATTTAATTTGTTTTTTATTTTTTATTTTACCATTTTCTATTCATTTACAACATATTTAAATTTATTTCTTATTTAGTATGCACAATTTTATTGCAAAATAATAGAATGGCTTTAGATTAAAGCCTAGATGTTTAATTTTTAATACTAATCAGTAACTAGAATATAATATTTTCTTAACTATATAATTATTTCTTAAATTATTTTTATAAATTATAAATATTATTTATTCTAAAAAACTGCTCCATTTATTGTAAAAACATAAAAACACAGTAATTAAATACAGGATTCTAAAAAAATCAAATAAATCCGATTTAAATCAAAAAAATCTGATTTAAATCAAATAAATCCGATTTTTTTGATTTTTTAAAAAAAATCATGATTTTTTTCCAACCCTGCTATTGGGTCATACAACGAATTGTTGTTTTTAATACAGCTCTTATTTTCAAAACTACCTTGGACATGCGTCGTGGAGGTGGCTATATTTCCTATACCACCCGGCCCAACTATTCAATCATCTTAGTACAGTGTTTTATTTATACATTGATTTGTGATTTTCTTTATAAAAATTTGGCATGTTTTCGATGCTTCCACCTTGTTCATCTGTTCTTTGCATCCACATGCTGCTGTAACTATCTTCATGTATATTTTTACAGTTTATACAAAAAAAATGACAAGCAGAGTAATGTACGGGAATATTATTAAAGGGATCTATTCGGCCATCTATTATATTTATCAAACTTACATTCAGTTGATGAATAGTGATTGGAAGTTCTGTTACCACAACATTTTTTCAGTCAATTGTATTTTTTTTTTTTTTTTTTTTTTTTTACGTAATGATTTGCTTCAAAGATGATTTCAGATATTTCAACTATAAGTATGCCATCATTTATTCTACTTTTGCATTTTTTATATGTTGAGAAGCGAGCTGTTTAATGTGATGGTGGTCGTCAGAGAGAATTGCAATGAAAAGTTGTTCTCCATATGTAAATCAACCGCTGTTGTAAAAAACCTTTTTTTTGCATTAGTTTTATGCCGTTTTCTAAGTGTTTTCGTATCTAGGTAATTTCCTATTAACTTTCAGATCCCCTTTTTATGAATGGACAACATTTGATGGTGAAATGTCCTGGGTATAAACTTATATTGCATCTTATACTATAATGCGAGCAAAAATTGTGTGTGTGTGTGTGTGTGTCTGTGTGGGTAAATTTTATCTCAAAAACGGCTCTAACGATTTTCGCAAAAATTTGGATTTTACCGTTTTCGGGCACGAGAAGACCATTGGGCTAGGTCACATGTTCGAGAAAATTCGATTATTGGGTCATTTTGGGTCATAATGGGTATGTATGGGTCATACATCAAGCTATTTATATCTAGAGAATGGTTGGATCGATTTTAGGGAAATTTTGTATCCAATTGTTTTTTGGCACGAGAAAACTATTGGGCTGGGTCATATGTTCGAAAAATTTCGATTAGTGGGTCATTTTGGGTCATTGTGGATCAAGCCATTTTTATTTAAAAACGGCTCTAACGATTTCAACCAAATTTTATATTTCATCGTTTTGAATTACAAGAAGACCATTGGGTTAGGTAACATGTTCGAGAAAATTCGGTTAGTGGGTCATTTTTGGGGTCATTGTGGGTCATGCTATTTTTATCTAGAGATTTTCTCACGCAATTTTGACTAAAAATTGCATTCTATGGTTTTCGGGCACGAGAAAAACATTGAGCTAGGTTACATGTTCGAAAAAAAATTTTAATGGGTCATATTGGGTCATTAAGGGTCTGGGTCAAGCTATTTATATTTAAAGAACCGCAGAATAAATTTCATCGAAATTTTGCCAGTAATAGTTTTTTGACACGAGAAAGCTAATGAACTAAGTCACACGATCGAGAGATTTCGATCATAAGAGTCATTTGTGGGCCATGATGGGTCATAATGGGTCATGGTCAAGCTATAGCTAAAGAACAGGTGGATCGATTTTAACGAAATTTTGTATACAACATTTTTTTGGCACGATAAAACTATTGGGCTGGGTTACATGTTTGAAAAATTCAGATAAGTGTTTCGTTATTGGGTCATTATGGGTCAAACCAATTTTATATAAAAAAAGGCTCTAACGATTACCACAAACTGAAATTTCCAAATTTGGTCGATTAGATTTTGTATTCCACAGTTTTGGATTACAAGAACACCATTGGATTAAGTCACGTGTTAGAGAAAATTCGTTTAGTGGATCATTTTTGGGTCATTGTGGGTCACGCTAATTGTATCTAGTAAATGACTTGCTTGATTTTGACTAAATTTTGTATTCTATAGTTTTCGGAGATGAGAAAATCATTGGACTAGGTCACATGTTCAAGAAAATTCGATTAATGGGTCATTTTGGGTCATAATGGATAAGGGTCAAGACTACAAGTCAATCAAATTTTATCTGGAAAACGGCTCTAACGAATTTGATTAATTTTCGTAAGCTATCGTTAATGAACTCTAAAAGGTATTGGGTTTGGTTGCAAATTCAAGAAAATTCGATTAGTGGGTCCATTTGCGTCACTACGGTGCGGGTTAAGTTAATTGTATAAAAAAACGACTAAAATAATAGTGACAAAATTTTGATAATGACAAAGCTAATTATATCTAAAATATGGCTTTAACGAATTTTAACATAATTTTATATTTTACTGGTTTAAACCTTCATAAAACCCCTGGGCTGGGTCCCATGTTTGAGAAAATTGTATTAGTGGTTCATTTTTCGATTCACTGCAGGTCAAGCTAATTTTATCTAAGAAATGGCTTAAACGATTTTGACCAACTTTTATATCCTACCGTTTTTGATTACTGGAAGACCATTGAGCTAAGTCACATGTTAGAACAAATTTAATTAGAGGGTCATTTTGGGTAATAAGGGTCAGGGTCACGAGAATATGTCAAAAGCCAATCTGTTGGCGATATTTGAAAAAATATGGGCGACATTCGTCCAGAAAATCGACAATTAAGATTACGAAAGCCAAAACACGTACTTGGTGCCAAATGAAAGAATATCGCCAAATTTGGCAAAAAAATATTTTCTTTCAAAACGTGAAGAAATTTCATAAAACATTCTTAATAGGAATCGAAATCAATGACTAAGCCAATCAGTGTCGAGTTGAAAATGTGATTTGTATTGATGTCATTTCGTTTCAAATTTTTAAATGTAAAATTTATGAATATGTACCTACATCATAGTTTTCTTATCGATTGCTTTTGTAAGTAATACTATTATAAATAACACTTTTTATACAGAGAAAATGATACAGTGAGAATATTATACCAAGATGAACGCAAAGTTAATTTTGATCGAGCTAAGCTCGGTCTTGCCTGCTAGTAGTACTTTATAAGGTAATGTACGGATTCTAATCGACTATAAGTGCTCATTTAAAATTAGGAGAATTTTATTTGTCACTGTGAACCATTTTGCATGGGGTAAGCTTAGAATTGTGTATAATATTGACTCATTCGCTACTTCAACTCCAGTGAATTTCCTCTGCGTCAATTATTAGAAAAGTCGATATAAAACGTTCTGAGCTACATGAATTCACTGGATCAATAAGGAAAATCTTTGTCTACGTACTATTCACTTCCTATTGCAATTTTTTTTTTTTTTTTTTTTTTTTTTTTTTTATAAAATAGAGAATAATTTTGAAAAATAATTTTCTCAAATTGAGAAAAAGATACTCAGAACAGACTAGAAATTTCTGTCGGAGATTGCAAAGCTAATTCATAAGGAAAGCTATTTCTCAGAAAGAATGGGCAATAGGAATTTAGAAAACATCTCACACAAAAGACAGCTCATAAAGTTAATAAAATTTCCCGCTTTATATAAGCACAGATTGGCAATCAGCGTCTATATGTTCACTCACAAAATGTATAATCCAAGTTTATACCGCGGGATGTTTTATACCAAATGTACAACACACCTGAATAATAGATCTAAAATCTTATTAGAAATTACTAGACTACGGAACAACACAGGAAACGACATAAAGCATGCTAAATCTTCTTTAGAAATATTGTTGTTTTACACGCAAATTTTGTTTGCAATCCTCTGTGACGATTGTCATAATATTAAACAGCTAGCTTCTCAGCATATATTCAATGTAATAGGTTCAATAAATGATGACATACTAGAAAGTGAATCCATACAATCATTTATTAGGCAAATCATTGCATATAAAATGTAATTGATTGAAAGAATGCTGTGATAACAGAACTTCCAATCATAATGTACTAATTGCATGAAATTTTAATGAAGATAATAGACTCCTGAATAGGTTAAATTAAGAACATACCCAATACATTACTCAGCTTCTCTTCTGTTATACAAGGTATAAAAATATACATGCAGCAGGTCACGCCAACATGATCCAAATCATCCAAAGTCAGTGAATACAAAGAAGAGATAAATTACTTAGATATATAGAAAACTTATACTCGTCTTCGGGAAAAATATAACAATTCAATACATAAATAAAACAGTGGGCCTAGATGATTGGGTGGTTGAGACGGGTGGGATAATGCAATCACCTCTATGAGTTATATACACACTAGTTTTGAAAGCAGCTAGGTAAGAAATGCATTCAAAACAACATTTCGTTGTATGCTCCAATAGAGAGGCTAACGCTGATTTTTCACAAAAATTTGTCAGATTTGCTCCAATTATACAGACTACAGATATTGTTTTATAGTTTAAATATGTTAAGCAGATAGATATAAAGGTCTAAGCAACACTTTTAAATACTAACCAGCTCTGTAGGAAGTTTTTAATTTTTTTGAAAAAATGTCAAAAAATGACAAATTTTACCCAAAATTTCGATTTTTGGAGCAAAAGCGCAGACTCAAGCCATTTTTTTTCAGCGGTAAAATTTCACGCAGTTGATGTACTAGTATAAAGGCAACTTTTGGCACCTACCCGTTTTTGATTTTCAAAAAAAAAATTTTTTTTTTCACTCCACCCTACTGTAGGTGCTACGTATTCGCATAATTACGAACGCACCTAAAAAAATGCGATTGAAACCATTATTTTTCGTTGAACGTAATGTAATGAAATACTTTTGAGTGTCCCTGTAATTGATCTATGCATCCGATTTTCATAAAATTTGAAATGACTCGACAAAATTAAGTAATAATTATATATTTTAAATTTCAAACGATTCGGTTGGATAGTTTTTGCGTTGTTATATGCGGACGGACAGACATACGTACACACAGACGGACGGACTGAACGACGACTATACGTGCTACGTATTCGCATAATTACGAACGCACCTAAAAAAATGCGATTGAAACCATTATTTTTCGTTGAACGTAATGTAATGAAATACTTTTGAGTGTCCCTGTAATTGATCTATGCATCCGATTTTCATAAAATTTGAAATGACTCGACAAAATTAAGTAATAATTATATATTTTAAATTTCAAACGATTCGGTTGGATAGTTTTTGCGTTGTTATATGCGGACGGACAGACATACGTACACACAGACGGACGGACTCAACGACGACTATACGTGCTACGTATTCGCATAATTACGAACGCACCTAAAAAAATGCGATTGAAACCATTTTTTCTCGTTGAACGTAATGTAATGAAATACTTTTGAGTTCCCCTGTAATTGATCTATGCATCTGATTTTCATAAAATTTGAAATGACTCGACAAAATTATGCAATAATTATATATTTTAAATTTCAAACGATTCGGTTGGATAGTTTTTGCGTTGTTATATGCGGATGGGCAGACAGACAGACGAACGGACGGACTGAACGACGACTATTGGTGCTACGTATTCGCATAATTACGAACGGACCTAAAAAAAAAATGCGATTGAAACCATTTTTTCTCGTTGAGCGTAATGTAATGAAATATTTTTGAGTGTCCCTGTAATTGATCTATCATCCGATTTTCATAAAATTTGAAATGACTCGACAAAATTATGTAATAATTATATATTTTAAATTTCAAACGATTCGGTTGGATAGTTTTTGCGTTGTTATATGCGGGCAGACGGACAGACAGACAGACGGACAGACAAACAGACAGACGGACGGACTGAACGACGACTATAGGTGCTACGTATTCGCATAATTACGAACGCACCTAAAAACAAGTTGGAAATTGCACGTGAAGCGTAGCAAATAAGGTGCGTTCGTGCTATAAGTTTTAAAATATTCAGATCTTGCTGATATAGTACAGCGTATTTTGGATACAGTATAGTGGTCGAAATCTTTGTGTTCCTGTAAATATGCAAGGAGTAACTTTTATTATATTTCATTAACGTTTATCTTATTCATAAAATGTGAAGTAGGTTAATATAATTAAAACACGCCCCAAACATTTCCCCGTATAACATTATTTAGTAGAATACATTTGTGTGGCCCTGTAATTTAATAATAAATATTATCTGCATCCCAGATTGTACAGAATGTATATTTTAGTACATACATCATAGATTCATGTCAATTATATTATGTTCAAATGAGTATAACACCATTAAAATGCATTTGAAACATTTTTTCCCATTGATCGTAATGTAACGGAATATTTTTGATTGTCCCTGTAATTGATCTATGCATCCGATTTTCATAACATTTGAAATGACTCGACAAAATTATGTAATAAATATACGTTTTAAATTTCAAACGATTAAAATGCATTTTGAAACTTTTTTCCCCATTGACGTAATGTAACGGAATCCTTTTGATTGTTCCTGTAATTGATCTATGCTTCCGATTTTCATAAAATTTGAAATGACTCGACAAAATTATGTAATAATTATATATTTTAAATTTCAAACGATTAGGTTAGATAGTTTTTGCGTTGTTATATGCAGACGGACAGACAGACGGACGGACTGAGCGACAACAATAGGTGCTATGTATTTACATAATTACGAACGCACCTAAAAATGCGATTGAAACCATTTTTTTTTTTCGTTGAACGTAATGTAATGAAATACTTTTGAGTGTCCCTGTAATTGATCTATGCATCCGATTTTCATAAAATTTGAAATGACTCGACAAAATTATGTAATAATTATATATTTTAAATTTCAAACGATTCGGTTGGATAGTTTTTGCGTTGTTATGTGCGGACGGACAGACAGACGGACGAACTGAACGACGACTATAGGTGCTACGTATTCGCATAATTACGAACGCACCTAAAAAAGAATGTTTTGTCAAATACTGCTACTTTCTATAATGATTTCTGAAAAAATCTTAATTTCTTGCCTTAAAATGCCACTCTCTCGATTTATCTGTCTACAGATAAGTTGTTTAACAATTTTTTTTTTTTTTTCCCCCGATATATTTTTGCTAAGAATATAGCGCACTACCTGGTAGTGTGTGCCCAGTATGCCTGCTTACAGTGCTGTATGCAGCTGGAACCTAGTCTGAGATATGTTTGGCACGACATTTGCATATCAATTACAGATTTATTTAAAAGGAAGGATCCTTCTGTGCATGCACAGCATCCTCTACATGGTGTTGTAGGCAGCGGAGATACGGTTTGACATGTGCGTCTAAATTAGAGATTTGTTTTAAAGGAGAGACCCAGTAGTGCATACATTCAACATGTTATGCAGTGACATAGGCAGCGAGGATCCTGTTAGAAGTTTGGTCGAGATTTTGGCTTAGAGTTTGGTTTGAAGTTTGGCTTCGAGATTTATGCATAAAAGGACCAGTCCCACTAGCAGGCAAAGCCAGCTAATTTAATTATCATAGTTACTAATTATTATAACAATTTTAATTATTATAGTTACTACAAAAAAAAATAATTATTCATTGTGATTACTAAAATCTATATAATAAAGGCCAAACGTATCTGTGTGTAACGCATACGTCATGTTTTGAATGGCAACACTTTCCAATGAAATTTCGGTTTTGCAATTTTCGCTATTGCAAATTTTTAAACTTCTGGACATCGCACGTTTTCAATCTTTATACCATGGTATAGAGAAAAAAATGCACTTTTAAATGCAGTTGTTAGAAAACTGTATCTCAATTTGTTTTGGAGTTATTGATTTTTTTGTAGTTTTTAGTTCAATTTTTCTAATGGTGGCAACTTGAGTATCGCATTTATGTGGGAAATAAAGAAAAATAGCCATAGAGTAAAAAAAAAAAAAAAAAAAAAAATAGAATAGAGATGCAGTTTGGTGGCTTGAAGTGACACCAAAAATGCAACCCTGAAACTCGCTTCATTGCATCAAACACAACCGCGTGCTTTCGCAAAAAAGGAAAACTTTTAGTGATATAATTTTAATTCATAAATACAATGAAATGCTATTTTAGAATGCTAAAATATAATCAGATCTTTTTTACATTTAGAGAAAAAATGATGTTAAAGAATTCGGTCTCTTACATCATTCTCATTTCATCATTTACATCTCTCTCATTTCGGTCTGGTTGTTTTGTTTGGGCCGAATAAGACTGAAATTGGAAGAATAACGCCCATTCAAATCGTCTTAATCTCATACTGCACCTCTATTTATCTCTTTTCTCCATGGAAAATAACAGATAACTGTAATATTTTAGTTACCATTAGCAACTGAAAAAAATAGCAATTAAAAACCTGTTATGACAAAATATTGTCGGTTATAAAATCCGGTGAATGTTGTTGGTTTTATTTCGTTTTTATCTATCAATTTAATGGGGGGGGGGACTTAGTTCGTTGTAAACTTGCTTAACAAAAGATACATCAATTAATCTTTACAAAAATGTATTTTAAAGAATATCTGTGTGTCATATTTTCTTAGTTGCATAGGCGTAGAGTTTTCAAAATTATTGGAGGGGCTCATTCAGTGACATAGTCGGGGGGGGGGGGGGGAAGGAGAGTTTGAACCCCTTTGGAGAGAGGAACTAAATTATTTTATTATGAATACAAAAAAGTATTAATTTCTAAGACGAAATTTCAAGAATAAAGGGATAATTCCGTTTTAGACAGGTTTTTCGCCTTAACAGGTAATTTTTCAGGAATTAATTTTGTTATGACCATGGAATGTTTCAGATTGAGACAGCATCCTTTTATAGACTGCTTTCGTTTGCAGAGGTTAAATATTCATAAAGAGAAATCTCTGAAAAAGCAAGTGCAAAGGATCAAAATAATAGCTTTCACAGCTTCCTGCAGACTATAATAAGTATGACTGCGTGGCAATCCTTCCATCGGAGTTCAGATGAAAAGTTGCAAATATTTGTTATAGACATGTTCCGTTATGGCAGGTTTTAATGTACATATAACAAATACATACAGATATATGTAAATACCACAAAATCTGTGAACCGGAATTTATCTTAATCACTTAATTAATTACCGTAGTATCGTTGATAAAAGTACCGTGCAATTACACCTTCTAAAACAGAAACCCAACAAATGGAAAATTTCGCCTTCTAATTCCGTCTTAGTCTTAGTAGGTTACACTAAACACTATACATATATAAACACATGAAGAAAAATTCAGATACAGTCACCATCAACTAAATCAACATTTGGCCTTTTGAAAACTAGTTGGATGTGTCAATCCCAAAACTTTCTTCTATCTCATAAGTACATTTTAATATTAAAAAAAAAAAAAAAAAAAAAAAAAAAAAAAAAAAAAAAAACGCGGTGACCCCAAAGTTACTCACTATCGAATTTCCTCCAACGTTTGACCTACACTGTAAAAAAAAATTCAAGAGGTTACTAAAAAGTTTTTAGTAAATTTGTATTCCACAGAATTTTTTAGTAACCATTACAAACTTTTTTTTTTTGCAAGTGAAACAAGCATTTCTTTTGTAAACTAAACAAAATAATTTTTTGTATAACTAACTTAAAAATTTTTAGTATGAGCCACCAAGCAAATTTTAGTAATAGCTCCAAAATTATTTTTAATAACCATTACGTGAGCCCGAAGGCCAGGAGGTTCCTTCGAGCTGCATCCAGACTTCTGAAGCGGAAGATTTTCGGCAAAATTGCAATAGCTGGCAGCACCAAACATTCCTAACTGCTCCGACAGGATTTTCATAATCCCTTTACTAACGAATACTTACACTACATACATTCGGGGCGTATTTGGCGGTGGCCGGTATCGAACCCGGGACCTTTTAGTCTGGAGTCCGTTACTATAACCACTATGCTATCAAGGCCACACCAAGTGAGTTTTAGTAATAGTTATTAAAAATATAAAACTATTAACTCTCTTCGTTGCTAACTTTTTCTAGTAATTCTTACAGATTTTCTTGTAACCGACTAAGATTACTAAAAATTTTTTAGTAATTACAAGGATCACTAAAGTTTTTTTAATAGATCGACCCTTTTTTTTTACAGTGTAGCCTAATGAAATTCTGGTATCCGAAAAGCCTAAAACGCAAAATTTAATTAATATTCTGAGAAAGTGAGCTTAATAGTGCCTCATGTTGAGTAATTTATACTAAAACCTAATAAGCATCTATTTATGTCAAGACCTAACAGAATCTAATATTTGATGGAATTTCGTCCATTAGTTCTTGAGATATAGTTATAACAAAAAATTTGCAAAACGTAGCACAGCAACACCATATCTTGGACAATTTATGCCAAAACGTAAAAAAGCGTCTAATTATGTTATGGTGTAAAAGAATCTGAAGTTTGATGAAATTCTGTGCATTAGTTCTTGAGATATAGCTAGTTTTAAAAAAAAAACGTGTAAAATATAGCACAGCAGCACCATCAGTTGAAGGATTTATAACAAAACATAATCATCGTGTAATTATGTTATATGTCATTATGTAACAAAATCTGAAGTTTGATGAAATTCTGTGCGTTGGTTGTTGAGATATAGCTATCGGAAAAATCGTGCAAAATGTAGCATAGCTGCACCACTTGTTGCAAGGTTAATACCAAAATGTAATCAGCGTCTAATTATGTTATATATTCTAGTGTAACAGAATCTAAAATTTGAAGAAGTTCTCTGCATTAGATCTTGAGATATAGCTATCGCAAAAATCGTGCAAAATGTAGCATTGCAGCGCCACCTATAGGGCAGTTCACAGCAAAATCTTATCAGCGGCTATGTATCTCAAGGTAGCGCGGAATCTGAAGTTTGGTGAAATTCTGTGCATTACTTCTTGAGATATAGCTATCACGAAAATCATGAAAAACGTGGCATAGCAGTGCCACCTGCTGGCCAATTTACACCAAAACTTAATCAGCGTCTATGTATATGAAGGGGTCACAGAATCTGAAGTTTGGTGAAATTCTGTGCATAATTTCTTGAGATATAGCAATCTTGAAAATCATGAAAAACGTAGTATAGCAGCGCCACCTGCAGGCCAATTTTCACCAAAAACCAATAGGCACTAACTCATATCAAGGTCTAACTGAATATAAAATTTTATTAAATTTCGAGCATTAGTTCTTGAGATAGAGCGCCCACAAATTTTTTGTCACAGACAGACAGATTCACAGACAGACATTTTCTAAAAATAGTCAAAACGTGTTCAGGACTTTCTAAAACGTATAAATCCGTCGAAAACCGGAAGTCGAAAATTTTCATGAATCCAATACTTTCTTCTTGTAAAGATAGAAGAAAGTAAAAATCATAATATTCACCATGCAATTTCGATATAATCAGGCCCGTAGCCAGGATTTTCTTTCGGGAGAGGCTCAATTTTGGAATTTTTTCTATTCTTGAAAAAGTAATTTCAATTATATTAAGTAAAAAATTTAAAAATAACATAGGCTTATCCTAATGTGTGTTTCTACATAGAATACTATTTAACCATGTCAAATATTGTTATTTCATATTTAATTTTTTCAATTTCTGTTGCAATTTTTAACTTTTAAGAGCACTTCCAGTCTTCAAACCGGTTTCGGAAACCAGAGAGTTTTTAGGAAAAATTTTCTGCGAAACTTAAAAAGCACAAACTAACAATGTTTGATATGAACCTCAAGTAGGGGAGAGGGGGGGCACCTCTGAACACTCTAAATATTTTCCTTCAAATAAATTATTTTCTAAAAATGTCCATGCAATACATTACTACTCTTCAGTGCAATAAATATACAAAGCTGATCCATTTTGTATGCACAATACTCTTTATTCAAGATATGTATTTTCTTTCTCTTGAATCTAAACTTAAGAAAATAACATTGTAAGATTTTTGTTACAAATTTTGTATCCCTAAAATTTTGATTTGTTGTTCAACACTTAAATAAAGATGCAATCTTTATTTTATAAGTTTTGTTTTATTCAAATTCTGCAGCCAAACTGAGTAAACAGTTACTCCATGATGTGATGGGGCACCATTAAACATTTAAAATTATGAAGTAAAGGGTTGTTGATGTACCTAAATATTACTATTTTTGAAATTTTTTCTATGTGAAAAATTCCAAAAATAGTTAATTAAGAAAATTCTTAATTACTCACTTAATTAAGAATATCAAAGAACATGAACTTATACTGCTAACAATCCTTCCTTATTGCACACATGTACTATAATAATCTCTGGATGTATCAGCGATTGGAAGTTTCAAACTTAAATTGATGATGGCATTCATTTATTTGATAATTGCAAAGTCCGGATACACAATAATGATTCTTGGTTTAGTAGGTTTGTCTAACAAAGCCTATAACTCTTTCATTTACTCTTTCCCAAACTACGGAATTACTAGTACTTTCGTACTAAATAAAATGGAATTTAAGTCAGGTTTTTTCATAAAAAGTGTGAATAAAAATTTTTAATTTTCCAGAAGCATCAAATATTATATTGGTGTATTACAAGGATATTTTTAAAAAGTTTTCTCTATCAAACATAACTGGAGAGACATTCTGTGTTCTTTCAACAATGATTTTTGACATCAACTTTGATGGATTTAAGTTTGGTTAAATAATAGAAAAATTATTAGTTTCAATAAAATATAGTTATTAAATTTTATTCATATTACTTCATATTCTAGCGTTTTATGAAAACTCTCAATATTTTCATATTTTATCATATTTTATTCATTTTTTCAAACGTACCCCTACATGGGGCAGGTTTGAACAGAAATATTTCAGCTTTTTAAATCCTCACAATTTTTTTTTAAATTTATATGGAAAACTTTTAATTTCAGGTTTATATGATGAAGAAATGCACTGTTTTTATTATGTAATACTTAAAGCGCAAAAAATATAATTCAAATAAGAAATGTACTGATTTTTTAAAAAAAATTGTTCAAATGTGACCACTTCTCCCCTATCCTATGAAAAGAAATGTTGTAAAATATTGAAATGCAAACAAATAATATGTATTGATTTAAAACATAGGATTAATGTTAACGTGCGAGAATCTGACATTACGAGTGCGAGGTCTTGAAACTATTGATCTATAAATAAAATAAATTACAAGCATTATTTTTTTGAAAAAAAATTAAAATTTCTGATTTTAGCAATTTTTTGAAAAAAAAAAATTGCTACAGTCATATGTAATCATAAAAATTATGTTTGTATTTCACATTTTCTGATTATAATAATTATAAATGTTACTCTTGGTAAAAAAAAAATTACTAACAGTGCTGAATTCAGACACTTTTCTCCGGGGGGGATTTTTGGGGCTCCGGGAGGGACATTACAGTGTTCTGGGGGGGGATTTGTATTTTTTTACAATTGAAAACACAAAATCACAAATTTTCTGGGGTAGGAAATCTCATTGCTCCGGGGGAGGGGAAATATCCCCCTCCCGGGCACACCTAAATTCAACACTGTTTACTATAGTGTAACAGAAGCAATCATCATAATTTCTTCTTAGCCATGATGATGATTGACTTATCAAGATCTTCTGTAATTTCCCGAAGAATGTATACCATGGAAAAGCTACTCAGTCTGCCATCGACCATAACGCTTCGAGTCAAAGATTTAATTATTTTCTTTGCCGAAAAATATCTTTCAGGACTGTCTGTTGTTACTCGACTTTCAACCAAAACTGTCAGAAAGTGTTTGATTTTATCGTAATACGTCACATTACAGTAATAAACTTTTAAAACCTCTGTGTTGGTGTCAACATTAGCAATTTGTTTCCCCCCTAATTCATATTCAGCTTTCACTTGCTACATTGACACTTTATCCTGAAAATATTGCATCGGATTCTCTCATTTGCTTGCTTTTTCCAGTGAATCACATCCTGGAAGATGTATTTTAGAATGTCTTCATTCGAAATGGACCAATAATTTAAATTTTGAATAAGATTTTCTACATGGGGAAATAAGGCCGTGATATTGTAATACTTGTCAGTGGATGTAATTTGAGGGTTTGTACCTGTTGCCTGTCTAAATGTTAGTCTTGGGATCTTTATTTCAGTTTGGAAGATATCTTTTCGAAGTTTTGATGTACAATAAGGTCTCGCAAAAGATTTCTACTTCTTTTTTTTTTTTTTTGCATATTTATGTAAAATAATTAGGCATCTTTAGCATGGGTTACAGCCAAAACATTATATCACGTGATTTTTTGAAGAACTCACTATGACTGTCAACTGAAAACATGACAAACAGACAAGCTTATGAGAAAATGATTCTTCTCCCTGACTGCCAAGAAAGCTCCAGCTGTTGAAGAAATCTATGTGTTTTTCGAAATATTTTCTGAGCTAATACAAATGTAATTAAGTAGCTCAACAAAAGTCAATATGCTTTCATGCCTCTCGATAAAATTTGTATCACAAATGCAAAGCAGTTATTTTCTTTTGTTTTCTAGCATATATGATGCAATTGCTTCTTGAAGTGCTAAATTTGCCTTCAGGTGATTAAAAAAAACTTTTGTCGCTGCTTTAACAAGTCCATGATAATTTTGAATGAAGGGAATCAGCATGCTGTTGGACAAGGTAAGATTTAACCGAAGGCTTTCACAGAGGACGTATCTAATTTTTAGATCTGAAGAATTCTAGAATGACCCCCGCTAACATGACCAAGCTTATTGGCTGCTTTGTCATACGCCTATGCGACGCATTTATACATGCCAAGACATAGTTCATCACAATGTTGTAAAATTACTTTTCTTGAATTTTTGGAAGAGAAGACATTTATTGGAATAACACGTATAAAAAAAAATCCGAATTATTGGGTTTTGTGAATTTTTTAATAGTTCATATATCTAACACAAAAAGGCAAGATGTTCTGCGCTTGAAATGTCCATAGTTTCATCAGCAATTAAGCTGAAACAGATCGCAATATTTATTTTGATAATTAATACTTCGGTAACTGTATCCCAGAATATTTCAATGATTTCATTCTAAGTTTCTGAGGTGAACTAAATAGCATTTCTAGGGATATTTATAATATCTCGTTTCAATTCATTCGCTCCAGACTTTGCTCAAAACTTAAAAAAAAACTCTTAGCTAACAGTCTTTTTTATACCAATTTCTCTAAAGTTAGAGGATCGTCTTCGTGGTCAGTGGCTATTTTGTTCTGCACAAAGTAAGATTGTTTCAAGTATTATTCCTAATTTCTTCTTTTCCTGGGGCTCTTTGAAAATTCACCAATAAAATAATTCTATTTTTATTCTCCTGAGGAAATATAAGGTTTGTTTGTTAAAATAAAATACAGTTTGTGATAATCTAATTGTATATATTTTAAGAAAAACGTTTAACCCTTTTCCAATGACTGAAACATGTAGATATAGTCTTATTAATTTTTCATGATCTTTCTTATGCCGTATGCGTATTATACTTAATTTTTCTTAGTCAAATTAATGATAAGAAATTACACTTGATCGAATTTTACTGTGTATAAAGACAGTAAAAATTGCTTTTTAAAAAGAATTTATATTTTTAGTGGTACATATCTATTTTTAAAAAATCCCTGTCGGCTTGGCCTATAGGCGGAGGTAGATTTCGAAGAATGCTCATTTCAAAAACAAAAAATAAAATTTGATTACAGATAAACCCAGTTTGACAACTTTATTTGGCCTCTTTTCAAATATTTTTAATTTCATTTTTCTGTAAGAACTGCTTTTATCAGAATGATTTTAAGCTAAATTCAGCTCAAATGCCTATTTTGACAACATATTTTGAAACATATTCTGACTTTATTTTAAAAAAAAATGGATTAATACGGCACATTATATAGCTCTTAAGTAACAAAAAACTGTCAATTGAATGCGTTTGAGAGCAAAATTGAATTTAAAAATGAGTTATAAAATAACCAATTTGTTATTTGAATACAACCTCAATTCTTAATCTCGATTACTTCGAGAAATTTTGTACGAAGTGCCCATTTTGACAGCATTTTTTTTAATATATTCAGCCTTTATCAAAAAAATGACCAATACGGCACATTATACAGCTCCTAAATAAGAGAACCTGCCAATTGGATGCGTTTGAGATCAAAACTGAATTTAAAAATGAGTCAGGAAAAACGCAATTTGTTATTGTTTTGAATACCTCAATTTTTCAATCACGATAGCTTCGGGAAATTCTGTTCAAAATACCCATTTCGGAAGCATTTTTTTAAAATGTAGTCTGCCTTTATCAAAAAATGACCAATGAGTCACATTATATAGTTCCTAAATAAGAGAACCTGTAAACTGAATGCGTTTGATAGCAAGAATGGATTTAAAAATGAATCAGAAAAAGTGCAATTTGTTATTTGAATACTTCCTCAAATATTCAGTCACGATCACTTCGGGAAATTCTGTTCAAAGTACCATTTTTGGCAGCCTTTCTTGAAATATATTCTGTCTTTATCAATAAACTGACCAATGCATTACATTATATAGCTCTTAAAGAAGAGGATATGCCATTTGGATGCGTTTAAAATCAAAAATGAATTAAAAAATGAGTCAGAATACAAGCAGTTTGGATTTGAGGCTTTTTGCCCAACTCCTATTTTTGCTTAATTTATTTTTGCTATACGAATTGGTCCTATGAAAAACTTGTCAATATAAAAGTTGTAGATATTATTGAGAAGATGTAAAATAAATTTAATTAGATTCGATAGTTTAAGAATTGACAAAGTTATGGATTTTTGTCTTTTTTCAACCCCCCCCCCCTTTTTTTGTTTTCGTTTTTAATTTTTTTTCTCGGTAATAAATAGTCCTATTAAAAACTTGCAAAAACAAAAGTTTTAGATAATGTTGAGTACATTTATAAAAAATGTAGTTGGATTTGATATCTTGAACTGAAGAAATTATGAATTTTTTTCTCCCAAAAAACCTGGGTTTTTTTCGCCTCTTGAACCCATTTCTAAATTTATCAAAAATCTGTCATGCATAAACTTTTTGCCCATTCTTAAGAAGTAATATAAACTTTAAACCGATTCGATATCTATTTTATTTAAGACGTTATGGCGTATTTTCTGTTTTCACGAAAACCCTCCCTGTTTCCATCCCCTTGGACCGATTTTGCCCATTAACGAACTTAGCCGAGATTTTATACCTATTGGTTTTATGTATCAGTTTGGAAGAGATTGGAGCAGAATTATAGAAGTTATTGTGTCTATAGAAGAAAGTGAGATATATACATATATGAACTTTTTTATTGATGGCAGTTTTGGGGTCTAGAGGTCATGATCGGCATAGACTTGCAAAAAATTTTCAGAAATACCAACATTGGAGCGACCGCAATAGGTAGTATTTCATACGAAATCTACCTAAAAACAATATAGCCAAATAACCGATATGATGAAGGATTGCCATAACTGTAATTCAATAAATGGATATTTTTTCAGCTAAAAATGCAATTGATTTTAATGTAATGGAAGATAAAAACAAACAAAACTTATTTTTTTTATCATACCGATAATTTTGTAGTTTCAAACTTTCGGGAGGGGCTTCAGCCCCCTTAGCCCCCTCCCTGGCTACGTGCCTGGATATAATTAAATAAGAAGTTTGATTTTTTGGCTCATTGCACGAATGAACTAATAATTGAATAAAATAATGAAAGTTACATTGTTTTATTTTTTTAATTGAAGTCAATGGAATAAATTGATGTAATATAACATGCAGCGAGTCTGACGATTAGATTACAGATAATATTTGTGTAGTACTAATACTAAGTCATATAAATACCCTTTACATTATCAAAGAATTGTACACTGACGGAAAAAAAAATCCCAACACCAAGAAAAACTTATTGTAGAGTAATGAAATTTGGACAGTGTATTTGTCTAGTTAGCATGTTTAATTGATTAGATTTTCGAGATCACAGGTTAATTTAAGGTCAATAAAATGCGTCTCAAATGTGAAATGCCGTTACATTAATAGTCGCTATAACCTCCAGAATTTTGAATGCAAGCCTGCACACGTGCATGCATTGTGTCATACACGTGTCGAATGTCACTTTGCGGTATGGAGTTCCATGCTTGTTGTACAAGCTGTGTCAATACGTGATGTTCAGTGCTGGCTGGGCATGACACTAAAGTTTTCTTCCAATGATATCTCATACGTGCTCAATGAGAGACAGATCTGGTGATCTCGCTGGCCAAGGTAACATGTCGGCACTCTGTAGTGCGTGTTGCGTTACAACAGCAGCATGAGGGCGAGCGTTATCCTGCTAAAAAACTCCCCTTGAATGCTTTTCTTGAATGGCAGCACTACAGGCTGAATTACGAGACTGACGTACACATTTGCAGTCAGTGTGCTTCGGAGAACCACGAGAGTGCTTCTGCTGTCATAGGAAATTGCTCCCTAGTCCATGACCCCAGATTGTAGGTCCAGCGTGTTTAGGCCGCAGACAGTTTGGTTGCAGACGTTCCCCTGGCCTCCTTCTGACCAGCACATGGCCATCATTGGCACCAAGGCAGAATCTGCTTTCATCAGAAAACACAACAAATCTCTACTCCATCCTCCATTGAGCTCTGGCTTGACACCATTGACATTGCAAACGGCAATGACTTAGAGTCAGTGGAATGTATGCCTTGCATCGAGCTGTCCTTAAAGTAACCGATTTCTAACAGTTCGTTGTGTCACTGTGGTACCAACTGCAACTCGAATTTCTCTCGCAGACGCAGTACGATGCGCCGTACAGCCGTACACCATACGTAGGTTTTCACTCTCAGTAGTGCCACGTGTTCACCCGGAACCTGGTCTTCTTGTGGCAGTACCATCCCTTGACCACTGCTCAAAACAATCATGCACAGTGGATACATTCTGTCCATGTCTTTCTGCAAAATCGCGGAAAGAAAATCCACTTTCTCGTAGCCCTACTTTACGACCTCTTTCCAACTCGGGAGCTGATGATAATAGCTTCTTCGTCTTCTTAAAGGCATTCATGATCAACCTCAACTCAATTCGTCAAATTTTGAAGATAAATAATGCTGACGAACTTTACAGCACTCATTTAAAGCAAACCTGATTTTAAAGTTGTGAGTGGCGATACTAGCGCCACACTTATGTGCGAAGCATGAAATTTAAATCAATGTCATCTTTCAGATGTACAAACACGCCTACAAAATTCGTTTAGCTAACACAAGTCTTTATTGGTGTTGGAGTTTTTTTTTCCGCCAGTGTATGTTACAATCAGTGATGAATACTGGCAGTAAAAGAATCTCTCTTCCTAGACCATGACCCTAACTTTTTTTTTTACATTTATTTATACTAAAGTCTAAGAATAAAAACGCCCTCCTCACCCCTCCCCCCACGCACGCATACATAAAAACATATTTCGGTGGCGCCTCAGAGTAACAGAAATTCCATCAGAGAAAAAATTATCAATTCTAGACTGACTGCTTGTCAAAGCCACCTTTAGAGATTTGCATAAGTCCCTTACAAGATAAATATACTAATTAATATCTGTTCGAAGATCCTAACAGAAAAAAAAACTAAAAGTTGTGCTTGATTTGTTTAATTTTAGTATATAACTTTCCAAATTTCCAAAGATTTTAATTTCCAAAAGAAACGTCATATAATAAAAATATTTCATGGAAAAGTTGGCCCGTATGAACACACATGTACAGCCAGATATATTTATGTGAACATGGAAATGATAATAATTAAACTAAATTTTAGATTGACACGAGAAGAGGTCTGTACGGGCCTGTAACTGAACTTGGCCAGTAGTCAGGCGGAGTACTTTCGAATATTCTAACGGTCTAGAAAAAAAAAATTAAATATGTATATATATATATATATCTATATATATAAATCTTCTGTGCGTGTGTATGTCACTGAACTCCTCCTAAACGACTGGATCGATTTTAATGAAATTTTGTGTGTGTTCCAGTGGACTCGAGAATGGTTTAGATTCATATTTCATCGAAATTGATTCAGTACTTTTTTAGTAATTAGGCAAAAACTAATAGTTAGTGATTTTTCGCTAATTAAAAGTGTTGAATAAGTTCGTCGAATTGAGTGCGGACGGAATGTCCGAGCGGTCTAAGGCGGCAGATTTAAGCTCTGCTTCTTGAAGAAAGAGATCGCGTGTTCGAAACCCGCTCCTGACAAACGTGTATGCTTTACAATAATATTTCCTGTATTAGAATTTTGATTAACCGACTTCAGAAAATCGTTAACTTTTAACTAAAAAGAAAAAAATAAACTTTTCTGTCAAAAATTAAACCGACTTTAAAAAATACTGAAGAGTGAAAAATAATTTCCTTACATAATTGTAATATGAAATTAAATCAAGAGCGTAGTGTTTATCGCGCGTATTACTATATTTACGTACATTTATTTGATATTCTGAAGTCGGTGCTAGGAGGACAACGTCTGTCGGGTCCTCTAGTGTATATATATATGTGACATTTTAAAGTTAGGAGCGAGAAACATCATCGCCAGGGTCCCCGTTCTTTGCACAGAAGTCATGGCCAGCGAGGGAAAAAATAAAAAATAAATAAATGTAGAATATCCAATAAATCACTCATTGGTGGCTGTAAGTTTATTTATTCAACTGTAGTCATTATAGAGGGAAAAACTCCTTTTTGCAAACGATCTTTTACCGAAATGTCCAAAAAATATTCCATCATTTACTTCAACCAGCCGTACTCATCGACGAAAGAACTCCAGAATCTCTCTCCCCTTCTCATCTCGAGATTTCCACCTTTTAAAACTAAAAAGAAAATTCTAGAACTTTCTGTAATCTCAAACCATCATCCTTTTATGTAAACAGAATTCTTGTCCAGATACGAGACTATTTCACACAGACGATAAATTTATTTAAAAAAAAAAAAATATTTAACCAATTTATAATCGACTCATAATTTCTTAGGCAGACGATTTTTATAAATGATTAATTTTAAGAGAAAAAGAAAAGAAATGAATTTATTAATGCACACATCAAAGGTTGACGGCGGAAAAATAAATAAATAGATAAAATAAAATAATGATATTTTTTGAAAGGTATGGTTTTGGAATAAATTTAATAAGATTTTCTTAAAAAGGGTTGATAAAAACATAGAAGAAATCAGTTTTATTTGTAATATTAAGAAATAAAGTTTTAATTAAGAATATTTATAATTTAGAGCCATCTTTTTAAATTTACGCATACTGGAATAATGTTTTTTAAGGCAAATTAAGAATTTATATCGTCTGCATACAGATTAACAGATTAGATCTAGAAACAAGATTTTAATTTAATAATTTGAAGTAAGTACGGAACATTATTATAAGAAAATTAAGGTAGTATAAAGGTTAGTTTTGGAGAAAAATTTTTAAATTTGTAATATTATCCCCCCTCCCCGAAAATTTGTATGAAATGGATAGTTAAATAAAACTACAAGTTCAGACAACAGAAATATAAAAATTTAGAAAAGTCAAATTTTGGAATAAAACTGTCAAACCCAGGAAGCCAAGAGATGGAAGAAAAGAAAATTAACGCAATATAAAAAATATTAGCGATTAAAATAAAATAGTTAAGAGGAAATTAATCTGAATTAAATTTAGGTAGGAGCATTTCCCTGAAAGAGATACAATACTGTTACAATATCACTTACTATTTGTAAGTGCATAGGAGATAATACATACAATAACAGTAAATAAGTTATAAATATAAATAAGCAAGAGATAAAAAATATAATAAAAACAATAACAATTCGTTCTCATGGAAGTTTAAATAATTACAATAACTTAATGCATAGGTTATTTTAAATAAAGTTCTTCAAATGAAAAAAGTCTTTCCATTGTGTATAAAAGTCTTTTCCAATGTTCACTGAATACAGTCTCTTTAATTAAAGATCTCCAAATCTAGTTTAATCTTTGTTTTTTATGTTATGTTGGATCCAACATCTTTTAACAATCAATCAAATTTTTCTTTCAATAATATATCAATTTTTTTTAATAATAAATAGCATCACTCTCAATATCAATAATAAATAATATAGAAAAATTTAAATAATAACAATAACAACAATAATAAGTGATAGTATAATAAGACTCCATATCCTAATATTTCTCAATAAGAGTATAATTAATACTAAACTTCATTATAGAAATCATAATGATAATAATAATAAAACAAGAGTATAATCAAAAGAAAATATAACAATTTGTTTATTATTGATAGGGAAAATATTGGTTGAGGATAAAAATAATTACATAGCAACTAAATAATTTTCTTATCTTCTAATAGCATAAGAAAGTATTTTTTGCTAGCCGAAAGTATAAAAAAAAAAAATAATAATTTCAAAATCCAAATAAAATTAAATCTAACTATTTAGAAAATGGACTCTCAACCAGTACTTCCTTACAATAATTCCTCTCTGATACTCTTTTACAAAATTGTCAAATTTGGTTATAAGTTTTCAAATGCCAAATGTAGAATAATGTTTTATCTACACATGGTTTATAAACTTTAATAATAAAATACAATAGGAATAAAAGGTGTCATTCTTAATTGAGAAATGGAAATAAAAATAGTGTGCTTTTTTGAAAAACTTTTAATATCTGTAGTTTTCACAATCACTGAAAATCACATATTATGTTATAGGTTTGAGTAGAATCATCAGATTTTATAACTGTTATAACATAAATATCTGCTGAATAAGTAGAATAATACTAATGTCAATAAATGAGTAAATATAGTTAGACTTAAATACACTTAAAATTAATTTATCAACATCAATTTGAAAGCCTTTACAATCAAAGTGCACACCTTATGCCTGCATAAGGAGCCCAATTTAATCCCAAAAACTCCCAAAAACAAGTAATATTCTTGTTGCACACCAAGAACATACCTGCTAATTTTGAAAATTATGGTGATAAAATATTTAAAGAATAAGAATTAAAATTTAATCTACTGTCTTGACTTTAGTTTGATCTAGTGATTGTGATTGTATTTGAGGTTTTGTTTGTTTTTTGGGTTGCTCATGAAACAGTTTAAAATCTTCTGGTGAAAAATAGGGTCTTAATTTAGAAACATGCACAATAACGGAATTCTGTCCTGTTTCATAATTAAATTTATCTATTTCATAAGTTACATCAGAAAGTTTATTTATAATTTTGTATGGTCCAGAGAAAGTAGGTTCTAATTTTCGAGTGTTAGGGTATTTAAATTCTTCATAAATTACAGAGTCTTGTATTTTTAATGGGCATTCGACAAAATTTCGATCATAGAGCCTTTTACTTTTAAGGTGAAATTCCTGAGTTCGCGCTTTCGCAATTTTGAGGGCTTTGTCTACTGGTGGGTAATAGTTCTGTTTTAAAGGAGATTCATAAGGCAATTGACCATAAAATAAATAGGCAGGTGGGAATTTGGTGATAGAATGGGGCGTATTGTTGTATTCTTCGATGACTTGGTTTAATAATCTAGTCCAAGATATTTTAGAAGAAGTGGAATTAACTTTACATTTAAGCCTGGTAACTATAGTCTGATTAACGCGCTCTACCTTTCCATTGGTCTGAGGATGATGTGCGGATGTAAAACGCTGTTGAACATGATGATTTCTAAGGAATTTCTTAAATCTTGGAGATCTGAAAGATTTATGCCTGTCACTAAGTATTTTTTGAGGTGCTTTGATATTGAAAATTTGTTTTAAACAGTTAGTGTATGTTTCAGTGGTAACATTTTTGGAGGGAAAAGCCCAAACAAACCTAGTTGCATGATCTATTATTATGTGTAAGAATTTTTTTGTTGAGTTGTAATAGTTAAATCCACCAACAGTATCAATAGAAAGACATTCAAAAGGTTGATCTGTGGCTGGCATAGCTTGTAATAAGCCGAATCTTTTCTGTTTTGGTTTTTTATTTTTCTGACAGGTATCGCAATGTTTAACAAATTCTGTAATGTCTATTGTCATATTAGGCCAATAATAGTTGGGAGATATTAAATTAAGCATTTTTTGAATCCCTAAATGTCCAAAATTATCATGAGCAATATGGAGTAATTTTCTTCTTAATGACATTGGTACAACAATTTTTTTGAATCCCTTTTTCTGAACTATAATAATTCCATTCTCTTTTTTATATTTTTTGTCACAAACATTGTCTTTGTCTTGCATCTCTATAATTTCTTTCCTATCTAGCAATAAACTAATATGTTGATTAAAATGACAAACAGGATTTCGTGACAACATGTCTGCTTCAACATTTGTTGAACCCTTTTCATATTTTATCTCATAATCAAACATACTAAGTTTGAGTGACCATCTAAAAAGCCTACCTCTTAAGTTTTTAACACTCTTTAGCCATACTAGAGATGCATGGTCCGTATGAATTGTAAACTTGACACCATGAAAATAATGATAGAATTTGTCAAGAGTATCTATAATAGCTAAACATTCTAATTCAGTTATGAAATAATTTTGCTCATAACTCTTCAAAATTCTAGAATGATAAGCAATAGGATGTAAGAAATTATCTTTATCAGGTTGTTTTAGAACGGCACCTACTGCTATCTGAGAGGCATCTACAAACATATGTAAAGGTAATTTAGGATCATAAATTTTGAGGATGGGTTTTGCAATTAAAGACTTTTTTAATTTTTCAAAAGACTCCTGGCACTCTGAATTCCATTCCCATATTGTGTCTTTTTTAAGTAATCGATTTAGAGGATATCTAATTTAAGCATATTTATTAATGAATTTATGGTAAACATTAATGGAACCTAGAAATCGTTGTAACTCTTTCACATTGGAAGGAGGGTTTAAATTTTTGATGGTTTCAATATTGGCATTTGCTGGTGTTATAGTTCCATTAGTGATTTCATAACCTAAGAAATTGATTTTATTTTGGCTTAATTTACATTTAGAAAGTTTAAGTTTAATGTTTTCTTGTTTGCAAATGTCAAAAATTTGAGCTAAATGGTTTAAATGTTCTTCTAAAGAGGAAGAGAAAATTATAATATCATCAAAATAGTGGCACGCAAAGTCGATTTTATATTTATTAAGGATTCTTCGAATGGTTCTATTGAATATGGGAGGGCCCGTTTTTATGCCAAAAGGGAGCACGAGCCACTCAAAAAGTCCAAAATTGGTTGCAAATGCTAATTTTTCTGTATCGGATGGATGTATTGGTATGTGCCAGTAGCCAGAGGCTAAATCCAAAGTTGAAAAATACTGAGCACTACTCAATTTATCTAAAATTCCATCGATACGGGGCAAGGGTTCTGCATCGTTTTTAATTATTGCGTTTAATTTTCTATAGTCTATACATAATCGCGTTTTTTTACCTTCCTCTCTTTTCATAACTAGTGTAACAGGGGCAGAATAGGGGCTATTACTTTCCTTTATCAGTCCGGCTGCTAACAATGATTGAATTTGGTTTTTTATTTCTATTTCTTCTAGGGGAGATGTTCGGTAGGGCCTCAAGGATATAGGTAGATCAGATTTTAATATAACGCGTTGTGGTTCAATATTTATCCTACCCACATCATATTTATGCTTTGCAAAAATATCACTATAAATAGGAACTAATTCCCTTAAATTTACATCTTGAATTAAATTTATTTCCCCAGTTAAATCTGAATCCGAATTATCGCGAAAATTTTGAAGAGTCATGGAACCTCTATAATCAGGATGCACATTAATTTCGTGATCATATTCAACACAGTCTTCATTTTTCATAATATTTCCACAAGTAGATTGTAACTCTATATCATGATTACTTACATTCAGTGTTCATTATCATAATTATCTATTGCTACAGTATTATCAGTATTTAATTTCATATTTTTTTTATATTCTGAGGTTACAATTTCATTAGATTGATCCCTGTTTTGTTGTACTTGGTCCATATTTACTGTATTGAAATGAAGGGATCTCTCATTATGTATGGATATACTGTTAGTTATAATTTCCCTTCCCTGCCTTACAATACAATTTTTACATTCTATGGTTAATTTAAATTTAGAACATTCTTTTAAACCCAAAATAACATAATCCAAATTTGTATTGCATACTAAAAAGTTAACATATTTTTTAATTTTACCCACTTTTAGAAGAACACTACATTTTTTTTATTTACATGTAAAAATCCCTTTGCCTGACCAATGGTAACTGAGGGTATAGTCTCAATTTTAGCATTAAGTTTTTTAACAAATTTAAGTGGCAATATTGCAATAGTTGAGCCAGTATCCACAACACATGGCAAATTATAATTATTTGTACATCCATACACAATTAAGTGCCAAACATTATGAGAATTATTTTGTGAGCTATTTGGAAGAGTATCAGAGGATGGTACCTCATTCCTAAAAATACATTCTCTTTCCCAATGAAAAGCATTACTCACACCCCTATTTGTGCATATCCTACAAGGTCTTGAAGGGTATGAATTTTGAATATAATTATTTTGACAAACTCTAGGTCTTTGAAACTGAGATTACCTTTGGGGAATCCAATTCCTAGGTGTATTATTGGGCCTAACTGGCTGAATCCAGGGCCTAGTTGGTTGAAAAGGTTGAAAATTTTGTCTAGCTGAGGGTTGATTTTTTACTTGGTTTGAAACTAGTGAGGTGGAAACTTCCACGAATTGCTTGACAACCTGGTACCATTCTATGGTACTACTAGGAGGATTTATAATAATACTGTTTTTGAATTCTGGTTTTAAACCATCAGTTAAACCTTGTAATAGTATATTTTCACTAAGATGTAATTTCCTACCAATTTCCACTTTTTTACGAAAATAAGTTTCTAAATTGTCTAAATTATCTAATTTCAGAATTGAAAAATCAGAAAAACTCGGGAAGTCTAATTCAATGAGTCTTTCTATCAAAATTTTCTTAATTTGTTCATAATCCGTACAATTTAAGCAGTCATTGATATAAATTTTTTGTGCTTCTCCTTTCAAATATTACGCAATAAAATCAAATTTCCATTCTAGATTTTTCTGTTCCCTATCACATGTTTTATCAAAATAGGTTAACCAAGACAAAATGTTCATTCCAGAACTCGGGTCAAACGGTATGAACTTAGGATCTTCCATAATTTTTTTATTCTTACTCATTAGAATAAATGAAGCACTTCTATTTTCTTTATTAAATCCTGATCGTAAAATCATTCGCAATAAATTTCAAAGTTAATGATTTATATCAATTACATATTTTTTCAAAATTACTATATTTAGCTGCTAACTTTAACCAGAAATTTTATCTAATAAAAATAGAAATTGTAAATATCATAGTTATACCTTAAATTGGGATCAACTTTTAATTCTAATATTTTATAAATCATAACAGATACAAAAATTTTAATGATAGGTAATTTCTTACTTAAAATCACAAAATTTACTGAAAAAATTAATTATATTTATCAGTCAAAACTCTAGCAACAGTTTGTACAGTTCCATCTTTTTTACTGAATTTAAATAAATTATAAGAATCTGGGAACCAAAGCTCACTGTCACCAGAAATTCTAACAACTAAAGGAAAAAACATAAATGTTAACTTAGTTTTCTATCTCAAATGTCTAGTAATAGGAACATCATCATAAAAATATTGCATTCAGAGAATAGTTCTTGATAACAAACAAATATCAATAAATTAGAAAATGTACTTTTTAAAAAATAACTTGAGCTTCTAAATTCTTTTATACTTCATTATTATTACAAACTTGCCTTTAATCGTGCATAAAAATATCATAATAGTCTTAATTAGGGATGGGACGAATATTCGGCCACTATTCGGTATTCGGCCTATTCGGCCCTTTAGCCGAATATTCGGTTGGCCAAATATTGAAGGCTTATTGACCGAATACCTGTAGCCGAATATTGCTAAAATCTTGCAGAATAGTGAAAGATATCTTGCCAAATAAGTTTAGGATTTAAAGAATTTCATTTCTTACAATTTTTTTTTTTTCTCTAATCCAAATTTGCTACTCCATTCATGAAGTCCGTCTCATTCTTTCTTACAAAATATGCAGTTATTCAGATACTAAAAAATATAGCACAGCCTTTCTGTATTTCCTACAAAAGTTAGTGATATTTTAGAAATTGCTGCCCAAGTTGAAGATTTAATTGTACGGGAAATGTCTTCAGTAGAGAATGATATATTACTAATTCAAAATATAAAAACACTTATTAAAAAAAAGGAAAGAAAAAGAAAAACACTGCCATATTGGAAAACATTCGAATATTTATTAATGTCTGCAAATTCCATGCACATATAAAAAAAGGCTCTTATGAAATTCATAACTTATTTTCTATAAAGTAAGAAATGAAAAAATTCATTCATTAGGTGTATTAACGAAGATTCATTTTCAAAATTAAATATCAAATATCACTAATCCAAATACAACGGTACATCTGAAAACTGAACTAATGTCAAACTAGATACGCATTAGATGACAGAACTTGCTTTAAGAAGATAGTTTTACAAATATTTGAACATAAATTCTAAATACTGAACAAAATATTTTTTTTTTATTCTATAGTTTTCACTTTTAAATAATTATTTGCCTAATTACTGACTTAAATATATAACATTATTTATTATGTATATATTTTTAATTTACATCTTCCTTCATTCATGGTGTTATCAATTGCTATTTAACCTTTTAATGCTTGTTGAATAAGCAGAATATTAAAGTTGAATATTTTATATGCCAATTCAAATGTCAAAGATTTTGTTAACATATGCATTCTACTTTAAGCATAACCTTTTGCTTTAACATAATTTGTAATTTAAAGCTTGGCAACTGATTTCAGAACAGTCTCGTTCTTGCGAATTTGCTTATCATTAAGGACACAAACTCTAAATGATCAAATTTACTTTATTAAAGGTTATTTCAGAAAATATCTTCTCGTGAGTTCTGAAAGAGAGAGATTAAGAATATTATTGATTTCGGGTACAAGAAAGGGTAAAAGTATCATTTCATAGTAAAAGTGAAGTACATTCTTCATATTTTAATGGAAATATCTTCCCATCCTGACTTACTGAAAATCAATTTGACGTACATTAGAATAAAAGAATATAATGCAATTTCATATTTTTTTTTTTTTTTTTTTTTTTTTTTTTGTGTGTATGTTAAAATAAGTTTTTCAAATTTAAAAATACATTTAAAAGCACATTTAAGAGTAATAATTATTAATGAGCTCCTAGTTTTTAAATTATGTATAATAAAATTTATTTTCTTCATTGGATAAAAAAGTTGGTATTCGGCCTAAAATTTGGCCGAATATTCGGTATTCGGCCAAATCACTATTCGTCCCATCCCTAGTCTTAATAAGTAACAGTAAATATCTTAAGAACATCATACTCCTCAATTAAATCCTTAAGAACAAAGATGTTTCAATCTCTAACACATAATAATGATAACAATAATACTCATAAATAGGTAAGTAAATAAAATTCACAGATAAATAATCAAATAAATAAACCTGACAAACAGAGAATAATTAATTTAAATAAATACATAAAAAGTATACAAATAATAATAATCAAAACATTTAATAAAATAACTTACAGATTTTTGAAAAATCTTCAATAAAATTCAATCGTCTTTAAATTCCTCATCAAATACTTCTTGCATACTCACCACTTTGAAGTCATTAATTTTCAAAAATTTTCACTATGACTATGAATACTGAATCAAAATTTATGCACACAGATCAACATCAAGCGTCAGGAAATCCACATCAGACTCGAAGCGACTAGCAATTATTTCAGATTAATATCTTCCTCAGCATGGATTTGAAAATCTTAATCAAGAAAATCTCCTTTTCTGCAGTCATTCAAGAAATCATGGCTTCAGGAAAATCAAGCCGACTCAAAGCACTTTACAGGAACAATTCCTCTGTTTTTGTCACTCCAGAAATCATGAGACTATGGCAGTTTTTGTTCAAGAACACATCCAATAATGACGGGAAAATTATTCAGCGATCCACAGTTTTTATTATCACTTCGTTCCATAGCAAGTTTCTTTAAAAACCAAAAAAGGCAGCGCAGGCATAAAACATCCTACCGACTCTAGAAAAGACTGTGACATTTTAAAGTTAGGAGCCAGAAACATCATCGCCAGGGTCCCCGTTCTTTGCACAGAAGTCATGGCCAGCGAGGGAAAAAATAAAAAATAAATAAATGTAGAATATCCAATAAATCACTCATTGGTGGCTGTAAGTTTATTTATTCAACTGTAGTCATTATAGAGGGAAAAACTCCTTTTTGCAAACGATCTTTTACCGAAATGTCCAAAAAATATTCCATCATTTACTTCAACCAGCGGTACTCATCGACGAAAGAACTCCAGAATCTCTCTCCCCATCTCATCTCGAGACTTCCACCTTTTAAAACTAAAAAGAAAATTCTAGAACTTTCTGTAATCTCAAACCATCATCCTTTTATGTAAACAGAATTCTTGTCCAGATACGAGACTATTTTACACAGACGATAAATTTATTTAAAAAAAAAAAATTATTTAACCAATTTATAATCGACTCATAATTTCTTAGGCAGACGATTTTTATAAATGATTAATTTTAAGAGAAAAAGAAAAGAAATGAATTTATTAATGCACACATCAAAGATTGACGGCGGAAAAATAAATAAATAGATAAAATAAAATAATGATATTTTTTGAAAGGTATGGTTTTGGAATAAATTTAATAAGATTTTCTTAAAAAGGGTTGATAAAAACATAGAAGAAATCAGTTTTATTTGGAATATTAAGAAGTAAAGTTTTAATTAAGAATATTTTTAATTTAGAGCCATCTTTTTAAATTTACGCATACTGGAATAATGTTTTTTAAGGCAAATTAAGAATTTATATCGTCTGCATACAGATTAACAGATTAGATCTAGAAACAAGATTTTAATTTAATAATTTGAAGTAAGTACGGAACATTATTATAAGAAAATTAAGGTAGTATAAAGGTTAGTTTTGGCGAAAAAATTTTAAATTTGTAATATATATAACAACTTTTTATAATACTGCTTCAAAAGTTATGATATTTTTAACTTTCTTTTTTTTTATTCTAAACCATATTATTTTTTTAATGAATCCTTATTTGACTGTTGAAAGACTAAGAATCTAATTAATCATTAATGTTGCTATTGTGTATTTTCTGTAAAATATACTGTACAATTATCCCATAAGTATGTAAGCAGTATTCTTTAAAGAAATCTTTATTATATGATAAAAATCTGAATTTTTTTTTAAAATATTAAAAATTGTGTCGGGCCAGGTTGGGTTGGGCCTGTTTTCACTGATTTCTGTACTATCTGGGCCTAGAAATGTAAAAATATAAACGGTCTGGGCCTGAAAATTCCTCTGGACACGACCAAAGAAAATTGAAGTTCAGGCTCAGCCTGAGTTTGCAAAAAAAAAAAAAAAAAAAAAAAAAAGTGAGGGGGAGAGATGTAGGCTCTTACTTTATTAGGTGAAGCGAAAGAAAACCATCCCGAGTTCAAGTTTCGGGCCCGGCTCAGGTCCGTCGAAACTTTTAATCTGATAACTTAGACAACACAAAAATAAATTATTTAAAATAATAAAGAGGAACAATTGAAATAGTCGAATTTGTGTCGGGCCAGATCGGATCGGGCTTATTTTCACTGATTTGTGTACGATCCGGGCCTATAAACGTAAAAATGTAAACGGTCCAGTCCGGGCCTGGGCTAAAAATTCCACTAGACACACACACACACACACAAAGTTCAGGTTTAGTCAGAGTTTGCAAAGCGAGGTTCAAGCCGATTTCCATTAACGGTGTTCGGGCCGAGCCGAACTTAGTCACTAATCTTTTCGTGCCGGACCGGATTCGGGCCCTACTTTTTTTCTGGAGTAGTGGGCCTGACCGAGCCTAACTTATATTTTACATAAGAAGCCAAGACTGATTTCATTCTTCCTAGTCTTGTTGGACCAAAATAACCAATTCATATTGAATCATCCCATGTGAAAATCCTTTTCACAACGTGGCCAAGTCTGTTAAACAACAGTAAAATTTGGCTTGGTCTAAAAATCTTTGCAAAAAAGGTATATACTTTTAAAACGTCTAATCTTTACAACTAAACATCAGAATATGATCTTTTTATAGAATCGTAGATTTCTATGCTTATTAAAATGGAGTTAAACACATTAAAAAAACTGCCTGTGACGGAATTTTCTTTTAAACTAAAAACAGGAAATTCCTTTCAAACTTCTTTTAAACTGTTTATCCATGCAAAATGAATACAATAAATACGCAAGAAAAAAATATATTAAACATTTACACCTGCTAAGAAGGGAACTTGTATTTTTTCTTTCCATTTTCTTGCGATTCCGTTTTAGAAAATTTTACTTTTACCGTATACCATTTTTTAGGTTTTTATGTCTCCATTGCATGGAATATGGATTAATAATACTAATGATAACTGAAACATTTACATACAACAAACAAAGGTTCGTTAAAAGCATAAATATCACACCCTATGGCACTTCTGCATAAGTGTAAATTATTAACATGAAAAAAAAAAAAAAGACTAAGATAAGTTTTTTTGGTCTGAACTCTTCCGTAAGAGTAAAGATCAATGTTCTGTAGAAATTCACTCGGGTAGGACCAAAATTTTAACTTTTTTCCAGGCTGGGCCGAGCTCGGGCTTTGTTATTAGCTATTATATCGGGTCGGGTCGGACCGCTAAATCTTTTCTTCGGAACGGGCCGGGCTTCGGCCAAAATTTTAAGTTTAATAACGGGCTAGGCTGGGCCATTTTTTTTCTTAATGATCGGGCTGGGCTTGAGCCTCGAAATTTCGGCTCGTGCAGACATCTAATGTAGGCTCTTTATTAAGTTGCGGTCAGTGGAAAAAAACTCTCTCGAGTTCAAGTTTCCGGCCCAGCCAGGTCTGTGAAGACTTTTAATCAGATAACTTTGACAGCCCAAAAATAAATATTTAAAATAATAAGTAGGAATAATTGAATGCTTACTGTTTGTCGGAACTACTAAATGCTTGAGAATCATTCACTACTACAAGAGACGGCTCGATATCTTTAGCCAATGATAATAGATATTTGTCCATCTGAAATTTTCCCACCTATTTTTGCCTTAAAGACACTATTGAACTGACAGTTTTGGTTTGTCAGCAGCAAAACCCCTCTATACTCCCCCACCTGCCATCTCCCGAGATCTTGGAAGCTTCTAAATTAAGACTTTTTATCTAAGGTCAAAAGGCCCCTTCTTGATATGTTTGAGAAAACGCAACTAATCGGACACATAGTCTACTTTATTTATTGCCCTCTGTGTAGCACGTTAGAATCAGAATAGGTGATACTTCCTAGAAACCATGTTTACCGTCCAATAAAGAAAGAAAGAAAGAAAAAATTCCATGGAGACTGCTTCGTTTTACCCATGTAATACAGGGTGGAAGTTTTCTTAGGTTGTTTTAGTCATTTATAAAGTATAAAAGTAAATAACGAATTTAAAGATAGAATTTTTTCTTTTGGAAAGCAATGTACGCTGAAAAATCACTTTTCAAAATTTGAATGTTTTCTATATTGGTTGGCGCCAAAAAATACAGCCCATCTGGAAAAATTATTGGAGGGACCTGAGCCCCATGGGCCCATACAATTCTACGCCTATGCTTAGTTGGTTTAAAAAAATGAACGAATGCAATTTTATTCTTAGGCAAAATCTTTGACTAATAACTTCTATCTTACATCTAATACGGAAGTACCGATAATTTACAAAGCTTTCTATGATTACATAATTAATATGTTTCATATAAAATTGCTGTTTGGAATTAGTTCGCAGTTTAAAAATCATATTACGTAGGAAATTTTTTATTAGACTTTTTAATTTTAAATTAAAAATTTTTTTTTCACCTTTACTCTGTGACACAGGAACCCTGGGTTCGATGTACTAGTATATTTAAAAGTGATAAGAACTCACTTTTATCACTTAAAATAGTATTAAGTTAATTATAATAGTACTATTATTATTAGCATTAATAATAATCAATAATAGTATTAATAATAATTAACATGAATTATTAATAATATGAAAATTATTTTATATCACTTAATAAACTTATTCTGATGTTAGTTTTAAGTTTTCTATTGATATTTAGCATTAATACTAATATCAGAATAGAATAAATTTATTAACTAATATTATAAATAATATTAATTAGTAATAAATAGATCAGATGTAATTAAAAAAGGCAACTTAATAAGCATATTTTTAAATGAGTACACACATATATTATTGAATATACAAAATATACAGAAGAATAACTAAAACCCCAAAAAACCCAGAAAAGCCCACAAATACCCAGAAAAACCCGGGTGGGTTGGGTTTTTGCCAACCCTGATTAAAATAAGCAATATCTTTAAACTAACACGAAAAAAAGGCCGGGAAAATATAGTCATACATATATAATGCAATCTCCTTTTTTAATTTAAACAATAATAGAATGATGTAACAATAGCATTTCATAAAAGCCAAACAAACAAAAGATAAGAAACCGTGCAATCCGGTTAAACTGATCAAAATTCTTGAACTAACAACTGTAGGCGTGGAAAGAATCCAGAAAACGATCCAGTAACAAGAAAAAGCCATTTATCGCCTCGCCTAATTCAACAATGCCAAGTGTCTCGGGTGTTTTAGGATTATGCCAAATAGTTTAAAGTACATTTTAATGATTTTACACTCCTTTGAATATAATAGAATTGACACGAATCTATGAAGTAGATACTAAAATATACATTCTGTACAATCTATGACACAGATTATTTATTATTAATTTACAGGGCAACTCAAAAATATTCCACTGCATTATGGTTTAGGGAGAAATATTGTTTGGGGTGTGTTTTAATTATATTAAAATATTTCATATTTTATTAAATTAATATATGTTGCTGTGGTTTAATACAAGTTACTTCCTGTATAATAGAAAGCAGAGAGTATTTACAGGAAAAAACAAAAGATTTAAACCATTATACTGTATCCGAAGTACTATATATTATAACAGCAAGATCTGAATATTTTAAAATTTCGTCAAAGTACAAACGCATCTCATTTACTACTCAGGTCAAAATTCAAGCTAGTACCAGCATTAAAAATATGCTAGTTATTGCTATATATTGCTTTATCTGCTAGATTTTCCTGTTATTATATGCTCTAAATTGCTAGCCAGCATCAAATGCTATGTAGCTAATTTACACAGCAATAGCATGACAAGTTTTCTACAAGTATCTTATGCTTATTTGCTATTTAAGCTTCTTCCAAAGCTTGCAGAGATAGGTATCATAACATGCTATAATATGCTTGCCAGCATAATATGCTATGCAGTCAGTTTAGGTAGAAATAGCATGACAAGCTATGTACAAGCATCTTATGCTTAATTGCTGTTTAAACTACTTTAAAGTATGCAAAAGTTAGGTATCATAACATGTTATAATATGTTTTTTTATGCTTGCCAGCATAATATGTTATGCAGCCAATTTAGGGAGAAATAGCATGACATGTTATGTAGAAGCATCTTATGCTATTTGCTATTTAAGCTTCTTCCTAAGTATGGAGAGGTAGGAATATTAACCTGCTATTAAATGCTTTTTAATGCTTGCCAGCATGATATGCTATGCAGGCAGCTTTGATAGAAATCAGCATGATGTGTTTTAAATGTGAAAATTCGTTATATCAAAGGAATGAAAGTGGCACAAACGAAAGTTTTTGCAGCATAAACAGACTTTTAAATGGAACTAAAGAATTACCAATTTCATTTCGTGACATATTTTTATTTATGGCTTTCATAAGGGATTTTCTTTACGTAACATTGAACTACAAAAATTCGTTATAACGAGAGAACGGAAGTTGCACAAACAAAACTTTATCCAGCACAAACGTATGCAGTAATAAAATTTTGATTTCATTGATGGGGCATGGCTGTTGCTTCACTGGCCCTGCCTCATTGTATTCATTATAGCGAGAAAACGGAAGTGGCACAAACGAAATTTTTTGTGGCACAAATCTGCACAAACGTAGCACAAATGAATGATGCAGTTGAATTTTGAAAATCAATATGAGGCAGGGTCAGTGAAATGTATGTCTTGGCTTGGTCTTTAATTTCTACATATTTTCTTATTTCAATATGATTAAAAATTATTTCATTTGGAGGAGTTCTGATCAAAGTATATTTTTCTATCAGGTATTATTCTATTCATTTTGCATGGATCAACGTATTTTCCATTTAAGACAGAATTCCGTCATAGAATACAGACTTATATTTATCCCAGCCTCATTGGACAATAAAAAGCCAGAAGTTGCGAGAGCTAAAATATGAAAAAACTCTTAATTTGCATGTTAAAAAAGCATTGTTTTAAATAACTGAACGACACTTAAACAGTACAGAAAGGAGATGAAAATGGCAAAAGTTAAACAGATTTGAAAGTTTAAGCTACAGAAAGGAATTACTTTTCACTTGCAATTTTTTAAAAAGCATTTAAACATTTTATAATGAGCCAAACTTTGTTTAAAACTTTAAATGTGTTTTCTGCAATATGATTTCCCCCAACAAATGTCTGCAATTTTTTGAATGTTTAACGGTTAATATTAAGAATTTGTATTTTTAAGAAATAAACTTCATTTTTAGGTCAGATAATTTAATTAATCTGCTATTATAATGCAAAATTAAACAACACCCATTTTAAATTAAAATTTGTTGTTAAAGATGGGTTTATTGAAACATTATTGAAATAGCTATACAGTAGAATTCGGTAAAATATCCTCTCGTCTCATATTGCACGTAAAACATATTTTGGCAATCTTCAATCAAGCAGATAGTAAATATCAAGGTTCGTTGATTTAAATCAATTGATTTTTTAAATCATTGATTTAAATCAATTTTTCTTCACAATTATTTTTCAATAAATTTAAGGTATAAACAAACATATAAATGTACATTAATATAATTTATTTTTGTTTACTACAGATAATCAAACAGCTTTTAGAAAGAAAAAGCTCAATCTTTGTCAAAAAGTAAAATACAATATAAAGTTTAGAAGAAACACTTTCAAAATAATTCTGCAACAGTAAGGAAATGTAAGCAGAAATATATTAGATATTAGAATATTTACTAGGGATGCACCAAATATTCAGTATGCGGCCATGTTACCGAATATTTGATTGGACCGAATATGAAACTATTTAGCCAGCCGAATATTCGGTTTGGTCAAATATCAAAGTATTTGGTCGAATCCAATACTTAATAAAGCCTTTTAAAACACATTTTTAAAAACTTTTCACAATTTCTACTTTTAACTGTCAAGTTATAAATATATTTAAAATTATTAGAAAGAAAATCGTATATAAATAAAATAGAATATTTTTACATTATTAATTTAATGTTTGTAAAATTTAACTTAAGAAAATTAACCATGAGAAGGATTAAAATGGTGATTTATTAGGATTCTCCTTAGGAATAAATGATGCAAGTTCCTAAATTTTATTTAGCAAAAAATCTGTTTCTTGCTTTTCCCAAATAAAAGTCCTTAAACAAGAAAGAAAAACTTGAGATTAGCAATAGCTGTCAAGGCAGACAATTTTTGTTCATGAAACCATAATCATAATCAACTTATTGAATCATACGTACATTGTACTCACTCTAGGTCAAACTTGTGTTTTTGTTTGTTACATTAACAATAGATAGGATACCATAACTATATTTTCAATTCACGTGCTTTGATTTCTCTAAAATATGGTTGGTTGTATAGGGTTTAGTGGCACTCTCTTAAAATATGATATAATGGGAAAGATGGAAAATGCCACCATTCATAAGAAAAGAACTAGTGGTGTACCGAGTAGTACTTTGGCCGAGTAGCCGAGTACCGAGTACTCGGCACTGACTACTCGGCCGAGTACCGAGTAGTTGTATAATAAGAAAATAAAACACTGATGTGCGCATAATGTGAGCTTAGGTGTACATATATATAAATATACCTGTGTACACATATCTATACCTGTGTGTACATATAATATACATATATAGTATAAACAAATTAACTCATTAAATTTGAAATTTATCTGTGCACCTTTTAAAGACAATTTTTGATAGTTCAAAACTAATAAAAAAGGAGAATTGATACATGACAACTACAGTTATTAAATAACATAAAATTTAAACATTCTTTAACCCTCCAATTTATTCCAACCATTGAAATTTGTCTATCAAAAATAAAAATGTTTATTGGTTACTGTAACAATTCATTGAATTGTTACATTATTATTTTTTAAATATCTCAGTAAAAAACTAACCTTTTTCAATGGAAATTATAAATGTGTAAATTAAAATTGCCTTAAAAAACAAGCTCTAAAATTGATGAGTTTAGATGATCTAGTACTTAAAAATGCACCAAAGAAACAAACAAGTTAGGAATTGCACGTGAAGCGTAGCAAATGAAGTGCGTTCGTACGATAACAAAGTTTTAAAAATATTGCTCTCATATATCTATCTCAGAAAATAGTAAATAATTACAATTAAAATGCGCACCGAACAATGTTCTCCCTATACCATTATGTAATGGAATACTTTTGTGTGGCCTTGTAAATCAATAACAAATATTCTTTGCACCACAGATTATGCAAAATGTATATTACAATATGTACTTTATAGATGCATATCAATTTTATTACGTTTGAATGAGTGTAACACCATTAAAATGCATTTGAAACATTTTCCCCCATTAACTGTAATGTAACGGAACACTTTTAATTGTCCCTGTAGTTGAACTATGCATCCAATTTTGATAAAATTTAAAATAACTCGACAAAATTATGTAATAATTATGTATTTAAAATTTTAAACGATTAAAATGCATTTGAAACTTTTCCCCATTGACCGTAATGTAACGGAATCCTTTTGATTGTCCCTGTAATTGATCTATGCATCCAATTTTCATAAAATTTGAAATGACTCAACAAAATTATGTAATAATTATGTATTTTAAATTTCAAATGATTCAGTTGGGTAGTTTTTGCATTGTTATATGTGGACGGACTGAACGACAACAATAGGTGCTACGTATTTACATAATTACGAACGCACCTAAAAATAAATATGATAATGCTAATGTCAACGAACCAAAAGAGAAAATGCTAGCAAAAAGTTCATCTATTTTCTAGCAATGTTTTGAGGAAATTGTGAATGAACAAAAAGATTGTGGCACTAGCACTAGTTTAAAATCACTGCATGAAGAATTGGTACAAAAAGAGTTACAGGCTTTCTTAACAGAAGACTTGTAAAACTGACACTCCATGTGCATGGTGAGATTAAAAAAACTTTCTATTATGTACAACTTTGCAAAAAAAACTTATATGCACCTTCAACAACTGTTTATTCTGAACATAATAGAGAACGGCCAAATTTATAGTAGTAAAAGAAATGCCCTGTCTACTGATAATGTAGAATGTTTGGTGTTTTTGCACCATAATTTGAAATATAATAAATTTAATTATTAATTTTTTATTGCATTTATTGTATTTTCAGTTTCTTTATCCAAAATAAGTTCCTGTTTTCCTATACATAAAAAAGTATTTTTATTTGTATAAATGTGAAATTTTTTTAGGGATTTTGTTCTTAACTTTTTTTATATTTTGCAGACATATTGTTAAATACAGAATAAATAGTTTTATGAATTACTACATATATTATACATTGATATTCGAATAATTTTTACAGATCAGTTATCAATTCATACGCTTAAAAAATGAAATTCTTACAACTACTCGGTATTGGCCGAGTACTCGGCCAAAATTTGGCCGAATACCGAGTACTCGGCAAATTGGCCGAGTAGGCCGAATACCGAGTATTTACCGAGTACTCGGTACGGCTCTAAAAAGAACTATGAGCTAGACATTCCTTTATTCAGAATTAAGTTGAAAGCATTTATACTTTATATTGAAAAAAATCTGCATTAAGTTATCTAAAAAGAACAATTATGAGACTGTACAGTTTTTCTTCAACCATTTTTTTATTGTTTCTCTTTGATTTTAAAATGTTTGTTTCAATTTGTAGAAATTTAAAATTTTATTAATTAAAAATGTCTCATAATTGCAGGGTTGGCACGGTTTAAACCAATTGGTTTTAACCATGGTTTAAACCACGGTTTAAACCAAATGGTTTTTTTCTCAAAAAAACCAATTGGTTTTTTTAGAAGAAATCTAATGACATTTTCTTTTTTTTCTTTATAATTTACGTGTTTCAGATTAATAGACATAAATAATTTCTATTTTTAACACTTAATTTCAGTAATAAGTATTATAAATAGTGGGTTTAGGTCTTTTTTAATGCATACGGTTAAACCAATTGGTTTTTTCTATTAAAAAAAGCAATTCGTTTTTTAGAAGAAATCTAATGACATTTTCTTTTTTTCTTTATAATTTACGAGTTTCAGATTATTGGATATAAATAATTTCTACTTTTAACACTTTATTTCAGCAATAAGCATTAGATATATTGGGTTTACATCTTTTTTTATGCATAGGATTAAAATCAGTACACATTGGTGAACATATCTATTGCTCTAAAGAAAAAAACTTCAAACATATGAATTGATCAAAGATAAAATGGATTCAATATTTAGTATAAAATATTTTAATATTTTTAATAATGCAGATTATTTAATGCAATTAATAATGTAACGTAATGATGTTTTAAGATTTTGCACAAGCTGTAAAATAAATTTTTCTTTTGGGAGATTATCTTGAAGAATTAAAAGCAAAGGCTGGTTGCTAGTTATAGCATTTCAATAATATTTTCCCCCCCTCTGCTATATGCTGAATCTAACGACTAAAACTGTTAACTTCAAATTGTCACTCAGAAAGAAAAAATCCTAAGAAGTATTTGTAATTTATTATTTGAATAATTGTGGAAAAGAATATTTATCAAACTACATCCAAATGTTTATTATTAGTAATCAAAAGATTGTTTACAAAGATTTACATGTCATCAATGGTTCACTGTGTAGAACATATAAAACTTTCAACATAAGATTGTTTGCTAAAACTGTTTAAGTTGAAAAATGAATTTTCAATTTTCAGTACAAATTCACTATAATTATTGAATTTAAATTATTTTAAATGAAGTTACATTGCTTATAAACCAATAATGTCTGTTTTTATGTAAATATGCATGTATATGTAATAAGAAAGGATGTTTGTAAAAAAACCTGGTTTAAACCAAAAAAACCTGGTTTAAACCAAAAAACCCGGTTTTTTTGTTTTTTTTCGAAAAAACCTGGTTTTTTTCCAACCCTGCATAATTGTGCTTCTTAAATTAAAAAAGGCAGATTTTTTTTTTCAATACTACATGTTTGTTATAAAAAGCTCTTGTTTATCAAAATATAAGTTTCTTTTATTAAATATTATGTACAATTGTTTTAAAAAGTAACATTTTAATACCTTTAAACTTTGAAGAACAAGTATTTGGAAAGCCGAATATTTGGTATTCGGCCGAATAGCTACTATTCGGTATTCGGCCCAACAATTACTATTCGGCCAAAATCACTATTCGGTACATCTCTAATATTTACTTATTAATATTTTGAAAAACTTCTGTAAGTTGAGATAAAATAAAACTGTATGACTGAGTGCTCCACTTTGGTGATGCCTATTATATTAAAGTTTGACCAAAATCTGAATCATTCAGTCATTTTTCTTTTGAATCTTACATACTAGATCTCAGACTTTTTTGAATAGTGGAAGGTAAAGTATTTGTTACAGTTACTGAAGAACCTGATACTCAAAAAACTTACAGAATTCATAATCAACTACTGTTTTACTGCAATAACTTCACCTACTTCAGTGGAACGAATGTTTTCTGCCTTTTGTTTAGTACATTTTAAAAGTAGAAATAGATCATAGTTGCTAAACTCGTTTTTCTGTATACCAGCCATTTATCAAAAAAATCAAAATTTAATAACTTAGTTTACAATTATTTTTCAAATTTGTTTAAAATCTTTATGTGTTGCAGTTACTTTTATTTTAACTAAAATACTGGAGATTGAATTGATTTTTGACATCTGATTTGTACTTTTCCATTCATTTTATGTCATAAAGATTTTTCCATTGCCTAAAGTTTTACCTTTGAATCATTTGTGTAAATTGTGTAACATTAATAATATATATTAATAATTATAACATGCATGTATGTATAATTTATATTTTATAAATTCAATTAAAAGTCATATAAAAACAATAATACTGTGTGAGATTAAAAAAAAAATTTTTTTAATCTGATTTAAATAGAAAAAATCTGATTTAAATTTAAAAAAATCTAATTTTTTTAATTAAAAAAATCATGAACCCTTTTAAATATAAATCCTAATTTATGTAATCAAAATAATTTATAAAAAGTAAAATGAAGGCCAAAAAGCAATTCTTTTAATATAATCTTTTTTAGCGTCATTTATGCAATTATAAATAAAAGAAATTCAACCAGTCAATTTTTATAACAGGAAGAATGGCTTTTGAATTTATTTTAATAATCTAAACGAAAATAGATTACAAGTGAATAATACAGCAAAGGATTGCTAAAAGAACAAGAGCACTGCATGCAGTTCAATGAAGAAACATGATGTAAACAATCACTAGTTTGGATATGTTGCCATGCTTCTTATAATTGATACGTCAATGATCGGCTCATCAACAAACATTAGCCAAGATATCTTGATAATTTAGTTTTGTCTAAAATCATTTCAACCAATCAAATTTCATACCTCATTTTTCATCACAGTAATATCTGAGCAATCTACTGTTTACTCTCATGTTTTATCATATTAGAACAACAAAAAGTTGCATTCTCTTCTGATTTCACAAGCTTGCTTCTCATTTTCAGCGATCATAAAAAGAACCCCAAATTCAATCTTTTTTGACCATTGTAATAATTTTTGACTTTTAAATAAATGTTAACATAAATAAAAAAGAAACTTTTTAATAAAAGAAAAAAAAATTATGCTTACCAAAAACGATTTGTTTTTTTATCCAAAAATTAACTAAACATCGATATTTTGAAACAATCTTATTAGAGCATATCGGCAGACTTTACTGTATATGAATGGGTTTAATCCCATATTTTTAAAAACCAATTTCACTACAGATTATAAGAATGTATTAACTTTAAGAATATATTTGTGGCTTTTCAGTACCTATAGAATTGGGCCCTGCAGATGCAAAAAAAAAAAAAAAAAAAAAAAAAAACAATGAAACGATATGGTTTTTATTGATTCCGTCAAATTTTTCACACATTTTATTTTGTAAAAAATATTTCTACCTGCCGGAATGTTTCCAAATTTTTTGTAGGGGTTGTAAATATGGTCTATTGAGATGCTTTTAAAAGATTGTGATGAAATATGTATGTTTAGATACTTTCAGTGTTGAAAAAATATTCTATCCGTGAGTCTCAAAGTGACTCCCCTTTGCTGGTGTATTTGAAAGGGTTAAATCTCATAATTTTTAAAAACGATTGCAACATTGATTACAAGAATGTGTGTGCTTTAAGAATATATTTTGGGTTGTCAATACACCCTGCAGAGGCAAAACTACAATGAAACAATCTGGTTTTTATTGATTTCATATAAATTTTTGCACATTTTATTTTGGAAAAAATATTTCTATCCATCTGAACATTTCAAAATTTTTGTAAGATGTGTATATCTGGTCTATTGAGATGCTTTTAAAAGATTGCGTAGAAGTATGCACGTTTAGATAAATTTAGCATAGGAAAAATATTCTCTCTTGAGTCGCAAAGTGACTTCTTTTTGCCAATGTATTTAAAAGGTTAAAATCCATATTTTTAAAAAACAATTACATCATAGATTAGAAAAAAAATTCAGCTTTAAAATCATATTTTTGATTTGTTTATATCTCAAAAATTGCACCTTGGAGGGGCACTGACCAAAAGGGAGAAAAATGGTTTTGAGAAAAACAACCCTTTTTGAAAATTTTATTTTCAAATGGTTAATTGTAATTGGTTAGACCTAAAAGTGTGATCTTTTGAAATATGTCTTTCAAGTTTAAACCAACCTGCACAAAGCAATTTGTTTGATTTGAATTTAAACAAAATGATCTAGAAACAGAAATAAAGTTAGAAAAATGTTTTTTTTTTTATTATTATTATTCTTTTCGGTGCATAAAAGTGTTTGTGCACATGTGGAAGCATTTTTGTTCTCTGAGCATTAAAAAAATAACTTTTTGATGAGAGTAAGTTGCACTTAATAATATCTTTGAAACTAATCTAAAAATTAAAATTCTGAGCTTTAGGTACATTAGGAGAGACCTTAGACTAACTTCACAAAAAGCCTTGCAAGTACCATAGTTTTTGCTAGCCATTGCACATGTACACACGCACACAGACAGTCAGAGCAATTTTTACTTTTATTAGTATAGATAATTAATTGCATTTTCAATAAAAGAAAAAAATAACAATAATACAGTAAAGGAAAATTTTATTATTCAATAATTACAGATTTATTTTTCAATCTTTTGTGACGTTTTCTTTTACTTAGCTTTTGTACAGGTTCAACAGGTTTCATTTTCTTTTTTTTACAAGATAATGGATTAGGTCCTTTAATTTTTCTCTTCTTTTTCTGAGGGGCAGACTGTTCACCAAAAACTTCTGCTTTCAGTTTCTTGATTATTTGATTTTGATAATCGGGGCCTTTTAATTTTTCTTGCATTTTCAAATCAATTGTGTCTGTGTTCATTTTAGAAGGTTTTTCTAAATTGACTGCATTATATCTCATATACAGAAGAGGAACACCAAGTAATTCACGACACTAAATATAAAAGAAATTTGTTTTTAAAAATTTTAAAAAGGAACAAATTATTTAAATTTTCTTATAGTTAGCTTTACTTAAATTTTTAACATGATCACAATTATGCTAGATTCAAAGGATTAATAAAAGCATAAAAATTATCAGCATGTATATATATATATAAATTATATATATATAATATATAATATTATATATATATAATATTATATATATATAATATTATATATATCTAATATTATATATATATAATATTATATATGTAATATATATATGTTTTTAGAACAATTTTTTGTATTTTTGCAAATTTTAAATTGCTAATTACCAGCACCGAAACTAGCTTTTTTCATGCCCAGGGCAAACACAGATTTTGGCTCCCCCCCTCCCCCACCCTCCACATATATGCATTCTTTGTATCAAAGACCCCAAACAAAATCTTAATTTGGGCCCCTTCATCTTCTGTTCTGGTGGCGCCCGGGGCACATGCCCTCTCTAATTTTGGCTCTGCTAATTACAGTCAAACCCTGAGTTAACAAATTGTTCGGGACTAGCAATTTTGTTCATCAAATCAAAATTATTCATTAGATCAGGACAGTCAAAAGAATTTTTGACTGTCCTGATAGTAAAACAAATTTATAAAGACTTTAAATAAAAAGAACAATGATGTTAAATATTTGTTTCATTAAGAAAATAAGTTGCTTAATTAGACATTCTTTTCTTACATTCTACTATAAATCACAATGATTGTAATTAAAAAAAGAATTTTTCTTTTAAAGGACGAGAAAAAAGTAATAAAGGGGTGTTTTTCTAGAAAAAATAATGAAAAAAAAAAAAAAACAGTGGAAAGGTTTAAAAAAGGGGAAAGAAATATTGAAAATTTTGGATAAAAATTCAAACATTTCTTCATTTTTTCTTTAACATCAAAAGTTATTTGTTAAATCGAAGTACTTTTGTATTTTAGTTTTCGTAGGTATAAAAAAATTTGTTATATTGAGATATTTGTTAAATTAGGCTCAACTGTATTGGGTCATTGTATGTCAAATTAACCAAAAAAATTCAATATGCAACCTAACCATTTCAGATTTCAATGAAATTCCAGGGATCATTCTCCCTGATGATATAAATTAGGGCATATTTTTATTTTTCATTTATCACTTTAAATATTCCCACAATAAACTAGTTAATTTTTGAAAAGAAACACCCTATTTTGACTTGCATAAATATCTCCAATTTTGAATTTTTCAAGTTTTATCAAACATAGAAAATTTTATGTCGGATAGAAATTGAGGAATTCAAAATTGGAGATATTTATGCAAGTCAAAAAAGCTTTTCCTCAAAATTTAAATAATTAATTGTATAAAAATTTAAAGTGATAAAAAATTATAAACAAATTCTCATTTATATCATCAGGCAGAATGATTACTGAGAGTTTCAGCAAAATCTGAAAGGATCAGGTTGAGTCAATGGTTGATTAGGCATGGAATGACCCTATTATTAAAAATATGATAAGAATATGATTATAAGCATACAAATGATTATTTCTCAAAGAAAAAAAAAACCTAATAACAAAATAAAACATGAAAACCTATATTTTCTTAAAAACTATTTAAATTTAAGAGCAGCAATGAACAGCTCAGAAGATAGAAGTGGAAAGTGATACAATCATCACTTTGAGAACATGAACCAAATTCCAAAGATTTCCAAATTTTTATGTTTACAGTAATAACTCAACTTACATCAACAATTTGTTCCAAGACTACAGATGTAAGTCAATATACATTTATTTTGGAAATCTGGACAAAATCTTGTCCCTCTGAATTTGTCAAGTTGTTTGTTCGGCAGTAATAGTTCTGATCCAGTTTATCTTTTTTGCATTTCAGTCGTAAAAGCACTCTCTTTTTACTTATAACTGTATGCATATTTTTATTTACAGTTTATGAACTGAGTAAATATATCTAGAGTATGAAACATCTTCATGTATGTTGTGATGGACAGACAAACTGATGGGATTAAAATTACTCTTTGCTGCAGGATTGACCTTTATATAATTAAGGATAAAACGAAAGTTTTTGATGCTTTTAAAAAGTTTTCAGTTAAAGCTGAGAGACAAACTGGTAAAAAATTAAAATGTATGCAGAGTTTCCCCCAAGTTTAAAAAAGGGCAGGGCGCTACTGTTCTGAAAAGGGCACTTTTTACATTTTTCAGGGCACTTTTATAGAGATGAATCTAGAATCTAGCAGTTTAAAAAGTCATGAAAAAACAGAAATTTCATCAAAAAATTGAAAAAAGAAAAAAAAGGTAAATTTTGTTAAAAGATTGCGAAAAAACGGCAAATACTGTTAAAAGATCGCAAAAAAACAACAAATACTGTTAAAAGATCATGAACGGCCAATTTTATTAAAAGATCGCTAAAAACGGCATATTTTGCTAAAAAATCACAAAAAAATGACAAATATCGCAAAAAAAAAAAAAATAAATAAAAAAAAAAAAATAAATCACAGAATTTTCCGTTTTATTGCGATTTTTGGGCAAAATCTGCCGTTTTATCGCTATTTTTTGACAAAAGTTGCCGTTTTTTGCAACTCATTAGACAAAATTTTCTGTTTTATCAAGATTTTTAGAAGAAATTTGTCATTTTCCACGATTTTTTGAGGAAATCTGACGTTTTGTGTCAAAATTAGCCATGTTTTTTGCGAATCATGCCAGAAATTAGTCATTATTTCGCAATTTTTAACAAAGCTTGCCGGGGTTTTTTAGATATTTTTTGATGAAATTACCTTTCCAAGGGTGAAGCTATTTTTTGCATAATTTATGCACTATAGCGCGTTCGGATCATCTCTGGAGGGCTGCGTTTTTTCAAATGTGGGGCAAGAAGGGCACTTTTTTTAAATGAATGACAAGAGAGGCGCTAGTTTTTGGATGGGGGGGGGGCAAGAGGGGTGCTATTTTTTAAACTAAAGGGCAGGAGGGGCGGAGTGCCCCCCTGAAACCCTCTGGGGGAAACTCTGGTGTACGAACTGATAATGAGTTGGAATTTACTCATCAATCATTTGAGAAATTCTTAACTGATTTAGGTATAAGAATCAAAAAATTTTCATTTATACTCCATAACAGATGGGTGTTTCTGAAAATTTCAATAAAGTAGCAATGAATGAAGTTCAAGTAATGCTACACAAAAGCGGATTAAAACCATCATTTTGGGGGGAAGCAATTTTGGCATTTGTTCATAGAACTGAACATAGTTTAACCCAAGGTCTTACACAACAAGATTTATGGACGGGATTCAAACCTTCGGTAAGACATTTAAGAATCTTTGGTTCTTTAGCATTTGTTCATGTTCCTAAATTAAACATGGTAAACTTCAACCTAAAGCTTTACAAGGTATTTTAGTTGGTTATGCATGAAAACAAAAATATATAGAATTTATATTCCAAAAGAAAGGCAAATTATAGAAATTATTAATGTGCGTATAGATGAATCCAAAATGGGTGTAGAAAAATTATTTGGGGCAAATAAGTATAAGGATGTGATATTGAACTTTGATGAATCTCAAATTACAACAAACGGCTTAAGTAACGCGACTTTAGACATAGATGCCAACATTGTAAAAATTGCATCAGGAGTAAAATTTATGCATTTCAGGACTCAGACGATTTTTTAAAATTTTGCTCTTTTTAAATAGTTAATTACAAATATTCTATAAATCCATATCTTTAACAACATTTCTGCCTATTCATGCAAAGATAATTAAAATGAAGGTTTCATAATTTACTTTTATCTTCAAAATATAGATGATTTTTTGTTATGAATTTATGAAAGATGATTTTAAAAATAAATTATGAAGCAATGATATGTATAAAAGTGTGCATAAGGTAAAAGATTGTTTTAAAATTATGTGAAATATTTTCATATGCAAAAAGTAATTATTTATAAATTATCATGAAAAATAATCTCTTTCGATATCAGATGAAATAATCCTATTCCATGAGATTAAGCTTAACCTAAATCAATATTGCAAATATCTACTTTAAATGATTTGAGAAAACAAAATAATGTTCATTAAATCATACTAGCATATCGGTAAAAAATAATTTAAAAAAAATTACTAACTCATTTAAAACCTATTTTTTAAGTATAATTAAATGATTAGAGAAAACTGAAAATGATGTTAATTAAATCATACTAGCATATCTGTCAAAAATAATTCTAAAAAAATTACAAACTCATTTAAAACCTACCTTTTAAGTATAATTGCATAACATCATACTAGCATATCTGTCAAAAATAATTCTAAAAAAATTACAAACTCATTTAAAACCTACCTTTTAAGTATAATTGCATAACTTTAAAGGAGGAATGGAGAAATAACAATGTTTATAACAAGAAATTTTTTTAAATTTATATATGATAAAAGTACACATATTTATATTGAAAAAATGAAAAATACAATTATTGAAAATGAATAAGAACAACTGAAAACAATGTGCAGTAATTACCTAAATGACTGTTCCTAAATGAACATTTTTTTTTCTAACATTGTTAAATATAATTAAATAATATTCAGATAAATTATTCTTGCATTTAATAATGCATATAAATCAATATTTTTTCTAATATCAAATTGACAAAGTCTTCTCACCCGACTTCAACTTATTCCGAATGACACATAAAATTGCTGATATTAATCTTACAGTTTGATAACTAGCAGACACTATTCAACAATACAAGACCAGAAAAAAAAAAAAAAAACTCATTAGGATTTATAATCTCCATCGTAACACCAATGAAAGAAATGCTAGCTAGAAAATACTCAACGCGCACGGTCGATGCCAGTGAAAAACAGCGTACCTTTATAGTTAAAATTACAGTCTTAAAATCGATTATCATGGAAGAAAGAAATATCTTTTTGAATATCCATACCAAAGAGAAAAGAACATGCGCTTACTCTGAAGGGCAGGGTCACTTATTTTACGTCATTGCTGCAACTTTCTACAACGTTTTCATTTGCTGATAAGCACTTGTGTTGCTAGGATAGAGTGCGCTTTGATTCGTTAATAGTTGTTTACGTATTGAGAACAAAACGGAGATAGAGACGCTGAGTAAAGCATGCATTATTTGCAAGACGAAATACAGTTTGGGGAATACCGCAGCTTTCAGAGAATGGTTTCTTTTTTTTTTCTTTTAAGGTGTAGATGCAGATTTCCGTATTTTTAACTTTATTTCCGTACTCTTGTATTTTAGCATGCATTTCCGGAGAAACTCTGGAATTTCCGGAATTGTTGGCATCTATGCTTTAGATCTTAATCATAAACTACCAGGAGAAAGTTTAAACGAAGATAAAGAGAAAAGGGGGAATAAGATAACTTTAAATTCTATAAATATTTCAGAATGGAAAAGGGTTGAAAACCTAGAATAAAAAGTATGAAGACTGAAGTGCATTATTATACTCCGATAACAAATGAGACGGAGATCTTTAAATGATGTCAAAAAATTTTGGTAAGGAAAACAAAATTGCAACCATTATAATTATCAAATTAGGCAAAATAAACCTAAAACTACTCATTCTAAGGCTGAAAATCTAAATGTAACCTCTACTAGTGATTAGGATGATTCATATTTAAATGAGTTATTTCAACATGAATTATACAATACTGAAATCCCATCATTTGAGGATGCACAATTAAATCCAGAAAGCGAGAAATGGAATATTAGCAATGAGGGAAGAACTCGAGATGATGAGTAAAAGAAAGGTTAGGCGGTTGGTTGATCCTTCTCATTAATTACCAATACTTTCATACATTAAACATTCTATATGCTCAATGTAGTGTTCCTGTAATACAGAAAATATGAAAATTATTTACTAACAGATTATCATTTTGGTTTGTTTTTTCTTTGCCAATATCACAGTGTTTTTAAGCATAATTGCCGAACTTCAGCAAGCTTGAGTTACATCTAAATATAATTTGTTTTCATTTAAACATTATCAACACAGTTTTTTACTATATTGGAACAAATTTTGAGGATGAGACAAAAGAAAATTTTTTAAAAAGTTAAAATAAACCATATAAGGACCATCCTAATATGTATATAATAATAATAATTTTGACAGGGTCCTAGATTATTTTGCAAAAATCCATAAAATTTCAGAGACTTTTGTATTTTTCAAAAAGTTTATTGGAGATTGCTTCAAATATTTGGTATTCTGAATGTTTTGGAAAAAATGACAATTGTCACAATAAATATATAAAATTTGTTCCTATATCATAAAAACAATGAAAAGCTGTTGTTACCTTTTTACTAAGCTCCATATCTTGAGTAGCAATAAAATAGTGATTAGTGTTATCATTTACAACCATTGAGTAAAGGCAGTCTGCAGCACTGATAGGATCCTTTTCATGGCCACATTTTTGTGTTTTAAATTGCTTTACAATCAACATAGCACCAAAAACATCAGGACCTAAATGAACAAAACAATGAGGTAAAAATATGTAATAAAAACTATTGGTACTCTACTCTGCTATCCCGTCGACAATTTTTGCCAAATTATACAAATCGCCAAACTAATAGCCAAATTATACATATTGACATAACTTTTATTTTAAATAACGAAAAAACAAATAATTAGTAGAATATTAATAAAAAGTCGAAATAAAAATCACTTAATTACATTTTAAACACGTGAATCGTATTTAATGTCATTGAATGCGACATTCTTGATCATCCATTATTGGCATTTAATCTTATAGTTAGGCGATAATTTTTTGGTCGACAGGATAACCTAGTAGTACCAAACTATTTTTATATGTAAATATATAAACTATGATAAAAACACCATACTGTCTGAAAGAGGTTATATTTAATTGATTTTGTGCATTTTAGATAAAATTTCTTTTCTCCATTTAGCCAATGGTTGAAGATTTTCAGATTGGTGTCATATGATCTTGGCTTAGAAACTGATGTAATTATTAATTTAGCATATAATTACTTAAATTTGTATAGATCTGATGGAATTAATTTACCTAAGATTATAGCAAGAAGACATTTATTGTATCTTACAAAGTTTTAAGTTATATGGTAAATTTATAAAGAATAACAAATTCTTCCATTATGGAAGAATCCTATTTCTTCCAGATGGTTTTTTCCACTGCGGAAGAAACTTGCCAACCCTGCTTTCCCCCTTTCCCAAATGTTTGCTTGATATGTCAATTATTGCCTCTGCAAGAACTTCGTTAAACAAAGTTTACTCTTGCTAATCCATCTATGTATTCCTAAATGGACTCATTGAATCCAAAAAGAAGTAAATGCAAGTAGCGCGACTTGCATAGGAATTCAACTCTGCATTTGTCAAAAGCATATTTAGTGCTGGATATCCGAATCCAGCAGGAAAGGAGCTTTAGATAACCACCAAAATCAATGTTCAGTGCATCCCTACACAACATTGTCCCTTTTTTGATATCGATTGCAGATATTTTTTTTATATAAAGTTATTTTGACTTTTGAAACTAGTTTTAAAAATGAAAGTTTTATTATGAAAAAATATCTGTAACCAAAATCAAAAAAGTAAAGGGGCGAAGTAGAGGTTAGTGATACAATGAATAATAGTTTGACCAAATAACCAAATACCAGAGATGCCGCAGATGCACTATAGCACGTAAAATAGAGCTATGTCGACGGGACACAAAAAGATAGCTCTTGTGCGTCCCGTGAGACGCGTGATTTCATTAAAAATGGCGAGTTTAGCTATAAAATTGTGAAATAACGACTATTTTCTTGCAAATTTTGTCAAAATATTCATGAAAAAAAAAAGGTAAATTTCATCAGAAAATCCCGAAAAACGACAGATTTCCCCCAAAAGATCGCAATAAAAGAGCGAATTTTGTCAAAAAAATTGCAAAAAACAGCAAATTTTGTCAAAAAATGTGATAAAACAACAGATTTCATCAAAAGATTGCGAAAAAAATGACAGATTTCGTCAAAAGATCACAGAAAAAAACGACAGGTTTCGGCAAAAGATAATTAAAAAAAGGCAGATTTTGTCAAAAGATCGCAAAAAAAATAAAAAAAAAAAAAAAAAAAAAAAAAAAATTCGTCAAAAAATCAAAAAAGGCAGATTTCATCTTTAAATTGCGAATAAACTACAATTTTTGTCAAAAGATTGTGAAAACACACAAATTTTGCCATGGGGGTATAGAGAAAAAAATAAATAAATAAAAATGATGGGAGTGAATTGTCTTGTTCCAAAACTAATTTTCTTGAATCAAAAGTGTTTTTTTGCTGCTCCAAAAATGAATTTTCCTGCTTCACAATCCATTTTCAGGGCTTGAAATTCTTTTTTACGAGGGAGGGGAGTCTCCCTCCCAACATTTATAAATGGAGGGGAGTTCAGCTGCTTGGGAGGGAGAAAATAAATCTTTAAAACCTACTGTAATTTTATGTGCTATTGAAAGAATTGGACGAATACCGACATGACAAAATACCACTGAAGCAATTTTTACCAACAACTAGGAATAATTATGCAAAATGTGTTTTTTTAAAAAAGAATTTAAGTCAAGCTTTTAAATGTAGTGTATTTAGTATTTACAGGGGGTAATTTCCCACCCTGTGCTAATTACTTTTGTTACAGGTCTAGTCAAATCTGTTTTTGGTTCAGGTTGATTTTAGGCTGAGTGTATATTCCTGCAAGTTCGGTTCGGGTTAACCTATGCTTTCAAAATTTTTTTCAGTATATATTTTCGATTAAAAATTATACCAATAATAATAAACTTATATGTTTGTGTGTGTGCTTTTTTCTAAAGAGATGGCTGCATTTTTTTTTTGCGATTCTCTGACAAATTATTTTTTTATTTTTGTGATTCTGCATTTTTTAGCAGCCCTATGCAGTTTTCTCTTCGCATGCGTCTGATCCTTTGACTAAATTCATGTTTATTTAGCAATCCTCTGACGCATCTTAATAATGAAATATACATCTTTTTGCGATTCTTCAACGAAATTTTCTTTTTTCTCTCTGTCTCTGATGCAGAAAGGTAAATTAGTGCATATTCACATTGTAGGTATTATGTTTCTTATTAAACTGTTCTATAAACTTTATTTTATGCTAAAAAACTATATGATGGTGAAAATTTTGAGTGTATAACTGGTACAAAATTAAACATCATGTTAGCTTCATATGTACAAATAGGATGAGGAAGGAGTTGAAACACTTATTTTAGATACAATTTAGCAATTTTTCAAAATTTTGAAAGGGTCTCAAAACTAAATTAGATTTTTGAACAAATTTTATTTGAATTTTCGGAATAAAAATTCATTGAGTGACCTTGGAATCTTTGCCAGGGGGGGGGGGGGCTCAAAATATTTTAGGGGGAGCTGAGCCGCCGATAGCGATCCCTTAGGTACGACCCTGAGCGATACACAAACATTCTGCTAAAAATACTTTGAAATATTTGTAAATGAATGTTAAAATATCTAAAAACTTTGTATCTAATAATTTAAAGAATATAAAATTTTAAAGAATCTCACTTAAAAATCAATTATCTTGAACATAATATCACAAAAATTGCAGAAATAAAAAAAGAAAAGAGGAAAAGCTACTTACTTTATGCATTCAAATTAATATTTATATTAAAATACAGGATACATAAAACATAGGATAACTTTGATACACAACACTGGTTTATTTTTTATCTTAAAAATATCATACGATAACATTCGGCTTTCAAAATGAAAGTCGAAAAAAAAATAATTTATGTTTGGATATAGTAGGGAAAAAATTCCCTGTGTTTTTCAGATTTTTTAGGATTTTTCTAAAATTCCATGGATTTTCTCTGTTTTGGGAGGGGATTTTAAAATTCCCTGTGTTTTCCCGGTTTTCCAGGTAGCGTGGCAACCCTGATATATGACAAAAGTGTCATTCTTCAGATAATGTTAATTTTGGAGATTAGAAAAACAGAAATATTTTTTTAAATAAAAATAATTTTAATGGTAGATTGGGATAACACTTACCTTTTACTTTCTAACTAATCCACCCGTCAAGATCATAGAATAATATTTGTCATTAAAATTAAATATTTAAAAATCATGTGTCAACCGACGTGACAAATTTTATCACGGACATGATGAAATAAAATACATTTCAACTTATATTTATATAACGTTAGAAAAATATTTTTTTTTGCTTGATTATAAGAAATATGATTTTATTTTAGATAATCAGCTGGTATTTATGTAAATATTTAGACAATTTTAGAATTTACCTGCTAAGTAAGATTTTTAAATTCTGCACATATTTTTAAATTCATTAAAACTGGTATTAAAAAGATATTGATAGTGATTATTTATGCAGTTGATGTAGATAAAATATGCACTATATCACATTTTTCAACTAGACAAATGTCATTTTCATCAGGAAATAAGAAATTGTCTTCCCCAGATTTCCTTAAAAATTTAACTTCAAGTCCAACTTTTGAATAGTTACCAGTCACTACTATTCCTACATAATACTTGACTGTCTTTATTTGACTGAATTTGATTACAACATACTTACTTTCTTTAATTTCAAGTTGAGAATCATCTTCATCACTATATATATTATATATGTTACAGGCCAAACCCGATTTTAGGCCAAACTAGTTTATCCTAATGCCCATTGGATAAACTAGTTTTTCCTAGGCCAAACCAGTCTATCCTAATGCCCATCGGATAAACTAGTTTTCCCTAGGCCAAACCGGTCTATCCTAACGCCCATCGGATAGTTTTTCCTAGACCAAACCGGTCTATCCTAAGGCCCATAGGCCAAACTAGTTTGGCCTAACTCTTATAGGATAAACTAGTTAGCCTGCTGTTTATTGGTCTGAACTAGTCTATCCTAGGCCGATCTAGTTTATCCTTGGCCAATTCAATTTGGCATGATTTTATTGAATTTCAATGACCGCCTCAGCGCCAACATTCTAGTTTGTCCAAGGCTGATCTAGTTTATCCTAGGCCAATGTAATTTTACGTGTTTTTAGCTCACAGGCGTCATAGCCTGAGAAATAATAGACTCGCAGGTTCTGTATGTATGTACGCATATATGTATGTGCGTGTGTGTGTACGTAACGCGGTAACTTGTGATAGAAATATCGGACTTGCTTCAAATTTTGAATGTAGGTTCATTCTGATAAGGTATTTTTCTGATTAGTTTTGGGAATTCATTGGATAAGAATAAAGGGGGGGGGGGCAAACAGGAGGCTAATCCCCCACCATCAATTTAGAGAAATAGAATTTTCATGCAGAATTATTAGGTTTCATTTAAAATTTTAGATATAGAATCATTCTGACAAGGCGCGTCCGTGATTAGTTGTAGATGTTTATTGTTTAAGTGTAAAAGAAAGGGCAATGTAGGTAACCTCCCATAATTTAGATAAATGGTTTTTGGCACAGAATTAATGGATTTGCTTCAAATTTTGAATATAGGTTCTTTCTGATAAGGCGATTCCCTCAATAGTTTTGGGGGGTTTAATGGTTAAATATGAAGGGAAAAATGAAGGATTTCTCTCTTACCTAGGAAAAACTAGTTTATTCTATGGGCATTTAGGTAAACAAGTTTGGCGTAGGAAAAATTAGTTTATCCGGTTGGAGTTAGGATAAAATAGTTTGACCTAGGCTAATCTAATTAAAATTCGAAATTGGGTTTGACCGGTAAAAAACATATCTTTCACTAGAATAAGTATAAATGTGTGTCAAGAGTCATTGCTTATAACATCAATACAGAAATTTAACATATCCACTGTAGAGAAATGATTTGCCTAGGCCAAACTATTTTATCTTAACGCCAACCAGATAAACTAGTTTTTCCTACACCAAAATTGTTTACCTAAATGCCCATAGGATAAACTAGTTTTTCCTAGGTAACAGGGTAATCCTTCATTTTTTTCTTTCATATATAATCATTTCTCTACGGTGGACATGTTAAATTTCTGTATCGATGTTATAAGCAATGGCTCTTGACACACATTTATACTTATTCTAGTGAAAGATATGTTTTTTACCGGCCAAAACCCGATTTCGAGCCATATTAGATTAGCCTAGTTCAAACTGTTTTATCCTAACGCCAACTGGATAAACTGGTTTTTCCAATGCCAAACTTGTTTATCTAAATGCCCATAGAATAAGCTGGTTTTACCTAGGTAAGAGGGTTATCCTTCATATTTAACCATTAAACCTCCAAAACTATTGGGGGAATCGCCTTATCAGAAAACCTATATCTAAAATTTGAAGCAAATCCATAAATTCGGCGCCAAAACCCATTTATCTAAATTATGGGGGGGGGGGTTACCTACATTGCCCTTTCTTTTACACTTAAACAATAAACATTCACAACTAATCACGGATGCGCTCCGTCAGAATAATTCTATTTCTAAAATTTTAAATGAAAACTAATATTTCAGAATGAAAAATCCATTTCTCTAAATTGACAGTGGGGGATTAGCCTCCCGTTTGCACCCCTTTATTCTTATCCAATAAATTCCCAAAACTAATATAAAAGTACCTTATCAAAATGAACCTACATCCAAAATTTGAAGCAAATCGGATATTCCATTCACGAATTTTGCATTACGTAAATATGCACATACATACGTACATGTATGCGTACATACGTACATGAATGCGTACATACATACATACAGAACCTGCGAGTTCATTATTTCTCAGGCTTTGACGTCTGCGAGCTAAAAACATGTAAAATTACATTGGTCTAGGATAAATTAGATCAGCCTAGGACAAACTAGAATGTTGGCGCTGAGGCGGTCATTGAATTCAATAAAATCACGCCAAATTAAATTGGCCTAGGATAAACTAGATCGGCCTAGGATAAACTAATTCAAACCAATAAACAGCAGGCTAAACTAGTTTATCCTATAAGAGTTAGGACAAACTAGTTTGTCCTATGGGCCTTAGGATAGAGTAGTTTGGCCTCGGAAAAACTAGTTATGGACGTTAGGATGGACTGGTTCGGCCTAGGAAAAACTAGTTTATCCGATGGGAATTAGGATAGACCGGTTTGGCCTCGGAAAAACTAGTTTATCTGATGGGCATTAGGATAAACTAGTTTGACCTAGGACAATCTAGTTTGGCCTAAAATCGGGTTTGGCCTGTAACATATATACAGGGTGATTCAGCTCGTCGGTGACAAACTTTAAGGATCGATAGAGCACACCTAGACGAACATTTTTGAATAGGGAATGTGATGGAATTTAAACACAATTCCATCGGGGTTGATTTTTTAGCAGAGTCGCGTCAAAAACAGTGTCAGCGTTATGCTGATTTTGTAACCCCATAAGTAATTAAATTAATTTAATTTTTAACGTAATGCCCAAATGAATATCTAATTAAATGTTTAGTCAAGAATAAAATTAAATCAAATGAAATAATGACATGCAAAATTAAAAACTTAACAGTCAACATTTATTAGTTCTTAAAATAAAATAAACATAAAATATAAAAACATAAATATAAGTAAAAATATATTGCATCTCTAATCGAATCATATTTAAAACAAAATATATTTTCTTTCTATTAAATCCATAAACCAGATATATGAATAAATATACTGTAAATTAAAATATATCAAGATAAACAAAATTGAAATTATCTGTAAGAAAAATAAGTAAAGATTTAAAGAACATTTTATAAGTCCTCTATTGTCTTGATTAAGTGAACTGGAGCTTAAGTCAAAAACTGGAAAATGGTTTCAGTTCCAAAAAAAAAATTAATCCAAGTAATATTCATCCGTCGATAGAGTTCCAAAAAATTCCATGATCAAAAGAAACCGAAGTGAAAAACAACAGCACTTCCTCACGAGAGAATAGCCAAACTTTCCTTAAGAAGGCGAAGGTCAAAAGTCCAAATCTCAGGGTCTCTTCTACCCGAACATCTCTTGACATCGCTAATCATCACATAATTCCAAGTCAATTATCTCACGTCAATGCAGACATCTCCTTCTAGCCTCCAGGTGTTTAAGTTTAGAAATAAAGTTTCAAATAGCCGAATATATTCTGTAAGTTTAAATGAAACGTGAAAGCGTAATGAAATGCCATTACTAAATGAAAGTTCTATTTCAACTGATGACTTAAACTATTGTATTGAACAATGTATTAAACGAATTAAATAAATGACTTGACCGATGACACATCTGACTTCCAGATAACATAACACAACACAACATCCAACAGACGAAACTAAGAAAAACAGAAACAATAAAATACGAAGCTACTTTATGCCGGCGAGACTGAAGTATATATACTTCTCAAACGGATTGAACACCAGGTTTCTCCCCGCCGAGAGACACACCCACCAATCACAGAAGGATGAATGGCTGATGAGATCGTTACGTCTGATCGCGTAAGCGATTACGTCATCGACTCTCATCGCTACGCCTCCACATGGCGATATGGGGAACTATGTCAAAAAGCGATGTTTACTTTTGAAAGGTGTGTGAAAAATATAAGTCTGCCGGGAAATATAAATTAACATAAAACTAAAGTTTAATTATACAGTTTATAGACAACAATTAACCAGAAATAAGACTTCTATTATAAAAGGTGAGTGTACTTTAAATTATATTGAATTGTAAATAAAGATGACTATTGTAATTATTTGCTGTAAATTTAATTCTTATATAAATGAAATATGTAATGATTAAGGGCTGGATGAAATGGCCTGACTCTCACACTAAAGGACATTTCTTACAGTAAATGTCAACCAAAAGATAGTTACTACAGTGGCAAGAACACAGGGTCTATTTCCTATCAGAATGTAGGGTCCCTGACGCGATGGTAAGGCGCTAGGCGCTTTCGAAAATTTGGGTGCCGAAATTCGAAACGTCATAAAAACTAGGGAAATGGTTAGATTTTCTTGCTTGTTGCGTCGAAATGATTCTGTTTGTTTAGACTTTCTTCAGTACCAATTTGATAAGCGTATCTCTTAAAACATGGATAGGGGGCGCTGCAGACTTTGGAGAGCTAGACAACAACTTTAAGCCCGTTATTTTGATAATTTAACACATGCTCGCCAAAGTTTATACTCTAACTTAAAGTTTGAACCCAAAAGTAGAGCCCTGCAAAAAGCGTAAGAGCCGGAATAAAATGTCAAAGTACAGGGTGGTCGAAACTCGAAGGCTCCTAAGAGATAAACAAACAGATTTCTTGACTTATGGCATGCATTTTCATGATTCTGTTTGCTGGGGCTCTCTGAAACTCAGTTGAACGGTACAAAAAGAAACATCGATAGGGGGCGCTTTGGGCAAAAAACATAATTCGTTGACATTTCGGACGCTAACTGGAAACGGGGCGCTACGATCAGTTAGTAATAATGAAAACACATTTTCTACCTCTGCTCAACACTTCTGAATAAATTTAGACCAAAAACATCAATGATACTGGAAATTTATTTACAAAAAATAACACTACAGAAGATGCTCGAAATTTCGACCTTGGGCCATGATGCAGGCTTCGCACCTCCGTCGCATTGAGGAGTGTGTGTTTCCAACAATGCCAGGAGTATCTCTGATCTGCCCTGCAGCTGCCACAATGCACGCCACAAGTTCTTCAGCACTGCTGACAGGTGTATGGTATACCTCGGCCTTCAGGTAACCCCAAAGGAAGAAATCCAAGCAGGTGAGGTCTGGTGATCGGGCAGGCCAGTGAACTGGACCCCCACGCCCGATCCACCGCTGGCCATATCTTGCGTTTAGATGGAGACGCACGTCGTTCGTGTAATGGGCCGGAGCTCCATCGTGCTGGAACAACATCTGGCGACGCGAACCTTCGGGTACGTGCGCCTCCTCCAGAAGCTGCGGCAGCACTTGATCCAGGAAAATCAGGTAATTTCCACCTGTCAGCCGTTCAGGTAACAAATAAGGGCCAATGAAGCAATCCCCCAGAATGCCGGCCCACACATTTACTGAGAAACGCTCCTGGGCTGCTCGGCTTCTGGTTTCATGTGGATTTTCATCACACCACACATGACTGTTGTGGGCGTTCCACATTCCCTCCCGGCTGAAGGTGGACTCGTCCGTAAACAAAATGCTGTTTACAAAACGGGGATCCCTGGATCTCATCGCCAAGTACCATCTTGAGAATTCCACTCGAGGGCCAAAATCCTGCTCTCTGAGCAACTGCACCCGCTGGATGTGGTAGGGGTGCAGATTCCGGGAACGTAAGATGCGCCACGCAGTTGCTTGCGAAATGCCAACATGTCTGGCGATATCTCTCGTGCTAAGACCTGGGTTGTCCTCAACCAGGTTAAGCACAGCCTCTTCGTTGTCGGGGGTGCTCACTGATCGCTCCCGTTCAGGCCTGCCTCCGTCGAAAGATCCCGTTGTGGACAACCTCTGGTGTACTCGAGCGAAGAAGGCATGGCAGGGGATTTGCCTGTTGGGGTAACGCTCGGCGTACAACAGCTGAGCGCCTCGTCCATTACAACCAGCAGCGCCATACGCCAAATGCATGTCAGCCAATTCAGAGTTTGTGTACCGTTCCATCCTACTACCGATCTGCAGACAAGTAACCCGAAGCTTAAGTAGGTACCGCACGTTCAAAAGATGTGTCTGCGCATACAACTACTTCATCTCGCGTTGTCGTCTACGCATTACGTATCTTTTGCATATCGATATGGTACGATATCTTTTGCATAAATCAGCAAAAAGCACCTTATGTAAATTTTATTGCGCGCATTGTGCATGATTGAAACCAGCTATGTTTGTTAAAAAAAACAAACAAACTGCAGTTTTAATAGCTTCTTATGATAAGTAAATTACTCTCTTGTTTTGTTTCTAACTGATCGTAGCGCCCCGTTTCCAGTTAGCGTCCGAAATGTCAACGAATTATGTTTTTTGCCCAAAGCGCCCCCTATCGATGTTTCTTTTTGTACCGTTCAACTGAGTTTCAGAGAGCCCCAGCAAACAGAATCATGAAAATGCATGCCATAAGTCAAGAAATCTGTTTGTTTATCTCTTAGGAGCCTTCGAGTTTCGACCACCCTGTACTTTGACATTTTATTCCGGCTCTTACGCTTTTTGCAGGGCTCTACTTTTGGGTTCAAACTTTAAGTTAGAGTATAAACTTTGGCGAGCATGTGTTAAATTATCAAAATAACGGGCTTAAAGTTGTTGTCTAGCTCTCCAAAGTCTGCAGCGCCCCCTATCCATGTTTTAAAAGATACGCTTATCAAATTGGTACTGAAGAAAATCTAAACAAACAGAATCATTTCGACGCAACAAGCAAGAAAATCTAACCATTTCCCTAGTTTTTATGACGTTTCGAATTTCGGCACCCAAATTTTCGAAAGCGCCTAGCGCCTTACCATCGCGTCAGGGACCCTACATTCCCTATTCAAAAATGTTCGTCTAGGTGTGCTCTATCGATCCTTAAAGTTTGTCACCGACGAGCTGAATCACCCTGTATATCTAAGGCTTTTTAACAAGATCTTGGAAAAATTAGATCTGTTTCAATTTTGATTTTATCAATGATACAGTACGATCATTGGTTTTGAGAATGACATAATATGCAGATAAGATTTTTAGCTTTAATAATGTTTGCAGTACTTGTACATCACCATGTTTTGTAGACTTTTAAAAAGCTTTGAAATGCAAGGAGAGTCAACGGAATACCTTCAAACTCTCAGATCTCACTATTCATTCTATATTCATCCATTCACTGTTGATTCTATAAATATTTATTCCTGTACAATTTCTTTTCAATTGAGTTAAAAGACCATCAATGTTGGGAATGTCAGTTTTTCATGTCACAATGTTATCAGCTTGCCTTTTGAGGCACTCCCCAATGTCATCTGAACAATTTTTCCCATGTCCAGCTTTTGAAATATGCGAGTGATGATTATTAACATTGAACTCTTTTGTTGAAAATTTTACAGCTAACATTTTTTTGCTTCAATATTGAGTAATAGATCTATCACTCAAGAAAGGCATTTTTTCTAACTTTAAAATAATCCCATTGATTTCCAACAAAACAGGTCGTAAATGAGCACAAATTACTGTGACAATATGTCTACGATCTTCAGACAAAGTACAGAATGGTTTAGTCTTTTAAAACTCCTTCTGCATCACAATGATACAAAATGGAAGTTTGTATGTAATGAAACCTCCATGACCCTCCTAAATGAAACAACTTTATTCCCTCACTAAATTTGCAATTATTATTTAAGGAAGAGTATACATGTAAAGATATAAGTTAAAAATACTGAAGTAGTTATGCAATAAGTTGACTTAAAATTAGGGATGCATCGGATATCCGGCATATCCGGCTGATTTTTTAGTATCCGAAATATCATCGGATATCCAAATCACAATCACCGAATATCCAACTTCTCTATCGGATATCCGGTAGAATGCAGCAAAGCAAATATAGATGAATAAAAGTAATTGTTTGATCCCAAACAACGCCTAAAAACTCTTGTTTACAATACAAAAAATGAAATGTTATAATAAGTTCCCTATCAATGAGTAAAAGATAATTCTCAAAAGTTTAAAGAATTGCCAGCTTTCCTAGAATTTATATTTAAACGCTGTAGTAAATTCAAGAATTTACGTTTATATCTTTTAGAAAATTGTATCTTTACTTTCAGATTGTAAAACAAAATATAAAAACAAAATAGCAAATAAAGCCTTTTTGCAAAAATGTATAAAGATAGAAAACCAACATTTAGAAATGCACAAATAATGCATGAAAAGGTAGCAAACAGCCGTTTTGAATCTACTATCGAGATTCTTCATCAGGACAAAACTCAGCATGCTAGAAAAAGCTAAGTTGAGCAAAGCGACAGAGAAGCCTAGGCCAAATTACGGGAATGATAGATTCAAAATGGCTGTTTGCTACCTTTACATGCATTATTTATGCATTTCTAAACGCTGGTTTTCTGTCTTTAGTTTTTATAAAATTTGAAGTTGTTTATTAAACTATGATTTTATTAATTTTCTTTCTTTCTTTTAATTTAAACATAAAGTTAATTGGTTTTTAAGTTAAACAACTAAACAGACCTATTTTTACTTTCTTCCATCCTTGATAGAAGAAAGTAATGTTATCAATTTTTTTCGACGAATTTACATGTTTTAGGGATCCAATATCCCAAAAACATGTTTATTCAAAACCTCTGTCTGTCCCAGTGTCGCCATCATACGATCATACCATCAAAATGTGTACGAAGTTATACATAGAATGAACCAAATATTCTGTGCATGTTTTTGGCTGTAGCCAGCACGTCCATATTCATTATGGAAACATTTTGCTGTAAGGCGGTGCTGTAATCACAATTTTTGTGCCATTTTCATTATTCTACCAACAAACACTGTATGAAGTTATGCATAGAGTTGAACCAAATTTTTTTGAATATGTTTCTGGGAAAGACTGCCAGGTCTTCTTTCAATTTGAAAATATTTCACCGGAAGATGGTACTGTAATAATAATTTTTAGCTCAGAGGCTATCAAAACCTGTGAGCTTATGTGCCCGCCCATTCTGTATGTACGCATGTAAATGCGTAATGCAATAACTCATGATAAAAATGTCCCATTCACTTGAAATTTTAAATATAGGTATATTCTGATAAGGCGTTTCCCTGATTAATTTTGGGAATTCATTCGATAAGTGGGGGAACGGGAGCTAATAATCATCCCCTTAATTTATATAAATGGGTTTTACTTCCAGAATTACCAATTTTCATTCAAAATTTAGGCATAGGATCATTCTGATGAGGCGCCTCTGTGATTAGTATTAGGTACTCATTTGATAAGTATAAAGAGGTGAAACAGGGGGCTAATTCCCCACCTCTTATTTCGATAAATGTTTTTTTTATGCAGATTTATCAAATTTCATTCAAATTTTAGACATTGGATTTTTCTGATGAGGGCACCGCCATGATTAGTTTTCGGAGTTCATTGGATAAGTATAAAAAGACAGAACTGGGAGCTAATTCTCGAATCTTAATTTCGATAAATGGGTTTTTCATAAAGATTTATCAGATTTCATTCCAATTTTAGACGTAGGATCATTCTGATGAGGGCACCGCCACCTTTAGTTTTGGGAGTTCATTGGATAAGTATAAAGAGGGGGAACGGGGGCTAATCCCCCGCCTTTAATTTAGATAAATGGGTTTTTCATGCAATATTCTCATATTTCATTTAAATTTTAGACATAGGATCATTCTGATGAGGACACCTCCATGATCAGTTTTGCGAGTTCATTGGATAAGTCTAAGAGGGGGGATATGGGAGGTAATCCCCCCTGTCTTAATTTAGTTTAATGGGTTTTTCATGCAGAATTTACAGATTTGCTTCAAAATTTGGATATAGATTCATTGTGATAAGGCACTTCCTCGATTTTTTTTCGGAGTTCATTGGATATGTATAAATGGGAGATTGGTGGGACTACCCCTCTTAATTTAGGTAAATGATTTTTCTTTCAAAATTAACAGATTTGCTTTAATATTTGAATACAGGCTCATAGTGATAAGATGCTTCCCTAATTAGCTGTGGAGTTCTTTTGTTAAGCATAAAAGGGATACAGGCAATTAAAACTCAACCCCTCTTAAATTTGGTAAATGGGTTTTTATGCAGAATTATACGATTTGCTTTAAATTTTGGATGTGCATTCTTTCTGATGAGGCGAATCTCAAAATAGTTTTGGAAGTTTAATGGTTAAGTATAAAGGGGGATAACTCCTCTTAAATTATATAAATGGGTTTTTATGAAGAATTATTCGATTTGCTATGAATTTGGATATAGTTTTTTTTATGTAATAAAGCATATCTCTGATTAGTTTAGGGAATCCAATGATTAAGTATAAAAAGGGGAAATGGGCGGGAGCTGTCCCCCCTCTTAATTTGTTTTTCGAACAGAATGAACCCTTGAAAATATGAGGCTGTGATATACAATTAGTATGCATAGCCTGTGAGCTCAATGCCATCAGTTTAAGAGGGCAATAGTCTTTTTATTGTAATTTTTTTCATAATCATTTTATACAGTAAATTAACGGTTCGTGCAGCAATAGGAACTTTGTATCTTGCTAAAACTGGCTATTCTCAAATAGCTGATGTATAACAGAATAACAAAAATACATTTTAATAAATATCATGATCGAGATTAATTCATTCTTAGTCTAATTAATTGACTGCAGCAAAAATTCTAGATTAAAATAAAAGTTGGTATAATATCGAAGTAGTATTAATATTTTGTAATATTTTTTGAAACATTGATATCTACGAAATAGAAGAGAGTTTTGGGATTAGTGCATCCAACTAGTTATTTTCGTGACTTCATTATAAATATTTAAAATTAAAAGTTTTTTTCTTATAAATTTTAAACTGATTTAACTTAAAATAAAATTAAATGTAGCTTAAGGTAAAACAGTATTAAATAATTAAAACATGAAAAAAATTAAACGTATGTTTGGAGATAACTCTTCAACCATTGGTACATTAGTAAAACATTTTATGTTTGCATTATAAAAAGATGCTATGTATTTCAGTATGAAAATACTTTACAATTATAGACATATTAATAAGCGTGTAAAATTTGTTCTAAAAATTATCAACATTTCATTGTACAAATTATTAGCAATTATCAGCAGTTCATTGCCAAATAGGCAGATTATTTAAATGTTTGAATTTCAGGACAGAATGGCAGGATTCATGCCCTAAAAAATCTTGTGAGCAAGACATTCCTGTTTCTAAAAAAAAAAAAAAAAAAAAATTACTTTTTGAATTTTTTTTCTTTGTGAAGTGGCGATCAAGTCTCAGGACTGACGGACTATTTACGTGATATTTTCCACTATCGATTGACAAATCTCACAGTTTGCTCTTACAACAATTATACAAAATTGTTTTTCTGTGTCTGACTGAAAAGTTTTGTAATTTTTCTCACAAAATTTTCTTGTTTGTTCGTCACACAAAATTTTGCAATTTTTTTTTTTTTTTTTTTTTTCTGGAGACCAACTGGCAAATTTCACAATTTCTCTCAACATATTGACAAACTTAGCTATTTATTCTGCAACTGATTGGGAAATTTCCCTTTTTGTTTTTGTGACATTCTGATGAAATTAACAATTATTTTCCTGTGTTCAGCTGAAAAATTTGTGTTTTGTCTTTGTTATTGGCTGATATGATATTTCCTTGTGACAGATTAACAAGTTTCACGATATTTTACTGTAATTAATTGATGAATTCTGCTATATTTTCCACTGTTCAAGTTCCCTCTAAATTAAATTTTTTTCAGACAAGTCAACAATTTTTAAAAATTTACTTTTGCCATGGTAGACATCAGGGTTCGGTGATATATATCAATGGATATATATCATGATATATATCCGATATTTATTTTCAAAATATCAAGCTTTTTGATATTTTCGATATTTTCATATTTGATATTTATTTTCAAAATATCATGATTCTTGATATTTTCATATATTTAATTTTTATTTTCAAAATATTTTTAGTCAACAAAAGTCTAAATGAGCTCTTCAATTGTTATTAAAAATTAACCCATCTGTAAATAACTAAAATATTAAAAACATGCTTACAAAATATCCCCCACCTCCAAAAACTATTTTTAGATTGCACCTGCTAGAATTGGAAAAAGGGGTGATGATTGGCTAATCTGAATTGCTCAATAGTCAATCAGGCAGTGTAATGTGTAGGCATAGAATAGACATGTTTTAAGAACAAAATTTTACATATGTTGCAAGTTTTTGCTGTGCTGTCATTATTTTGTTCTTGTTGATATTATATTTAAATGATATAAAGCTTAAAAATTTTATTAAAGTTTTTATTGCAATCACTATGCCAAGAATAAAAGATCCTATATGGAATCATTTCACATGTAAAATTAAAGAAGGAAATAGTGGCAAATGGGCCATATGTAAAATGTGTGATAAAGAAATGCAAGGAATTCCAAAAAGGATGGAGAAGCATTATGAATTGTGTTCTTCTGCTCAGATTGATAATACAGGTAATTACACATTTTTCTGTTTTATATTTTAATATTTTCTTTAAAATATGGTTATTCAATCTTTAAGGCTGCCAACAGTTACACATTTTAGAGTTAACTTTACATCTCTACATTAAAAATACGGATAAGATTTTATTACACATTACTCTCATTACCAATTTTAGATTATATTTTTGAATTCTTATATCACAATTTAAATGCTCTAAAAGTTAAGACTTTTTTTTTTTTTTTAAATAAATAAGATTTCTATTAAGTTTTATTATGACTTAAAATGGTTTAGTATCATGAAATATTAAAAAAATATATACAGTAGACTCCCTCAAATCCGCACAGCTTGGGACCAGAGGTTTTGCGGATTTTAGAATTTTGCGGATTTCTGGTCATTGCTTTGTTTACATTTTTACTTTCTTCTATCTTCAATAGAAGAAAGTATTGTAATCGAAATTTTTTTCGACTTCCGGTTTTCGACTGATTTACACGTTTTAGGGGTCAGAGATTCCAAAAAACATGTTTTTACAAAATGTCTGTCTGTCTGTGTGTGTGTGTGTGTGTGTCTGTGTGTATGTCGCCATTCTACCATCAAAAAGTGTATGAAGTTATGGATAGAATTGAACCAAATTTTTTGTAAATGTTTTTGGCTGTGGCAAGCAGGTCCTCCTTCACTTTTGAAATATTTCGCCAGAAGGGGGCGCTGCAATCACGATTTTTGTGCCATTTTCAATATTGTACCGAGCAAAAGTATATGAAGTTATGCATCGAATTGAACGAGATTTTTTGTGTATGTGTATGACTATGGCTAGTTGGTCTCCCCTGAATTTGAAAATAATCCGGAAAGAAGGAGGCGCTGCAATCGCGAATTTTGTGCCATTTTCAATATTGTACCGATCAAAAGTATATGAAGTTATGCACCGAATTTAACCAACTTTTTTGTGTAAGTGTATGCCTATGGCTAGTTGGTCCTCCCTGAATTTGAAAAAAATCCGTCGGAAGGGGGCGCTACAATCGCGTTTTTTGTGCCATTTTCAATATTGTACCGACCAAAAGTACATGAAGTTATGCATCGAATTGAACGAAATTTTTTGTGTAAGTGTATGTTTAGGGCTAGTTGGATCGCCCTGAATCTGAAAAAAATCCGCCGGAAGGAGGCACTGCAATAGCGAATTTTATGCCATTTTCAATATTGCACCACATAAAAGTGTATGAAGTTAGTTCTAGAACTGAAGTAAATTTTTTGTATATAATTATTTCTTGGTAAGGCAAGTAGGTCCTCCCTGAATTTGAAAAAAAAAATCTGCCTATCATTCTATTGTCCATCGGCTCGTGCAGACGTAAATTCGTTTTTACTCTGATTAATTGATTGAAGCAGAAATTTAAGATGAAAATCAAAGTTGGTATGGTATTGAATTAAAATTATTAAAGCATTAAAATGAGTAATTATTTTTTTTAATATTAAAATGTACGTATGAGATAGAAGAAAGTTTTGGGATTGGCACATCCAACTAGTTTAAAAAGTAATTTGAATGTAATTAATAATGAAATCAAAAGTATAATGAATGCTTACTATATGCTAAAATACTAAAATAAGTAATAAACTAAAATAATAAAAATTTAGATAGTTTTTGAAATGATAAAAGTACTAAAAGCAAAGGTCAAATTAATGAGGAGTAATGTACAATTAAATATTCATTATAAAGATGAAACGTGTTTTTCCTAAATTATTCAATAAAAACTTGCCTCATAAATGTACATTACTAATTTACATCAAGATCATAAAATAATGAAGTTTTATTTCAGGTTTAGCCAGACTTAACAACTAAAAAAGCTTGATTAATACATAAATATATTTGGTAATATTGTGATTAGAAATGATATCAGCAATATATTTATTTTTTCAGAAATAAATTATTCTTTCTTTATGAAAAAACATGAATTCAATAACCTTAAAAAAAATTACAAATTAAAAAATATATAGAATTGATAAAAATCTAAAAAAGTCAAATTTTGCACCTACATCTGAATTGAATGTTTCATTGTTTACATCCGTAAAATATGTGTGGATTTTAGAGAGTTGCGGATTTTAGGAGTGTGGATTTAAGGGAGTCTACTGTATATCTAATTGATATTTTGACCAAACTTTTATCTTGTAATGTGATAATGTTGAATAAAAAATGCACACAATTCTTCAATTCAATTTTAAACTTCAAATGCTTTTTCATAAACAAGATAATATTAAAATAACTAAATATATTTTTATTTGTAAAATTTCTTTTTGTGCTTAGTAAAATTTTAATATTTATTCTATTTTTAAAAAGACTTTGCTGCGTTAAAAAGTTTTAATATTAACAAGAGATTTATTAATTTGTTTAGAATGTTTTCATATGTTTTTAGTAATTACACTTACATATGCTACTTTGAAATTATAGATTAGAACTTATTGGCAGTCCTGAATTTTATATTTCTTAAATATTAAATATTTCATTCCACAGTTCATTCTGATGCATTTTTTTTTCTTATTACAGATGATGATGATCCTAAAAGAAGTGTTGATTTAGACAATTGTATCTTATCAGAACAACCATGCAAGAAACAGAAAAAAGCTTCTGCAGCAACAAGATACAAAACAACAACAGTTTCATTGTCTAAAGATTCTGATGTGGTTCAACAGTATATGCTCAAGCTATTGATGAACAAATTGCGCGTTACTTTTTTGCTACAAATACACTATTTAATCATGTTATTCATCCTGAATTTATAAAACTTTGTAGTTTGCTTCGACCTGGCTATACGCCTCCTTCGGAAAGAAGATTAGCAGGGGAACTTTTGGATGATTTATACCCTGTTCACACTACGGATATTTAAGATATCTCAGGCCTGGAACTCTCTCAGAGAGTTCTACAAACTCTCTCAGAGAGTTTCAACTCTCTCGAGCTAGATACAGGAACAACCACCTACTCTCATTGGCTACAAAGCTTTGCTTTTACTGATTGGCTGCTGTGGCCGTCTTTATTTCAAGCGCATGCGCATACGCTACATTTGTTCAGTTCAGAGATACAGTGACATTCGCTGAGATATCTTAGGTAAATTTTTAAATGTGAACAGGCATCCAATTCCGGGAGGGTCCACTTCAAACATGGCGATCTTAAGATATCTTAAGTTTGTGGTGTGAACAGGGTATTACACAAAAAAGTAGTTGAAGAATCAAAGGAAATTCTCTCTGGAGAAACTGTAACTATGAGTCTTGATGGCTGGAGTAATATCCACAACGAGTCACTTATTTGCACCTCAGTGATCACAACATCTGGTGATACTTTCCTAACTTCGACTATAGATTCATCAGAACATTCACATACTGCAGAATATTTATGTGATGTGGCAAAACAATCTATCTTGGATTGTAAAGAAAAATTTGCTGTAGATGTTTGCAGTTTTGTTACAGATAATACTGGAAATGTTAAAAAAATGAGAGAAGAGCTTGCTAAATCTGAAGATTTTGATATTATTTACTATGGTTGTTCTGCTCACATATTAAATCTTCTTGCCAAAGACATAGAATTTCCAAATATAAGTAAAAATGTCATCAAGATAATTAAATATTTTAAATATACTCATTTGCCAACTGCTTGGTATAAGAAAAATGGTGGAAAACTGCTAGTAATACCTCAAGCTGTAAGGTGGAACACAATGTTCGATACACTAAAGTCTTTTTTAGATAACAGAGGAAAACTGGTGCAAGTCTGTCAGGATCACAAACTTGAAATTGATAAAGAAATTTTCAATTTAGTGAATGATGTCAACTTAATGGTTAATTGCACAGATTACATAAATATTTTAACACCTATTGCAGATGCATTAGATGAAATGCAAAAAGATGACACTAAGATTGCACAATGTGTAGAAATTTGGTGCAAATTAAAGGAACAATTGGAAACATCTGGAAAGGATATCAAGAAAAAATTATTGGCAAGAGAAGAAATGGCATTGTCACCAGCACATTTAGCTGCTAATATGTTGGACCACAGATACTGTGGGAAAAAATTAACTGAAGATCAAAAGCATAGTGCTTTTAATTTCTTGCATTCAGTAGACAAAGAACTTTTGCCCCTGGCAATGACATTTTTAGCAAAGAAATCTCCTTTTCCAAGTTTTATGTTTGAAACTGAATATATAAAGGTTGAACCAATAATTTGGTGGGACAATATTAAATTGGAGCAGCCCATAAAAGAAAAAATGTCCAACTTAACTAATCAGTTGTTTACAGCTTCTCCTTCAACAGCTGGATTAGAAAGAATCTTTTCCAGTTTCAGTTTAGTTCAGTCTAAACTCCGGAATAGGTTAGGGAATGAAAAAGCTGACAAGCTTACATTCATGTTTAAATTCTTCAATAGAAAAAAATAATTTATTTTTTATTTATTATTATTATTATTATTATTATTTTGTATCTTGAAACTTGTTCTTTAAAAATAATTTTTTTTTAAACTTGAAACTGAATTCTGTATTTTGTGTTTTGATGAGTGAAAAGGTAATTTGTTGAACATCACAAAAAATTGTTTGTCTTCATTTATTTAATCATCAAATTTACAAAGGAAAAAAAAAAGATTTAGAATATTGGTTTATGTTTTCATGTTAACTGTAATATGATTAAAATTTTAATTTATATTAAATCAAAAAATATTTGTAATCAATAAGCTGAAAATTTTGAAAATATCGGATATATATCGAAAATATCAGATATATATCAAAATATCGGATATTTTCGAAAATATCATGATATTTACGAACCCTGTAGACAATATGAGCGATATTTTTTCTATGACCGATATACATATTTTGCGATTTTTTTCCTGTGCCGAAGCAAGAAATAACTAAAAGGGCAGTAATGGTCACTAGAGTCTGAGCTTCTGGAATTAGCACTAAACAAAATGAGATTAAATCTTGTGTTGCTCATTGAAAAAAAAATAAAACATGTTTTTTCCACAATCAATGGTTCAACATTAGATGTTTCATTTTTCAAAATCATCACACACTTCCTCATCAGTGGGCTCAATAATCATACCTCTTTTTTATTTAACAGACTAGCTTTCATACGACATTTCTTTTTGTATTTGTTTTTTTCCATATCTTATAATTTGCACCTGCACATTTTGTAACTTTTCTACACTCTTCTTTATTAACAATGATATTTTGATTTCCTATTCAAATAAAAAAAAATTCTAAATTTAAAGAAGTACGTAAAATTAGTGTTCTTCCTAGGCCATTTTTGAAGGGTGCAGCACCCTGCCCTTTTTCAAATTTACAAAGTGCACCCTGCTCTTTTTAAAAGTAGCAAAATGCACCATTGGTTTTACCCAGAGATTTTTAATAAATGTTTTTTTTATTCCGTAGTATATCTAAATTTGTGTGCTCAAAAATAATTTTTTTTTCATTTCTTGAAGAAAAAGAACATGAAATTATTCAATCATGTTTTAATTTAATTGTATTTTTAATTTTTATATCATAAAATCATTCAAAATGAATGTTACTTGATTTATCATACTTAAAAAATTTCCTGCTTTCTTTTTTCCCCTTCTAAAGGCAATAACAATTTTTTTCTTGCAAGAGTGCCCTTTTCTGCTCCATTAGTGCCCGTTTTATTTCTAGAGTGAACACTACATAAAATAAATAAATAAAATATGGACATCCATTGCCCAAAGCAAGATGTTAAAATGTTTCCCATTGAGTTATTGAAAATCCTTAAAAGCATCATTTTTATGATCAAAACATGATTTATATAATAAGAGTCATATATTACGTATGTCATGGATTAAACATTAATATCCCTGGACGAATCATAAACAAAATAAAATGTGGACACCACAAGGTCCATTCTCGACCGATAACAACAACTGTTTTCCAAATGATTAAAAAAAAATGATGAACTTCAAGGAAACCATTTAAATAGTTGATGTGCGTAGTTCCCAGAATTAGGGCATGACTTTTTTAAATAAACCATTTCTCATGTAATAGAAGAAATCTACTAACTATGTCATTTTCGGAATTTCTTATGGGTTTAAAATTCCAATGCATAGTTGAACATAATTGAATTAGCTAAAATACCAGGGATTATGGTAGTGACAATTTACCAAACATGAAATTCCACTAAGTGATGTACAATCACAGAAGGATATTGACGATACAATCACCTACATGCATTATTCGTGCCAGCAAATTAAAAATGAATGCACACCAGATTTTACAAAATTAAAAAAAATAAGAAGAAGAAAAAAGCAAAAACAAGTATTTTTGATAATTTAATGTGTTAGAAAAGTTGCTCTGTTCTGTTTGTCAAAAGTGTAATCCATAAAAGATTCTAAACCACACAAAATCGAACAAAATCTAAATAAAAAAATTCATTTAGCAACTCAGTTATTAATTGTCCATAACACTGAGTGAAAATTGAAAAACAGATATGATATATATAAAGCTTGATTCTTTTCCTTTGTTTTAATTAAAATAAAAAATTTGGATAATTATCTTGAGTTGCAGGGTTGGAAAAAAATCATGATTTTTTTAAAAAAATCAAAAAAATCGGATTTATTTGATTTAAATCAGATTTTTTTGATTTAAATCGGATTTATTTGATTTTTTTAGAATCCTATATTTAATTACTGTGTTTTTATGTTTTTACAATACATGAAGCAGTTTTTTATAATAAATAACTAAAAAAGAATAAATAATATTTATAATTTATAAAAATAATATAAGAAATAATTATATAGTTAAGAAAATATTACATTCTAGTTACTGATTGGTACAAAAAATTAAACATCTAGGCTTTAATCTAAAGCCATTCTATTATTTTGTAATTGAATTGTGCATACTAAATAACAAATAAGAAATAAATTTAAATATGTTTTAAATGAATAGAAACTGGCAAAATTTAAATAAAGAATACTGCCCAGTTAAACTGATGGCATTGAGCTCACAGGCTACAAATACTAATTGTACATTAAAGCCTTATATTTTCAAGGGTTAATTCCGTTCGAAAAAAAAAATTAAGAAGGGGAAACAGCACTCCCATTTCCTCTTTTTTTATACTTAATCATTGAACCTCCTATACTATCAAAGACATGCTTTATCATATAAAAAATCTATATCCAAAAGTCAGAGCAAATTAGATAATTCTTAATAAAAACCCATTTAGCATTTATATAATTTAAAAGGAGTTATTCCCCTCTTTTATACTTAACCATTAAACTTCCAAAACTATTCAGAGATTTGAACGAAATCTGAAAATTCTGCTTGAAAAAACCATTTATATAAATTAAGGGGGGGGGGGCATTAGAACCCCTGTTCCCCCTATTTATACTTATTCAATGAACACCTAATAACAGTCACGGAATCGCCTCATCAGAATGATCTTAATCTAAATTTTGAACGAAAGCTTAATTCTGCATAAAAATCCCATTTATATCAACTAACGGGGGGGGGGGGGGGGGGGGGCATTAGAACCCCTGTTCCTCCTATTTATACTTATTCAATGAACACCTAATAACAGTCACGGAATCGCCTCATCAGAATGATCCTAATCTAAATTTTGAAAACTTAATTCTGCATGAAAATCCCATTTATATCAACTAACGGGGGGCTCATGCCCCCCGTTCCCCCTCTTATACATATCGAATGAACTCCAAAAACTAATCAGGGAAGCGCCTTGTCAGGATATACCTACATACAAAATTTCAAGTGGATCCGATATTTTTATCATGAGTTATCGCGTTACGTACATACGAACATACATACAGAACAGACGGGCACATAAGCTCTCAGGCTATGATAGCCTGTGAGCTAAAAACAAATTAAATACAGTAGACTCCCTCAAATCCACTGCCCTAATATCCACAACTCACTAAAATCCACACATAATTTATAGATGTAAACAATGAAGCTCTCAGGTCAGATATAGGGACAAAATTTGACTTTATAATTTTTATATCAATTCTATGTATATTTTAATCTGTAATTTTCATTAATATTGCTAAATTCATGCTTTTTCACGAAGGAAGAATAAATTTATTTTTGAAAAAAAAATTCAAGGTATTGCTAATATCAGTGGTGATCACAATCTTTTTGCAAAATGCATTTATACATTCATCAAGCTTTTTTTTATTGTTGAGTTTGGTTAAACCTGAAATAAAACTTCTATATTTTATGATATCGATGTGAATTAGTAGTGCACCTTTATGGGGCAAGTTCCATTGAATAAATTAGGAAAAAATGAATCTCATCTTTATAATAAATATTTAGTTATACGTTATTGATTATTTACTTCATCTTTGTTGCTTTCAATATTTTAATCATTTTTAATTATCTAAATTTTTATTATTATAGTTTATTAACTTACATAATTGTTTTAATGTTTTACTATATTATAAGCATTCATTAACTTCAGTTGCATTATTAATTACAATCATTAGAACCCCTGTTCCTCCTATTTATACTTATTCAATGAACACCTAATAACAGTCACGGAATCGCCTCATCAGAATGATCCTAATCTAAATTTTGAAAACTTAATTCTGCATGAAAATCCCATTTATATCAACTAACGGGGGGCTCATGCCCCCCGTTCCCCCTCTTATACATATCGAATGAACTCCAAAAACTAATCAGGGAAGCGCCTTGTCAGGATATACCTACATACAAAATTTCAAGTGGATCCGATATTTTTATCATGAGTTATCGCGTTACGTACATACGAACATACATACAGAACGGACGGGCACATAAGCTCTCAGGCTATGATAGCCTGTGAGCTAAAAACAAATTAAATACAGTAGACTCCCTCAAATCCACTGCCCTAATATCCACAACTCACTAAAATCCACACATAATTTATAGATGTAAACAATGAAGCTCTCAGGTCAGATATAGGGACAAAATTTGACTTTTTAATTTTTATATCAATTCTATGTATATTTTAATCTGTAATTTTCATTAATATTGCTAAATTCATGCTTTTTCACGAAGGAAGAATAAATTTATTTTTGAAAAAAAAATTCAAGGTATTGCTAATATCAGTGGTGATCACAATCTTTTTGCAAAATGCATTTATACATTCATCAAGCTTTTTTTTATTGTTGAGTTTGGTTAAACCTGAAATAAAACTTCTATATTTTATGATATCGATGTGAATTAGTAGTGCACCTTTATGGGGCAAGTTCCATTGAATAAATTAGGAAAAAATGAATCTCATCTTTATAATAAATATTTAGTTATACGTTATTGATTATTTACTTCATCTTTGTTGCTTTCAATATTTTAATCATTTTTAATTATCTAAATTTTTATTATTATAGTTTATTAACTTACATAATTGTTTTAATGTTTTACTATATTATAAGCATTCATTAACTTCAGTTGCATTATTAATTACAATCAAATTAATGTTTAAAAATGTAAACGAACCCATGACCAGAAATCCATAAAATTCTAAAATCCATACAACCTCTGGTTTCAAGCTGTGCAGATTTGAAGAAGTCTACTGTATTTATTAATGCAAGCTATTTATTAAGGGATAAAAATAACAATTAATTCTATATTTCTTAAGCAAATAGGAAAAAATCAGGGATTTAATTGTTTGAACAAAAACACTAATTTAGAAGCTTTGTCTACTCCTAATTTATTATGAAGGCTTGAATGAACTACTCCAAAAGGAGAAAATTGTCTTTTTACTCCAGTAGATGAAGCCGTGGTTGTTGTTATTTGGTAAATAAATTCAATTTCAATTTCGCTGATTCTCTCTTTACCTCCCATTACATAAAAGGATTTCCGCCAATCATAATCTGTCATAATATCAGAAACTTTTTTCTCAAGCAACGGTAATTTTGGACCGTTTTTTGCTTGAAAATGTGTACAGTGGTGAGAAGATTTAGACAATCTTCTTTAATGAATGCCAAATCTTCATTATTTTTCCTTACATTAAGTTTCATTTCATTTTGATTTAAAAGAAAGAACCTTAATAAAACTCCAGCAAAATGACAGCCATTAATAGTTTGTTCATATCTTGCTTTAAATTTTGTAATTCTATCGTTATCTAATACATTTTCTAACTTTTTACCCAAAATTTTCTTTTGATATGTGCATACATGTGAAATTGCAAAAAATTGATTTAAATCAAATGATTTTTTAAAAAAAATCAGTTGATTTAAATCTAGATTTAAATCAGTTGATTTAAATCATGCCAACCCTGTTGAGTTGTTGATTTAAATTATTTCAATGGAAATTTGTCATGTTGGTGTAAATTGTAAATATTTAAGTGGCAAGTAAAAAATAATAGGGTTTAAAAAAAATTCCCTTTTATATAGTTTAACTACCCTGCATTTACAAATGTTATGAGGGAAACTCTCTCCTCCTGGGAAAACCTGAATTTCAAGCCCTGATAGTCAAAGATATAGTTTCTGAAAAATATATTTCAATATATTTAAAATGTTATAATTGTGTGTGAAACATGTTTGCAATTTATTATTTGAGATGGCATTGGATAAAGTAGCGATGCACAACCTTTTTGCCAGAAAATCGTTTGACACCAGAATATTTCAAGAGTGACGTTTGCTTTCTTTCATAGCAAAGTTTCTGTCATTATTATAAGGAAAATTATTCTGCATAAAATTACTGGTATCAGTTTGGCCCGCGGGCCACAGGTTGTGCACCCCTAGGATAAAGAAATAAACATTCACCATAACTAAAAATATATTTAGTACCGGATATCCGAATCCGACAGGCAAATCAGATATCCGGTAAAATCAGTATCCGGTGCATCCCTACTTAAAATTTATAAGTTTGATTATTTAAAAATAAATGTGCTTCAGCTTTGAAAAAATAACCTTTTTTTAATAGTTATGGAGTTGTTTCCCACAAAAACTAATCCAATATTCTAGATTTCTTTCTTTTAATATAAGAATACACAACTAAAAGAATATATATATTTTTTTTCACAATAGTAAGTTGTAAAATAAGTAAATAAATGAGTAATCAACATTTAAATGGTTTTTACTATGCATCTATAAATATATATTATGTTAAATTATAAAAAATTAATAAGATAAAACATTTGTTTCCAAATCAAAACTTGTTATCATGTCCATTACTCGACCATCGAGGGTCATTCCATGCCAAATCAACCAGTCACTTAACCTGACCCTTTCCAATTTCAATGAAACTGCTAGGGATCATTCTCTATGATGATATAAATTAGAGCATATTTTTATTTTTTATTTATCGCTTTAAATTTTTATACAAATGATTATTTAAATTTTGAAAAATCATCATTTTTTGACTTGCATAAATATTTTCAATTTTGAATTTCTCAAGTTCTATCAAACATAGAAAATTTTATGACCACTCATTTCAAAGAGGAGTTTATAAGGTTTAATTTGATATGCAAGTCGACTATGTATAGTTAAAATAAATAAAATTTAAAATTTTTTAAAATTTAAAATTAAAAAAAATTTTAGATAGTCATTTTTAAAAATTTTGAAAAAATTGTATGTTTGTCGTAATATTATAAGCTTTAAATTCTAAAAATTTTAAAGTGGGATCAGGAGTTATTAAATAAAAACAAACATTACCATTAAAATAGCAATTTAATTCTGTCTATTTTGTTATTTATTTATGATTTGTATGGTAATTTTCAGCTTTTATTTCATAACTCCTGATCCCATTCATATCCCACTTTAAAAATTTCAGAATTTAAAGCTTATAATATTACAACAAACATACAATTTTTTCAAAAAATTTAAAAATTACTATCTAAAAATTTTTTAAATTTTAAAAAATTTAAAATTTTATTTATTTCAATTATACATAGTCGACTTGCATATCAAATTAAACCTTATAAACTCCTCTTTGAAATGAGTGGTCATAAAATTTTCTATGTTTGATAGAACTTGAGAAATTTCAAATTGAAAATATTTATGCAAGTCAAAAAATGATGATTTTTCAAAATTTAAATGATTAATTGTATAAAAATTTAAAGCGATAAACAAAAAATAAAAATATGCTCTAATTTATATCATCATAGAGAATGATTTCTAGTAGTTTCACTGAAATTGGAAAGGGTCAGGTTGAATATTGAATTTTTTTGGTTGATTTGACATGGAATGACCCTCATGTCTGTGCACCAGCGGCGACCATGGAAATGATAAAAATTGATTTAAATTGCTTAAAAACCATATGTATCAACACCAGAACATAAAATCAATCAGAATAAGCTTTAGACAGCTTTTTTTTTTTTTTTTTTTTTTTTTTTTTTTTGTGATAAAAAAAAAATAAAAAATAATAAATATTATATGCTTACATGTGTTTGTCCACAGATATGATGGCATGATCTTTACAAAACTAAACTTTTTACTTTCAATAGCAAATAATTAAAATATTTTAACAGACAAATAATTTGTCACTTCTTAAATTATTCAAATATGGCTAAACATTTTCTTTTCCCATCAATTTTGACTGATGCTATCACTTGTTGAGCGTTTTGGAAACTATTAAAAATATGTCCACATACATGATGTTTTTTTTGTGGGACACACAACTTTTATTAAATAAGTAAATATTTTTGAGAGAAAAAATTATTTAATAATTTTATCTTCTTTTTAACTGCTTTATAAACAAGAAAAATAAGTTTGAATGTATAATTTCTTTTATCACATATTTATAATGCAGAAAAAAAAGTAAAACGTTATGGTGAGACAGTCCATGGAGATGATTTGTCATATTCTGTGGGCTCATATTTTCAGTAAAAAAATTACTTTTTTAACAAATAAACATTATGTAGTGTCAAGATGAACTTTGTAACTATCAATTATATCAAAAAAAATATAAACTCTTATGCAAAATAAAACAAAAATTGCATGGGACAAAGATTTTAACGTTTTGCAGAGAATGACCCAAAAACATTTATATTCATTATAGGTTTAATTAAAATATCAATGAAAGAAATATATATATTTATATAAAAAGGACAAATATTAAATTTTCGTATTAAGAAAATTTTGAGCAGATTTATTTTAAATTTAATAGATTACATTAGCATATTACACATACTTTTGTAACTATTGTTACAGCATAAAAATTTTTAATATGATTCCTAAATTACTCTTTTATATAAAAATGGGTAGATAAAATCCATACAGATAAGAAACAAAAAGTGATAGTTAATTTTACATAAAATTTTCATAAAAGTTTTACAGTGTAAATATAAAAATATTTCTTATATTATTATTCGGCTTAGGCCGAATATTCGGTAAATAGACCGAATAATCGTTGCACCTCTATTAGAAATACATCTCAGCTATCCAATGCAAATAAATAAATAAAATAAAATTGTTAAAATAAATAAAATAAAATTGTCTATAAGGAAATGAGATATTAACAAATAACCTCCCCATAGGTTTAGCATTAGCTCATGAGTGTGGAACTCCAACTGATGGAAACAGAAGCCTTAACGTTGTCTATTATTAGCATGTTTACCCTACATCTTAAAATTTTGTTGACATATAGGCTAAAATTAGGAAATATGTCTTTATGAATATACATATTAATATAGAAATTAATATAAAAGTGATTTTTTTTTTCAATTTCAGCAAAGCAATATGAGGAAATTTAAAAATAGTTATACCCAAAGCTTCAGCTTCTGTTATCACACATGCTGTTGTAAAAAGTTTTACTTCAGGATCTTCCAAATATTTTGGTAGCTGCTCTCGTAAGTTTACCTTGCTCTTTAAGGCTTCTTGGCAGAAAGTCGCATCAATGAGTAACTGAAATGGGGACCTAAATTGATAATTGTTTTTATAAAAATTTAAAAAACGCCGTACTCTTTTTTGCCTTGATATCTTCATGTTTATGCGGATTGGCTTTGGCTGCTAGCAAGAACAAACAAAACAATAACAAAGGAAGCACATGTACCTTACCGATACCACTAATAATAAAGCAACAGAGCGCGGATGTATTAACATCTGTGCGCATGAAAGCCGGGTTTGGTGCATTGACTTTCTCATTTCAGTATCTTAGGGCTGGATTCGCTGGATTAGTGATGGGCGATTCTGGAAATTTTGAGAATCGATTAAAATCGATATCGTATAAAACAACATCGATCATAATAAGAATCGATTTCTCAGTTCTAGAATCGATACTAGAATCGATATTTCGATATTTAGGTTCACACAGAGAAGATCCAAATTACTAATTCCAAAACTTAGACAATCAGTAGGACCGTAATTACCGCCTCCCACACCCCATCCCTATTTAGGGAGGCATAGAATTAAGCTATTGCAGATTTTAGAGTCGGATAATAAGAATTTTAAAATTTAAAATGATTGTCACTTATGGTTTTCAGTTACGCAAAAACTTTGACAAATTTAAGAGACATAACTCAACTAATAACAACACTGAGTAACTTGGCATTAAACCGAGTATAAAGAGTGCCAAGAGCGTGTAACTAGGATGGAAAACAAGGAGTATAGACCAAAAAAAAAAAAACTTTTTTTTTTTTTTTTTTTCTAATGCCAACCAAATGTTACACGAGATAGTTTGGAAGAACATAAAATATGCCCCATTCCCAAGGGGTCAGGTAACCCCAACTCTTGACGGAAAGGCGACCATAGTCCAAATGTATCTTTTGTCGAAGTTTCAAAATGAGGTTTACAATAAAATAGAACGAGAATTGGACATTTTAAAAATTGCATGCATACTTTGAACGGCCCATTTAGTAAAGATTGGCGAGGAAGGGGAGGGGGGCGAGGGATTAAAACGGACGAACTTGAAAAAAAAATAATTAACTAATAACCCAAATAACTGAGCTTCTAAACAAAAATATAGTGTTTAACTTAGTCTTGAATTCATGGGGTGGCCCGCGGGGAACATGCACTCTTTAAAACTATAAAAAGTGCCAAGAGCATGTAACTAGGTGGAGAGAGGGGTAGTAACAGAAAAAAACGAGGAGATAAAAGCTTTATAACGATATGTTACATGAGATGGTGTGGAAGAAACAAAAAATATGCCCCCCACCCAGGGGGGCAAGGTGAATCCCAAACGGACAGAAGGGCGACCCCGGCCCAAATGTATCTTTTGTTGAGGTTTCAAAATATGGATTTATAACAAAATAGAACGAGGATTAGACTTTTTTAAAATCGCAGTCATAATTTGAACGAACCTGTAAGTTAACATTGTTGAGGAAGGGGGGGGGAGGAGTAGAACGGGCGAACATGAAAAAAAAATAAAAATAGTAGCACTCTGACAGTGCCGATAGAAGTGAAACCTTGAACAATTACGTGTGCATTTTTGAATCGTTAGGGTGTATAATTTTGAATCGCCAGGAAATACTTTTAAATGAATAAATAAAGGTTCTATAATATTAAAGAAAATATTAATGTCTATAAAAAAAAAAGAAAAAAAAAACAAAAAAAAAACGCGCGATACCATATGTCCAGCTATTGTAGTTAACTCACTATAACTATTTTCCTACATTTTAAAACGCGATAAGTACACCAACCAAATTTAGACCATACTATCGATACCTTAATCCTTATCCAAATAAATCATTTTGTATTAATGCCTGTTACAATATCTGTAGATTACTTTTTGAATTATTCAAATCGGACATTCCATTCAAAAGATATTACGAATTTAAAGATGACAATCTAAAGAAATAATAGCGCTGCTGAGTACTCAGTGGCCAAAAAGCTTAGGGATTATGTGTGCAATCAAACGATTGCGGGTTCGAACCCCAATTTCGCTGATATGTATCAATGTTTTTTTTTTTTTTTTTTTTTGAAGAAGAAGAAGAAGAAGTTTGAAAAATTAAAACTTTAATACATTATGGATCCGTAATGTGACCTGAAATGATGGGAGAAAATTTCTTTTGCTAGATTTGTAATGTATGAAGCATAAGCTTTCAATAGACATATTGTATCAACAAAAACCCCCTCTGCCCCCCCCCCCCCAAAAAAAAAGGTCCTATAGGGAAAACCGAGAAACTGGAAAAGCAAAAAGAACGGCGAGAAATGGTTAGCTATACTAGAATTTTTCTCATCACTGTAATTCCTATAGAAGTAAAGTTATAGCCTTTTAAAGATTGAAATGAAGTGAAGAAATAAGCAAAATTAGGTGAGTGATCGACAGGGGGGGGAGAATCCACAGCTCTGGGGGTGCCATGTAGCTTAAACTTTTAAGTTAAAAATGGTAGAAAATTAAATGAGCGAAATTTTAAGGTGTATATTGGAGGAGGGTGCAAACCCACCCCCCTAATTTTTTTTTTGTTTCTTTTGAAGAAATAAAAAAATATACCCCCCGGCGGGGCGCAGATAAACCCCAAACGGGCGGAAGGGCGACTTTTTATTTATCTTTTGTCAAGGATTTAAAATGTGGATCTAAAATAAAATAGACCGAGAATTGGACATTTTTAAAACTATGCATATTTCGAACGGCCCTGTAAGTTAAAACTGACGTGAAAGGGGGGATTAAAAGAGACGAACGTAAAAAATAAAACATAATAAACTAATACTTCAAATAACTGGACTTCTAAACAAAAATATAACGATTTAACCGAGTGTCGAATTAATGGGGTGGCCCGCAGGGGATTATTCCCTCCCCCCCCCAGAAGTTATGAGATTTTATGCTTTTTAATGCACAAATTGCGATTCCCCAGTGGTGACCATCCCCCTCCAAACCTAATGACGCAAATCCCCCCCCCCCGCAAAAAAAACCTTCATACTTTAACATTCCTCTCCCCCAAACATAATACAAATTGTAAATTATATTCTACTTATAATCTACTGCACATTCAAGAGATAGCGAAATGAGAATAGCAGAATGAGCTAATATTGCCCTTATCTAGAATTTAAAGAAAGAAAACATAGGAACATTTCTGGAATTAAATTTTGAAATATTAAAAAATTAAAAATCTCCCCCCCCCCAAAAAAATGTACTTTTTCTCAAATTCCCCTCCCCCCCCCCAAAAAAAAAAAAAACTAAATTGTATGACGCATCTTGCGTCACCAAACCCCTCTCTGGGCACCCGTGCACAAATTGCGATTCCCCCTCTCTTACAGAGCTCTAAAACATGATGCCTTTCTCCGGAATCGCAGTAATACCCTGTTCGCACTGAGAAAGTTAAGTCACTTAACTTGAAGTTTTTTGAAGCGGTCGTACCCGGAATCAAGATTCTTGCTTAAGCAAGTTTCTGCAACTCACTTAAGTGAGCACTTCTCGCTTAACTATGAGTTGAGTGGAAATGTGCCTTCTGAATATTTAATTATTATTTCTGAATTTTAGAATATTTAATTCTGATTATTAAATTACTGGAGTTGAGTCCTAAAAACAATTATAAATTATTTCAAACTGTTATTTGTTTACCCCAATTGCTTAACACGTAAGTTTGTGGGTTTTTTTTTTTTTTTTTTTTTTTTTTTTTGTAATCAAAGTTCAAAAATGTAAAATATTGAACCTGTTATTTCCTCCAGCAAAATAAATTGGGAGGATGACAAAATTAATTTTTAATTGAAATATGGCAGGGTAATTGCTATGTAAACAAAAAAGCAGTTAAGAGTTGCAGTTACAAATTTCAGAACTTATGCGCATGCCCAGATGCCATTTTGGCCAAGTTAAGTCACTTAAAATATTTAGCAAGTGCGAACAGGTGAAGCCTAATTCCGGGTATCCCGCTTCAAAAAATTTAAGTGACTTAAAGTTAAGTGACTCAACTATCCCAGTGCGAACAGGGTATAAAAAACTTGCATTCAACACTGATTTAGCCTAGAAAGAAAAAAAAAATCGAAATCGAATCTAAAGATCGAAATCGAATCTAAAGATCGACATCGAATCTAAGATCGACATCGAATCTAAAGATCGAAATCGAATCTAAAGATCGACATCGAATCTAAGATCGACATCGAATCTAAAGATCGAAATCGAATCTAAAGATCGACATCGAATCTAAAGATCGAAATCGAATCTAAAGATCGATCTTACGGGCAGAATCGATTTTACAGTTTTACTTTCTTTTGTAACTTTACAAGAAGAGTATTAGATTCGTGAAAAATTTTGACTTTCCGTTTTTGATGGATTTATATATTTTAGAAGGTCTTTAACACGATTTCATGTTTTTTAACAAATATCTGTCTGTGTGTGTCTGTCACTCTGTGCGTCTGTATACGACAAAAATTTCTGACCGTTCTATCTGATGAACAAATGCACGGAATTCCACAAAACTTTAGATTTAGTTTGACCTTGATATAAACTGAATCTAATTAATTTTTGGTGTATATAGCCTAACAGGTGGCGCTGCTATACTGCATTTTTTGCGATTTGCGCAACAGCTATATCTGATAAACGAATGAACGGATTTTCATCACATTTTAGATCCAGTTAGTCCTTGACATGAATTGATGTTTTCTGCATTTTGATGTATATAGCTTCTCAGATGGCGCTGCTATACTGAATTTTTCACAATTTCCACTCAGCGCCATGTGAAAGGGGGGGGGGGAGGCGAAAGGAAGCGGTCGTTCCGAGCACGGAAATTTAGGGGGCGCCAAATTTTTACTACTAACATCACTTCTAGCCTATCACAAGAAAAAGTTAATGAGGGGGAGGGGGCTAAATTGGAACTTTGAACCGGGCGCAGTTCTCTCTTCGCACGCCCCTGTTTCCATTTTAGCTTTATCTCAAGAACTAATGCACGGACTTTCATAAAAATTTAGATTCAATTAGTCCTAGATATTATTTGATGCTAATTACATTTTGGTGGAAATCGCTTAAGAGATGGCGCTGCTATACTGCATTATTCATGATTAACGCAATAGCGCTATCTCAAGAACGAATTTTCATCAAAATTCAGATTCAGTAAATCTCTGACATAGATTAGTGTTATTTAGTTCTTGGTGTAAATTGCCCAGCAGGTGACGCTGATATGCTGCATTATCTCACAGGCTATCATAGCCTGAGAGCTTATGTGCCCGTCCGTTCTGTATGTTCGTACGTAACGCGATAACTCATAATAAAAATATCGGATCCACTTGAAATTTTGTATATAGGTATATCCTGATAAGGCGCTTCCCTGATTAGTTTTTGGAGTTCATTCGATATGTATAAGGGGGAACGGGGGGCTCATGCCCCTCCCCTTAATGGATATAAATGGGTTTTTCATGCAGAATCAACAGTTTTTGTCCAAAATTTAGATATAGGATCATTCTGATGAGGCGATTCCGTGACTATTATTATGTGTTCATAGAATAAGTATAAACAGGGGAAACGGGGAGCTCATGCCCCCCCCCCCTTTAATTGATATAAACGGGATTTTCATGCAGAATTAACAGTTTTCGTTCAAAATTTAGATATAAGATCATTCGGATGAGGCGAGTCCGTGGCTGTTATTAGGTGTTCATTGAATAAGTATAAACAGGGGGAACGGGGGGCTCATGCCCCTCCCCTTAATTGATATAAACGGGTTTTTCATGCAGAATTAACAGTTTTTGTCCAAAATTTAGATATATTATCATTCTGATGAGGCGATTCCGTGACTGTTATTATGTGTTCATTGAATAAGTATAAATAGGGGGAACGGGGGGCTCATGCCCCCCCCCCCTTAATTGATATAAACGGGATTTTCATGCAGAATTAACAGTTTTCTTTCAAAATTTAGATATAGGATCATTCGGATGAGGTGATACCGTGTCTGTTATTAGGTGTTCATTGAATAAGTATAAACAGGGGGAACGGGGAGCTCATGCCCCTCCCCTTAATTGATATAAACGGGATTTTCATGCAGAATTAACAGTTTTCGTTCAAAATTTAGATATAGGATCATTCTGATGAGGCGAGTCCGTGGCTGTTATTAGGTGTTCATTGAATAAGTATAAACAGGGGGAACGGGGGTTCTAATGCCCCTCCCCTTAACTTGCATAAATGGATTTTTCAATCAGAATTGTCAGATTTCGTTCAAATCTCTGAATAGTTATGGAAGTTTAATGGTTAAGTATAAAAGAGAGGAATAACTCCTCTTAAATTATATAAATGCTAAATGGGTTTTTATTAAGAATTATCCGATTTGCTCTGAATTTTGGATATAGATTTTTTAATATGATAAAGCATGTACTTGATAGTTTAGGAAGTTCAATGATTAAGTATAAAAAAGGAGAAAGGGGAAAGCTGTTTCCGCTTCTTAATTTTTTTTTTTTTTTCGAACGGAATTAACGAAAATACTAGACTGTAATGTACAATTAGTATGCGTAGCCTGTGAGCTCAATGCCATCAGTTTAACTGGGCAATATTCTTTTTATTATGGTTTCGCAATAGCTGTATCTCGCGCTTTCATGGATTTTCATCAAAATTCAGATTCAGCTGGTACTTAATAAAAATTGATCCTGATCAATTTTTAGTGTACATCACTAAAAAAAAAACGCTATTTTGCAAGGGGGGGGGGGGTTCTGAGGTTTCTTTAATTCTTCTATCTTAGAAACTAATACACTGAAATTTTGGAATTGGCACATCCGTCTATTTTATCTTCGACTTTTGAAGGAAAATGAAAATTATATTACCTTCAGAGAAATCGATTAAAAATTTTAAAGTATCGATTAAATCGAGTTGGCCGTAGTATCGATTAAATCGATTTAAAAAATCGAAATCGCCCATCACTAGGCTGGATACAGCAGAAACGGTTGTAACCGTCGCAGTCGCTGGTTACAAATCTGAAATTTGCGACCGTTACAAAAAAAGCGATACTGGAGAAACACTTGTAACGGTCACAGCGCGGTCATAAAGTTTTTTTTTTTTTTTTTTTTTTTTCTCGGTGAGGTTGGTGCGGTGTGGCAAATTTCTCCGACGTTTACTATACCGTAGTGGGCGGTGTGTGTATTTGTGTGCGAAGTGGTGCACGTTGTTGAATTTTTTGCTTTGTTGTTAGGAAAGTTCTACCATTTCGGTTCAGGTTGTATATTACTTGTGTTTTAGTTCATTTACACTGTAAGCTAGGTTTTTATTTTGTGTTTTGCTCATTTTTCGTGTTGTATTGTTGCGTGGCTCTAGTTCATGTTGTTACAGAGCTGAGCTGTTTATCATGTCGGGGTCACCCCAATCTCTAGTAGTCAATGATACTACTCCAGCAAGTGTAATTACTCCAGAAAATAATATCCAGATGGAAAATACAGAGAAACATGTTGAAAATAGTGCTTTGTACCGGTCAAGCAAATCTCAAGTTGAAATTTTAAATGAAGCCAATGAGGCTGGGATAGCGAGTGTTGCGATATTGGTTGGTGCTGTTACAGGAACACCAAAGACGTTTAAGTAATAGACCTGAAATCCCTATTCAAATGCATGGGATATCATGGCAGCCATCTGAAGTAACTTGAAACACCTCAACCGCGAGGTGAGTACGGCAACTGTGAATTCGGCCGTGTTCAGCTATTACGCGCGCTGCACGCGCACGCTAGGAGCCACGGACATGGAGTGGATACTTATACTTGGTGGGATGTGCGTTCAGTCCTCGCTACTGTGCCACCAGTTACTGTAACTGTTCGCTCAGTAACAGATGGAGAACAGATCAAGGATGTAATTACTTGTGGTGCCAATTATAAAGATAATCTGATACAAATGAAAGTGAGCTGGCTGGCCTAATGGTCAGAAGGCCGAGCTTGAACCCAGACGATACGGGTTCGAAACCTGCGCGGGCCAAAAGTTGGTTTGTGTTTTTTTTTTTATTTTGGTTGCTTTTTATTAATAAATAAGATATTTTTATTAAAGGTAAATTTTATATTAATAATACAGAAGCACGTGTATTTCTATTATAATAATAAAATACTTATTTAAATATGAGAAAATGAGATTTTTGCAGAGAAAGTTTTAATATTCCAAATTTAGAATATTAAAAGGATAATTAGAACGATATTAATATCGTTCCAAAGTGATTTATATATATATTAAGAAAATGAAAAAAAAAAGTTTTCTGCGAAAATATCCGTATACGCATAAAATAATTATTAATGTTCTTCTCCTTTTTTTTTTTTTTTTTTTCTTTTTTTTTTTTTGAAAATTTTAGAAGTAATTTTTTATTGAGATTAGGATGCAAATATAATGCATGCGTGGATATTTTACGGTGTTAAAATCAAAATGGAAAATATTATAAAAGCAAAATGTAAAAGATATACATTTTTTTAAATTAAGAATATCTGCATACATATATTTTAAAGAAGTGAAATATTTGGAGTTTGCTTTCTAGTTTTGTAATGAATAAAGTATGATTAGAATGTTTATAATTTTTCTATTAAAAGTATAAATAAGTGTTTTGCTTATACTAACATAATTTCGGATGTCGTTTGTTTTTCATATTTTATGACATATTTTGGCCGGTATTAAAATATACAATCATTAAATAAGAAATATATACATACTAAAACTTCTTCTGAAAAATTATCTAACTAACAATGCAAATTCCATTGAAATCAATCCAGTATTGTAGATTACAAATCAATCTTGTAATATGTGGATACAGGGCCATCGCTAAGACATTTTATTGGTGGGGGAGAAAACCTTAATATTGTCAAGTCAAATTTTTATATTCGCCAACTCGTTTTATAATTTTGCCAAGTTAACGCACTTTGAAAATGTAATACAATTCTTATTTGTAAAAAAATTTATAATATTCCCAATTAGAGTTGTAACTTTTGCAAATTCTATCAAAAATAGAAAATGTATTGCAGTTTTTATTAAAATTTTAATTAAATTTGACATAAAAGTTTTAAATTTGCAAAGTGTAACAACATTTGTCAATGTTTTGGGAGGGTAGCCCCCCCCCCCCCTTAGCTAGTCCCCCGTGTGGATATCTCAATCTTGGTTTATCAACAGCATTCTATTAATTACAACAATAGAATCAACAGTATTCTATTATTTAATACGAAAAGTATAAAGCAACTGATAAATGATTTTTAAATAAATAAAAATAAAATTATTAAAAAAATTAAATTACCAATTGTTAAATTGTATCAGTCAACCTACCAACTTTGACAACAAACAACGTGCAACCAATAACAGATAAGCACATCACGTGATCAAATCGCCCATCATTTTTTTTGCGTCGCGCGCGTCAAGGTTTGAGCAGGGTTGATTGTCATTTTTTAAATGCTAATCGGGCTTAATTACATGAAATAGGTCACGTGATACTTTTCCGGAATACTTTTAATTTTATTTGAGTGGTCACAGGTATGTATTTCTGTTACGAAAATCATATTTTGAAAGGATAAAGAGATATGGTATTTGTATTTACCAATTCTGAACCATAAAAATAATACAATAATTGAATAAGTTTAAAATTCTCTTCTTCGATAGCACCTACTCCAAGCAGAATCTTCTGAGCGCGCGCGCACAAAAAAAGCCGCTTTTGAACACGGCCTTATTTACCATTAAGTGCTATGGCCAGATAGAGCTTAAAGAAAATATTTTTTATTAAAAAACATGAGGTTTACGCCATATTTTTATTTTTGTACCATACTGATTTTTATATCTAATTTTACGTTATAAATGTTAAATTTTCAGAAATACAGTTAAACAAAGCGATTTATTAATAATTTTATAGAGGTATGTTTGAAACATAGTATCTAATTTTAACATGCCTTATAAATCGAAAAAAAAGGCGAAATTTGTATTGAAACAGAATTGTTAAAGATTATACGATCTCTAGAGATGTAATATTCATAATTATTGCATAGAAAGCGTTTGATTCAAACAATGTATAAAGTAATTTATTTGCTACAGTTATCTTATCTTATTTGAAGCATTAAATTTAATGCGGATTTATTTTATTATCGTTGTAGAATTTATTTGTGTGCGATTTATTAAGTTGTTAATATGTCAGATTTATTTGTAATTAAATTTAAATAAAAGCTATTTTGAGATTATTTTGAAATTTTGTTCATTTTACAATTGTTTATTTACGTTTATTGCATTCATTGAGAAAAGAGATGAGAAAAAACATTTTGTTGAGTACCCATGAGTGAGGGGGGGGGGGGGGAGTCATGGGATTTCAAATTTAATTTACGCAATTTTTTATTTCTGTAATCATATTAAATAAAAAAACATAAAATTTCTCTTAATGAATTTTTAAATAAGAAAATGATTGTAAATACCATTTAAAATAACAGTAAAGAATAAATTGCATTAAAATGACTTATTTTCCCTGTCCTCAACTTTCCTGATCCAAGAAAATAATTGTTAGATTCTTTTTATTTACATTCATGTTTAACATTATTATTATGGATATCCCATAGTGGCTTATCCAGGCCATCACCTCCCTTTCATGAAAAATATATATATATATATTGTTCTGAATCTTCATTTGAAAGAGAAAAATAAGGATAAATGCTATTTTTTGTTCTTATAGTATGTCTTTTATACTGATACCTAAATTCTTTTGTGTGCTAGTTTTTGAGAAAACACTCTTTGCTTGGTTTATTTCATGTTCATATTCTCTATTAAAAAAAAAAAAATTCATAAACTTCCTTTTTTTTTTTTTTAATCCTGCCTTTCACTAGGTTCTGCTCTGTGAGAATTGATGTTGAATTATCAAATTTACTGGCGTTTAATGTATGCTTTTTAAAATTATTATTTGTAGCACAAATTGAGAAGAAAGTTGTCTTTTTCATAATATGTGATATATTGTTTAACAGTGAAAGATCCAAGAATTTCAAAGAAGAAAAGCTCATTCTACATTTATTTTTATTTGTGTATATTTTCCTTCTTATTAAAAAAACATTTAGATTTTCATAATACATATTTTTCTCCCACTTGATATTTTGTATGATTTCATACAGTTATTAAAAATATTGCTACACATACTTGATTAACCTTTCGACCCAAAAACTGCCGCTAATCTGCAACATTAAATCCAATAATGAATTATCATAAATGTCAAATTTACTTGCCATTAAAATGTTAAACGCGTTTGTAATGTCATCAGGTCTTTTTAATTCAATATTTTATTTGTATTTTTTATTAATGTTTTTATAATTACAATGTTGTTACAATGGTATAATTATAATGTTACTAATTTATTTGTTTGTCCATTATTTAAAATTACTTCCAAGCGGTTTTTTTTTTCCATATATTCGTCCAGCCGAATAGTAAGTATTTAGTTGAATACTGAATATTTGGCTGCGGAATATTTTTTTTATTTCAAAGTTAAAAGCTATTAAATTGTTACTTTTTAAAACAATCATTCTTAATATTTCATAATAGAGATTTATATTTTAATAAACAAGAACTTTTTATAAGTAAATTTAATACTGAAAAAAACTGCCTTAAGTTATTTAAGAAAGAGAATTATGAGACTCTTTTAATTAATAAAATTATGAATTTCATTTTCTTCACTACAAATTAAAACAAGCATTTTAAAGTAAAAGAGAAATATTATAAAAATGAGAGAGAAAAAATCCGGTCTCATAATTATTTTTTTTTTTTTAAATAACTCAAGGTACATTTTTTTTTTTTTCAATATAAAGTTAACTTATAAAAAGCTCTTGTTTATCAAAATGTAAGTTTCTTTTATTACTGTTTGTCCTAAAGAAACTGAAGTAAAATCAAATGACGGCAATTCAATAAAAATAACTTTTCTACTTCTTTCGATTTAGCATAGAAGTTTTTTAAAGCATACTACATTAATATCTGGATCTGGAGTAAACGATCATTCTCAGAGATTATAAACATTCAGGATGTTCTTAAAATCTGGCAAGAAACTTTCAGTGGCGAAAATATGGTCAAGACAAACAGTTTTTAATGAGAAAATCTCAATCTATTCCATTCATATTACAATATATTCAATCAAATATATACACAGTGCGAAATAAGCCAAAACTGAATAATTATTCACAACTTTATCAATATTGAGGATATTTTAGCAACATTTGTTTTATATTAATTTTGTTTATATTAAATATGATATCCAAAATGGCTGAATTTTGATCAGTAACACATTACAAATAGCATCAACTGAAATTTAATAAAGTAATGTCTAGCTCATAGTTTTTTCCTATGAATGATGTCATTTTCCAGCTCTTCTCGTCATATCACATTTCACTGAAATCAAATCATGTCAGTTGAAAATATAGTTATGATATCTTCATTATTGTTAAAGTAACAAAAATATAGTTTCACCTCAAATAAGATGAGGTATAAATTTACTTGTAACTCAATAAGTTGAACACGAATATGTTTTCTTGAACAAAAAAATTGTCTGTCTTGATATCTTTTATCAACCCCAAAAGTTTTTCTACTTTTTTAAACATTGTTATTTGGGGAAAAGCCAGTGGCACAGCCAAAATTCAGTTCTAGGGGGTGGGGTTGAGTTTCTGTTAAAGATGATTGCTGGTTAATGGAATCAATACTGATTAGAATATTCACCGTATAATATTTAAACTCAAGGAGCATCTGTATGGCAAGAAATCATCATTTTTTTAGCATAATATGTCTCAGAAAAGTGATTTAGTTCAAATAACCAATTTTCACTTAACTAATCCATGTCAGACACTTTCATAATTTTAATTAGAATTTTCACCATTTAATTGAATCACGTAATTAAATGAAATCTGATTCAATAAAGCAGCGGATTCGAAATGCACCAAAACATTTAAATATTATCGGTTTTGATTCATATAAGCGACAATTATAGCGAACATTCTCAGCTCTGTGAGGGGTTTTAACCCCAAAATCACCCACATGGCTGAACACTGGAAAAAACAACAGATTATTTATTAAACTAAACAAAATTTAGAAGCTTGCATTTGAAAATCCTTTATTCCCATGAGAATTCTAATTAATCATTTTAATCCTTCTCATGGTTAATTTTCTTAATTTATGCATTACAAACAGCAAATAAATAATGTAAAAACATTGTTTTATTTAAATATGATTTTATTTCAGATTATTTAAAATATACAGTAGACTCCTTCAAATCCGCACAGCTTGGGACCAGAGGTTGTGCGGATTTCTGGTCATTGCTTTGTTCATATTTTTTAAAAAATAATTTGAATGTAATTCATTATAAAATAAAAAGTATAATGAATGCTTACAATATACTAAAATATTAAAATAAGTAAACTAAATTAATATAAATTTAAATAATTTTTTAAATGATTAAAATACTAAAAGCAAAGGTCAAGTTAATAATCAATAATGTACAATTAAATATTCATTTTAAAGATTAAATGTGTTTTTCCTAAATTATTCAATGAAACTTGCTTCATAAAGGTACATTACTAATTCACATCAGGATCATTAAATAAAGAAGCTTTATTTCAGGTTAGCTAGACTTAACTAAAAAAGCTTGATTAATACATAAATATATTTGGTAAGATTGTGATTATCAATGATATCAGGAATATCTTGATTTTTTTCAGAAATAAATTATTCTTTCTTCATGAAGAAACATGAATTTAATAACATTAACTAAAATTACAAATTAAAAAATGTATTTAATATATATAAAACTAAAGTCAAATTTTGCACTTACATCTGAACTGAATATTTCATTGTTTACATCCGTAAATTATGTGCAGATTTTAGAGATTTGCAGATTTGGGGCAGTCTACTGTATTTATAAATTGACAGTTAATAGTAGAAATTGTGAATAGTTTTTAAAAATGTTTTTTAAGAGGTTTTGTCTGATTACTTAAAAAACCTCTGATATACTGAATATTTTGATATTCGACCAAACCGAATATTCTGCAGGCCATATAGTTTCATATTTGTCTTAACCGAACAGTTTGACATTTGATAATATGGCCAAATAATGAATATTCGGTAAGAGGTACCTAGACTAAATAAAAAGTATGTGGTTTAAACCAAATGTTTTTAAAAATATAGTATGGTTTAAAAAAAAAAAAAAAAAAAAAAAAATTTGGTTTAAACACTAAAAAACAGTGTGGCATGCTGTTTTTTATATAGTTTTTTTCTTTATTTGTGATGTTTCATTTACTTTACACATTATTGAAAAATGCAAAATCTATGTTATGCAGAAGCTACAAGTAAAGCTTTAGATAAATGATGAATTAATAAATTTGTAAAGTGAGAGATAATTTTAATCAATCCAACTTTTCTTATAAGCCATAAAGCTACATAGCAGGATAAATATTTTTTTGAAAATTAGCTATGGAAGAAAAAACAAGTACTTAGTTTTCCTTCATCTTTTTCTAAGGTTTTTAGTTTTAAAAAAAAATCGCCCAAATGACAGATTTGAGCAAAAATTAACTTTTATTTCTTAAATTACTTGATTAATTATGAATAGAAGGTGGTAGCACAAAAAGACAATAACCTCATCAAGTTCATGGCTGAAATTCCAGAATTAGTTAAAACTTGATTTGAATGGAAAGTTCAGTATCAGTTAGTGATGGGCGATTCTGGGAATTTTGAGAATCGATTAAAATCGACATCTATAAAGTGACATCGATTATAATAAGAATCGATTTCTAAATTCTAGAATCGATACTAAAATCGATATTTCGATATTTTTAGATTTTACACAGATGAGCTCAAAATTAGTAATTCTAAAACTTGGCTAATCAGCAGAGCCGTAACACCTCATACTCCTCACTCCCATTTAGGGAGGCACAGAAGTAAGCTATTACAGCTTTTAGAGTCGAATAATAAGGATTTATCTTTTATTATTTTTAGATACAATTTTAATAATAATTTATATTATATTTAACTTTATTTTTTTTAGAAAGATGTCCGTTAGATAAAAAAAATAAAAGGGAGAAATGATTTGTATATATATATATTTTAATCCGAAACACATGTATTTTCTACATACTCCTTCAACCAAACAAATGGAGCCTTACTTCCTTTAAACGTCATTCTTCTTAAAAATTCGCATATGAATAAAATTTTAAAAGCTCTAAATTTATTCAAAAAAAATTTTTTTTCAGTCTTTTTAAGACCTTCTATAAGCGTGTGGGAAACGCAAATATTGCAAATTTTCTTTCAAAATAGCTGTGATGATTTAATTGCACAATCAGCACATGCTAATTATTAATTATCCACCAATTTAAAAGCAGAAATTCTGCTTAACCCTTTCCGGCACGGGCAAAATCTGTAGTAAAATGAGAAATTATCGACTGACACCGGAATTCACAAACGATTTTTTTAAATATTTATTATATATATTTTGAATTCCTTAATGTAAGCTTTTATTCTAAAAGCAAAATTTAACTAAAATATTACTGGTGCCGTTTGCAAGTTTTAAATTAAAATTAGGTATCCCAGACTGGGCACAGTACGCCGGAAAGGGTTAAAAAAAATATGTGACTAAACTTTTTTTCTCTTTTAAAATATATATCGCCTCATCTCATTTACAGCTTATAAAATATTATTCTTTTTTAACGTTTACCAAATTTTCAGCAGTTAACAGAAAAAAAAATGTTTTCATAAGAATAATTAACAGTGAAACAACATACTTTTCTCTGGTTAACAAAGAAAAAAAAATACAGCGGAGCGTCGATTATCCGAAGAAGTTGGAAGCGACCTAAGTTCCGATTAATGGATAACTGTACCTTCAATAGTCGGGCAGCGCATAACCTATCATCGGCCACAAATCGGTTAATTCTGCACAAAAAAACCATTTACCTAAATTAACTGTTTACAAGCCGAATTAATATCGCAATGTAATAATAATTTTGTTTTTCTCATATTACAACTTCAAATGTTTTGATTTATGCATACAAATTTAAAAATGTTCTTCTTGAGTATTTTCTCGAATTCCAAAAACATTTAGATTCCTAGTGGTCAAATGTGAGTAATATAGAGAATCGATAAAAACAAAAATTATATTTTTATGTAAATTAAGGAATTTGCATACTCTTTATACCTGTGATAAATGTTTAAACATATTTTTTTTTCAAAAGTTAAAATCAACCTTATATTTTATAGGAAAAATAAGAACATCGTAATTATATTGGTAAATATATGTTTTGCATTGCAAATAATACTATGTTCCCTTTTGGGAACATTGGCGTTTAAACGGTTAAGAAGAGTAGCCCCCAAATCCTTTTACATAACCAATGAATACCCAGAACAAATCCGAAAAGCACCTTATTAGAATGGAAATATATCCAAAATTTGAAGAAAATCCGTAAACCCATGCCTGTGTTGAATTTTGTCCCTCCCCGTCCTTCACCCCTATGTGTTACTAAGGTATAATGGTCAACATTATTCGATTGCCACACCTTAGAATATCTTGACATCCGTAAGTCTTCAATAGTACGCCTAATATTTAAGTTTGAAATTTTTACTTTTAGGAAAATCTGGTTTGAAAAGAAAACCTTAATCTTTCTTATACGAAATTTTACATGAATTCTACCAATCAATTCAACATATTTGAAATCTACAAGTCAAGACCTTTAAAATGATACACTACAAATTGAGGTAAGGGAAAAGGTAAAAAAAAAAGGCTTAAAAATGCCCACTGGAGTCTGAAAATTGAACTATATTATAAAGAGATATACAGATATGGATAGCCCAGGCCAAGACCTTTGCAACGATATGTCACATAACCCACCCATACCTGTATAGAATATTGCCCCCCCTGCCCCCCACCTCCTATGTGCTGCTAGGGTATAATGGTCATCACTATTCGATTGACCATATCTTAGAATATCTTGACATCCGTAAGTCTTAACCCTCTAAAATCAACGGTTCGCCTAATATTTGAGTTTAAAATTTTTACTTTTAGAAATATCTGGTTTGAAAAAAAAAATGGTAATCCTTTCTTATACGAAATTTTACATCAGTTCTACCAATCAATTCAAGATATTTGAGGTCTACAAGTCAAGATCTATAAAATGATACACTACAAAGTGGGGGAAGGGAAAAAAAACCCCAAAAAGCTTATAAATGCCCCCCTGGAGTCTGAAAATTGAACTATATTATGAAGCGATATGCAGATATGGATAGCCCAGGCCAAGACCTTTGCAACGATATGTCACATGACCAACGCATACCTGTATTGAATATTGCCCCCCCTGCCCCCACCCCCTATGTGCTGCTAGGGTATAATGGTCATCACTATTTGATTGACCATATCTTAGAATATCTTGACATCCGTAAGTCTTAATCCTCTAAAATCAACGGTTCGCCTAATATTTGAGTTTGAAATTTTTACTTTTAGAAATATCTGGTTTGAAAAAAAAAAAAATGGTACTCCTTTCTTATACGAAATTTTACATCAGTTCTACCAATCAATTCAAGATATTTGAGGTCTACAAGTCAAGATCTATAAAATGATACACTACAAAGTGGGGGAAGGGAAAACCCCCCAAAAAAGCTTAAAAATGCCCCCTGGAGTCTGAAAATTGAACTATATTATGAAGCGATATGCAAATATGGATAGCCCAGGCCAAGACCTTTGCAACGATATGTCACATGACCCACCCCTACCTGTATTGAATATTGCCCCCCACCCCCTATGTGCTGCTAGGGTATAATGGTCATCACTATTCGATTGACCATATCTTAGAATATCTTGACATCCGTAAGTCTTAACCCTCTAAAATCAACGGTTCGCCTAATATTTGAGTTTGAAATTTTTACTTTTAGAAATATCTGGTTTGAAAAAAAAATTGGTAATCCTTTCTTATACGAAATTTTACATCAGTTCTACCAATCAATTCAAGATATTTGAGGTCTACAAGTCAAGATCTATAAAATGATACACTACAAAGTGGGGGAAGGGAAAACCCCCAAAAAAAGCTTAAAAATGCCCCCTGGAGTCTGAAAATTGAACTATATTATGAAGCGATATGCAGATATGGATAGCCCAGGCCAAGACCTTTGCAACGATATGTCACATGACCCACCCATACCTGTATTGAATATTGCCCCCCCTGCCCCCCCACCCCCTATGTGCTGCTAGGGTATAATGGTCATCACTATTCGATTGACCATACCTTAGAATATCTTGACATACTTAAGTCTTACCCCTCTAAAATCAACGGTTCGCCTAATATTTGAGTTTGAAATTTTTACTGCTACTATTAAAACAATAGAAAGGGAAAGATCGATTCAACCTGAAACGTAGATCGATTTCAAGCATATCAAAAAAGTAACAACACTACTTGTATCTAAAAATCGATTTCAAAATGCGATTTCAATTTTAGTAAATCAAAATAAAATCGATTCTGACATCGACATCGAAATCGACATCGATCTACTACACAAGGTTCTGTACTGATTCGATCTACTACAAAAGATCGATCTACTACTTGCATCCAAGATAGTCTTGCGATTTTGCATCTAGGCATTATCAGCTTGTAATGTGATTGGTCAGTGATTTTGCGTCTGTTTTTGACTCCAAAGGACTGGCAAGATTTTCGGCGGGGAAAAGGAAACTGTGAAGATAGAGGATTTAAATAGGGTAGACGGGAAAAGGTTTGGTTTATTTTATGACAGCCGATTATCAACACGAGGGATATAGGTACAAAGGACAGAAGATGTCCTCCGTGGGGGGAAGGGGGGGGCGAGGAAAGGAGAGAATCTTCTGCATTTTGATAGACTTCCTTTTTTTATTATATATATTATTATTATTATTATTATTTTGAAAAACTATAAAGAAGATAATTACAAAAAAAAGACAATTCCCATTAACTTATTTAAAAACGGGGGGGGGGGGGGAGATGGTTATGTAGATTATTAAACATGTTTACACACCCATATATAATTCTAGACATTATATGTTGCTTATTTTCTTTAAAAAAAAAAAAAAAAAAAAAAAAACTTTGCTTTTTTTTTTCTTTGTTTGTATGATGTTATTTAAAAAAAATAATAATAACCTAATGCTTACAAAATTCGAATATATTGTTAAATATAACACATTTTACTGTTTTTATAAATTGTCTGTCTTTCAGTCTGTCTATTTGTTTGTCTCTTACAAAATTTTGTGGGCGCTCTATCTCAAGAACTAATGCTTGGAACCTCTTGAAACTTTAGATTCAGCTAGACTTTCATATAAATTGGTGCTGATTACTTATGGTAAAAATCGCTCTACAGGTGGCGCTGTTATGTTGTATTTTTCATGATTACTGCAAGATAGATACCTCAAGAACTAATGCACGTATTTTTGCCAAACTTCAGATTCGGTTTGATATTAACGTAAATTGTTGATGATTAAGTTTTGATTTAAATCTAACGGCAGGTGACGCTGCATTTTTCCTGATTTTTGCGATAATTGCATCTCAGAAACTAATTCAGAAAATTTCATCAAACTTCACATTCATAAGTTTGGTGCTTATTAGGTTTCAGTGTAAATAACTATGCAGGAGACGTTGCTTTGCTGCTTTTATCAGCAGTATTGAATTCAGATATTTTTCACTGGGAGGGATTTTTATGTCTCCTTGAAGGGGCATTCTATCCTTCAGAGAAGGGGGGGGGGGGATTCTTGTACATGAAGCTTCAATATTTTCGTGAGGCATTTCAAAGTTCCGGGGCGGAGATGTTCCTCTTCGGGCTGACCCCTGAATTCAACCGCTTTTTCAGGATCTACAAGATTTTATTGATCATATCTCAAGAGTTCCTGAACGGAATTTCATCAAACTTAATAGTCTCTTAGATATTATCATACGTTGTTCCTGATTAGGTTTTTGTGTAAGTTATATAATACTGCTCTGCTATACTGCATTTTTCACGATATTAGTGATATCTTAGAAATTATGCATGGAATTTAATCAAATTTCATATTCGGTTAAACTTTCACATAAATAGATTCTTATTACGCTTGTTTTATTAGGCTTGAGTGCAGTGTTCTCGCTGTCGCTCGCCAATGCGCCAAATTGCGACTAAATTCTTCGTTTGGCGAGTAAATTAGCGATTAGATTCGCCAAATTGCTAGTGCTCAATTTTTGGTTTTTCTTTTTCGTTTTTCATACATATTCATATATATTTAATCTGTATATGTTTTTTTTATATTTGTAGCGGATAGTTGAAATTAGATTAATAACAATTGCTGTCACAGTTATAAAAACTTGGTTTATTTTAGAACACATTGAAAAAAAAAATACATTAAAGGATTAACAATTTTTTTTTCTTTTTTTTTTTTTTTTTTGTTTTTTTTTTTTGTGCTACATGGCGAATTTATTTTGCTAATACTTTTCTCATTTGGCGAATGTTTTTTATTTTTAATTAGCCAAATTACTAACGTTGGTCAAATGCCAGCGAGAACACTGCTTGAGTGTATACTGCACAACTGGTGTCGCTGTGATGCTCTTTGAATTGCATACATTTCGGTTACAGACATCTAGCGGGGGTGGACCGAAATTCAGCGATTTGTTTGGAAAACGCAATGCTTTCTTTTAAAATGTTCATACTTCAACCTATACTTTTTATATCTTCATGATGGGTATAAATAATTTAAATTTGACATTGACAATGTGTTAGTGCTTTTAGAAGTTTTATCATGTATGAGATAGAAGACTTTTTGAGATTGGCACATCCGACTGCTTTATCTTCAACTTTTGAAGCAAAATAAAAATAATATCTTCTGAGAAATCGATTAAAAATTTTATAGTATCGATTAAATCGAGTTGACCATAATATCGATTAAATCGATTTAAAAAATCGAAATCGCCCATCACTAGTATCAGTCTCTGATGACTAATGTGGCACTTAATGTGTTAAATACTCTATTGCAACTCTACCCAATCTTTTCTCAGGTCAAGTTCTCAGTATAAACATAAACAAACAAGCTCCAACTGGAAGATATCAGTCGAGCTTCTGATTCAATGAAGGGCATTTGGATTTCTTCATCATTATTAACAAATTTGAATCATTTTACATTATTTTTTTAAGGTATTTTTATGAATATTTCAAAATTTAAAGAAAGTGTGACAAGTATATGATTTTCAATGAAATTTTGCTTAAATAAATGTATGTTTAAGTTGTTTTCCACCGCATGAGTGCCTTAAATGGCGGTTTATTGCTTTTTTTGACGATCATGAAAATGCTACATTAGCAATGTTTTTGCTTTGAAACTACGAAGGATAATATAACATAAACAGAAACGTTACTTATCTTATATATACTATAAATGTGAAAATGTGTCCGAAAATTGGAATGAATTTGGCATCAAAACAAATAGATTAAAGTCGTTGAATCTTTGCATACAGATAAGTTAAAGCCCGGAAATGAACATAGGCTAATCTTTGATTTATTCAAATATTTTCCTTAATAATTCAAAATTTCATTATTTTTCATACAGAATCAATAGGCATTTTTTAATTAAAATTTAACCATTTTCCTTTCCTGTTGCCAATAAAATAGAAACCTAAAATGATAATTTCTCAGCGGCAATAAATTTTAAATTGAGCAATTTCCATGCAAAAAGATGAAAAAGAAATAAAAGAAGAGAAAATAAATATGACGTCATATTTGAAATAGAAATAAGAATATTTTCTGTTATATAATAAACATGTATATTTCATTAACAAGAATTTTTCTGTCTCAAATGGCGACATAATTAGAAGTAAAAAAAATGAAAAATAATATTTTCAATGAAATATTTCGCTTGGAAAAATGTAACGTCATAGTTGAAATAAAACGGGTACTTTATAATAGTCGTTAAAAATACAAGAGGCATGATTATCAGTAGCTAATCAATCTAAATAAATAATGACGTCATATTTAAAATGAATGAGAAATATTTTTTACTTATACTAATTAATAAGTTATAAGTTACTTACAAATGAAAATTTTTATTCAAAACTCATAATTATCAATGGAAGAAATTTTTTGTCTCGAAAAGACTGAAAATAAAACTACTGATTAATGTATTTTTGACTCTATTTTTAACATTTACCAACAAAATAAATCTAACTTTCGTAAATTTCATGGCAATCCGAGTAGCCATGAAAGTTTTGGATTTTATTAACATTTACCTTAGCACGAATACCTATTGAAAATAAAGTTTCTACCATGATTAGTTTATTTATGGGAATAGTCAAAATTTTTCTTTACATTACGGCATTATCGGGAAAAATCGTTTCAATTGAATTTTAACAATGTTATACCCTGTGAAACATATTCATATTTACATGCATCAACAAAATGCGCTAAAATATGCATTTTGTAAAGTATGCAGTGAAAAGGACACTTATTATTCATTTAAACGGTCACACAGAAGAATGTTATTGCATAAGAATAAAGACACGAACAGTTTGCGACACATTTTAATTATGGTAAACGATTTCATGTATAATCAAATTGATATACATTTCTGAGGCTTAATATGAGTTATTTCATGCATAATACAAAGTGTGTAGCATTTAGAGGGACACCCAAAAGATTTTAAATAGTATATATTCAATCCAAAGTATTGTATATGATGAATGATGACTGTTGTATGGATGAAATGCATTTTGAATTATGATATGTGCTTTTAAGTTTCACTAAATGAATGCATATTAAATGGTGTGTATAAATGCTGATATTTACACAATTTAGATATACAGGGTTACACAAAAGATCTTGGAAAGTTTATTGAATATGAGCATAATTTATTTAAAAGTGGTTTTTAAATAAAATATGCATTTTTATTTTGAACTGCATTCAGTAAACTAAGAAATGTTTGTAGAGTATATTGCTAAAATGATATACAGGGTCATGCAAAGAACTGGATACATGATTGTCTTTGGATGATAATTTCTGAAAATGTAATTTAAGTAGTAATAAGGAATATTTTTGTTTGAATTGAAGTTTACAAAACTACTTTTGTATATTAAAGGTACTAGGTAAACTACAGGACTGAACAAAAGTATTCAAGAATGTTTCTATCTATTAATATAAGTAGCTGAAAGAAAAATTTAAACCAACAAAAAAATCAGCAAAAAAGGATCATCAGAAGATTTTTACAGTAAATTGCGATAAAAAGTTAATTACACATGCTTTTAACCAACGAATTCTTTTGTTTGATTGAATAATTAAATTCTTCTTTAAATGTTTGTGAACGAATTTACGGATATCAGCTGGTCTATACATAAGTGTAAATCTAATCTATCAGTTATTGTATTTTTTATTTATAACATATTAAATCTGTTTTCCGTTTCATTTTTACACTTAAAAGTTACACAGATTTTGGAAGTTAATGATTGTTATGAAAAATAGTACAATGATTAATAAACTTAAACTGTAAACTTACATTTATTATATTAAGCTTAATGATTGATATTAAACTTTTGTATTATAATATTGGTACATTTATTAAATCATTTGAATACAAAATTTTTGTAAATTTTAAATTAGTAAGTCAAAATATATTTTAAAGATTTAAATAGCAAAATATGTGGTAATAAGTATTTTATTTCCAATATTTTAGCAATAAATTATAAAACATTTAGACTAATGAAAAATGGAAAAATAAATTCATTCATCTACATGAAACTATTCCTTTGTTCTTCAATGACATCAAATTAAAGATAAACTTAAAGATTCTAAGAATAAGGTTATACACCATTGTACATGCTCCAGTTAATCAGTTACATGTGTCCCTGAATTTGAAAATGGTAAATGTTTACTATGTTGAAACAAAATGTAGTTACAAGTTTCTTACTGCATCTTTATATACATCTTTAAGGGGGCTCAGGGATTGAAAACTTTTCAAAAAATCGATTTTTTTTATGATCTAGTTTGATTATCCAATTAATTCTTAACTCAGTGCAAAAAACCGTATAAAAATATTAGCATTTTTAATGGAGTTATATGCATTTATGTATCAATACTTACATAGCCGCATCCATATAATTTCAACTTTAAGTCGTGTTTTCTCAAAACTTGGTTTTTGACGACTAACACCAAGATTTAAAAAAAACTATTTGATGTAATGGCTTAATTTTTTTTTTGCATGCATATAACATCATAATCTAGATTATGAATTAAGGATATAACTATCACTTAATAAAACAGTATTAAAAAATCTCTCAAAGTTGAAAATTTAAAAAAACCCTAAAAGATACAACATTTTTTCCATTAAAAATACTCAAAATATTAAACTATCTAAAATATATTAATTCATAATCTAGATAATGATGTTATATGCATGCAAAAAAAAAATTAAGCCATTCCATCAAATAGTTTTTATAAAAATCTTGGTGTTAGTCGTCAAAAACCAAGTTTTGAGATAACGCGATTTAAAGTTGAAATTATATCGATGCGGCTATGAAAGTGTTGATACATAAATGCTTATAACTCCGTTAAAAATGCAAATATTTTTATGCAGTTTTTTGCATTGAGTTAAGAATTAAATGATTAATCAAATTAGATCATAAAAAAAAATCTATTTTTTGAAAAGTTTTCAATCCCTGAGCCCCCTTAAGTCCTTTTATTCCATAAAACTATGTTTTAAATTTTTAATTGGACATAATGATGTTTTAAGATATGTTTATAATTCAAAGTTTTGTGAAATTATTTTGAAAAAGCAGAGTTTTTCACATAAAATTAACTAGATCCTAAAGTTTGTAAGGCTATTTTCACAGTCTATTAACTATTGGTTCTGACAGATGTATATGTCACCACAATTTTTCAGGAGCAAGGGTAAGCAAAATTTTTAAATGGAGGGCCAAAATCACAGTCCAATGAAATCCAAACACCTCATTGGTCATTGAGTCGCGTCCCTTTCAGAGAACAATCTCTTAATGGTAGGCGAAATGTCCCTTACTCCCTTTTTTCGAAAAAAAAATCGTAGCGTCAACTTTGATGTAAATCTTATCTGTTTGCATTTATAATCTATTTTTCACTCTCATTTTATATAATGTCATCAAAATATCTTAATTGAGTTAATTTCGATGGTCTATCTTAAATAAATACAGACGGTAACAATTGCTTCAAAATTACTTTACCCCTTACTCTTTTTCAAATGGAGAAACACATTCGTGATTTTCACCTATACCACCCGACCAATGAGGTCGCTGGATCATACCTGACTGTGATTTTGGCCCTCCATTTTAGAATTTCGCCAAGGGCAAGACTTCTTGTTGATCCAGTTTTTTAGCTCACTGGCTATCAAAGCCTAAGGCACGCCACACACCAATGAAACATGCGTCAAAAATCGTGCAACATGACGCAGTCAAACCGGTTTTTCCTTTGTTATCAGGGTGAAATTGTCGTATGTCGCACGTTTTTTCGTCCAATGTCTCACTGGTGTGTGGCGTGCCTAAGAGCTTATGTGACCAAACATTCTGTACGTGCGTAATGTGGTAACTCAAGACAGAAACGGATTAACTACCACCCAGGCCCCTAGGCTTGACTTTCTGAGGGCCCCCTTTCACTCCTTCAAAGTGGTTTATACTGGAAAAATTAAAACACATGCTTGCTTCATTAACTCATAAATCATTGATGATTAAAATATAAAAGATTACAACAAAAAATTTCGCACATCTTTTGTCTTTTCTATTAATGTCCGACAGTGTAAAAGAATATTTTCTTGTTCTTTATATAAGGAAAATTTTAGCACCGGGACCCCTTTTCTTCTGGCTTCAGCCTAATGGGTAATCCGCCTCTGACTCAAGATAAAAATATCAGATAAACTTGAAATTTTAGATATACAGTTGGCAAAAAAAGTATTTGTACACTTCATTTTTTTTTTTTTTTTTAATGAAATTAAACAAAATATTTACTCAAAAAATACTGTAGTACATTAATTTAATGCATTATAATATTATAGAAGCAAAAACAAAATTAAACGAATCGATTTTTTACATTATAATAAACAAATATACAAAAATATAATGCAAAAAAAGTATTTGTACACTATATTAATGTAATATAATTAATGAAAATATAGTAAAATGATACAAATTATTATTTTGTGCGAATTCATTTAGCGTTTAGGACTACTTCTAGATGGTGTGACATAGATTCCACCAACTTTTTTGTAGCGGTCTGGTTAATGTTATTCCATGACACAATAACAGCTTCTTTAAAACTGTTTTTTACTGATACATAATTTTTTTTTCGGATTTTTGCATCCAATAGCATTTGCAAATTTTCTATTGGATTCAAGTCTAGAGATTTTAGAGGAGTTACCAGTCGTCTTCGAGTATTGTCGTAATCATGTGCTGGTGATCACAGCAGTATGCTTTGGTCGTTATCCTGCATAAAGTGAAAAGCTTCCTCTATGTATAATTTCTTGGCACAGTTTAATAAATTATGGCGCGACACATCAATGTATGTTAAACCTGTCCTGCCATTGTCAATAAATTTTAAATGCCCTGCTCCATTAGAAGCTATACACCCCAAAACTATAATATTCCCCCCAACATGCTTGATAGTTTGAAGTATACATTTTGGATCCAGAACAGTTTTATTTTTACGCCAATTTTTTCAAATGCTTGATGGTAAGAAAATTCCGAATTTTCCCTCATCAGAAAAAATTACTGTTTTCCAAAAATCCAATGATTTACTTCTGTATGCGAAAGAGAATACTATGCGTTTTCGCCTATTTGTTTCGCTGATGAATGGATTTTTCCTTGAGGTTCTTCCTTTTAAATCTGCATTGAGAAGAATATTTTTTATTGTTTGAGGTATTCCTCTGATGCGAGAAGATGTTGCAAGGTCTCCAGCAAATTTTTGAACCGAACGCATAGGATTTTTTAAAGCTTTTTTAACAACACTCCCTTTTACCCTCATTGTTAGTTTGCTAAGAAGTCCTCGTTTTCATTGAATTTCGATGCTTTTAATTTATTCATAGTTTCTCACTATACATCCAATAGTTGTAAATGGTAATTTAATAGCTTTTACAAATTCTTGTTGCGAATTTAAATTTTTATTATGCTCAATCATAGGATTTCATATATCTAGAGGTGCCTCTCTAGTTTTAGGTTCTATACTCAATTACTTAAAGAGCAAATTAGATTAAATGTCAGACAAATATAATATGAACTTAAAAATTATTAACAGCTTCTGTAAAAGTAGTCCTTTGAACCATAAACACAATAAAACACAGTACATATCAGGATGGAGAAATGTACAAATACTTTTTTTGCAAGAAATTTTTAAACTTTTCCTATTAGAAAATTATTTTACATCTTTATCGAAATTTTCTGTTGTGTAATTTAAAATGGACGGTAAGCAGACTGTATTAAAATTATTTTTGACAAAATATCTGTTTTTATTTAGTTAAAAATGAAAATTTTTAGAGTGTACAAATACTTTTTTTGCCAACTGTATGTATATTTTGATAAGGCACTTCCCTGATTAGTTTATGTTCACTCAATATGTATCAGAAAGGGAATGGGGCTAATGCCCCTCTACTTAATTTATATAAATGGGTTTTTCATACAGAATTATCAGTTTTCTTTCAAAAGTTAGATATAAGATCATTCCAGTGAGACACCTCCATGATTAGTATTAGGTATTCATTGGATTAGAACAAAGAGGGAGAATGGGGGGGGGGACATGCCCCTCCCCTTAATTGATATAAATGGGTTTTTCTTGCAGGATTATCAGTTTTTATTCAAAATTTAGATATAGGATCATTCTGATGAGGTGCCTCTTTGATTAGAATTAAGTGTTCATTGGATATGTATAGCGAGAAGCAGGAGGGAGTCTAATGCCTCTCTCCTTAATAGATATAAATGGGTTTTTCGTGCAGATTTATCAATTTTGTTGAAAATTTAGATATAGCATCATTCTGATGAGGCACCTCCATAACTAGTATTGAGTGTTCCTTGGATAAGTATAAAGAATGGGAATGGGGGGGTGGGGGGGCTAATGCCACTCCGCTTGATTTATATAAATGGGGTTTTTTTTACAGAATTTATCAGATTTCATTGAAATTTTGTACATAGCATCATTCTGATGAGAACAACTCCATGATTTGTTTTGAGAGTTCATTGGCAAGTCTAACAAGGAAAAAATGGGAGGTAACTGTCCTTAATTTAGGTTAATGTGTTTTTCACACAGAATTTATTGATTGGCTTCAAATTTTAGATGTAGGTTCATTCTGATAAGGCACTTCCTCGATTGGTTTTGGGAATTCATTGGATAAGTATAAATGGGAAATCAGTGGGATTACCCCTCTAAATTTAGATAGTTTTTTTTTTTTTGCAGAAAAGTTTCCAAGCATTATTAATACATTCAATTGATGCTGGTTTTATTTGAGTTTCATTTTTGCCTCATGTTGGTGGCTCGTTGAAAATATTCCATCATGTGCTGCATTTGTAGCCTAACTTATAGTGAGAACACAGGGTAAGGAATTTCTTGCATTTTTTTAAAAAATCTCCTTACTCCGAGTGAGAAATTCTAGGCTGAGTATCGTTCCATGTAGTTTAGTCAGTAGAATGTCAGTTGCTATGCTGACCTGGTTCATGAAACTGCATGGGGACTTTTTCAGTTGGTTGGCATTTGTGCCACTTAAAATAATTTTTTTTTTTTTTTCCATATACATGAAATTTAGATAAAATCGTCTTACAGTGAGAAAATCCAAGTATAAAACTAACAAAAAGGTTAAAGAACTTTAATCTACAATCAAAATAGAAAATGTAAATACAATACCAACGCTGTTAGAATTCAACATTAGTTCTATGCAAATTATTAAAATGCAAATAAGAAATTTAAAAAAAAAAAAAAAATGCTCACATAGGTTTAACAATTACGTTCTAGTTTCTTCATGTGATGACTACTGTAGTCTCACACTCGTACACTAATGTGAAACATACAGAAGCATTTTTTTTTTTTTTTTTTTTTCAGAATTCTTGCTTAAATTATTTTTATATATATACATACATGATACTTGAGGTTGATGTCTAACTTGTGCATTTTGGATTTTTTAAACTTTGGTTGTATTGCTTTAATATGAGCATACTTTAAATTTCAGAATCATTTCGAAACTATTTTCCAAAAATGAAAGCATCCGGTTATAAAAGAGAAAAATGTTTCCAAACTCAAAAAAGTATAAATATAGAATATTAAATATTGATCACAAGCGCCTCATGAATATATATATATATATTTGTGAAGAACACTCTCATATTTTTTACCACAAAGTGACTAATGTAGTAACTTAATTCATAGCTCTGCAATTTTAAATGCTTCAATTGTAATAAAACTGTTGCCATAAAATCTTTGAAAAGGAAATTTGTCTGAAATATAATTCAGTCTTGAATGAAAAAATTCTATATTTTTGTCGGAGAAAATATGAACAATTATACCTGCTACTGCTAAGATGGAAACCTGTATAAAGCTGAATATTTTAAATTTCTTTTTTTTTTTTTTTATTCCATTTTCAAGATTTTATGAATCAATATTTAGAAAAGTATTTTAATTTTCAAAATAGTTTGCTATTAGAAACTTAGTAAATTGTTCTTTGTAAAGGAGAGGAGGGAGAGGCAAAACTATGTTCGCCTTAGGTGCAAATTATCACTGTTTAAAAAACTTTATATCAACTGACATTTTAAAGAAATGGTTATTTAAAAAGTAACAAATTATTTTGATATTTTCATTCAACTTCAATTCACAGACATCAAAAATTGCACAAAATAGCATGTATCTTCAACTCTATATGTTTTTGCGAATTCTTTCATTTAAAAGTATAAATTTAGACCAAATGGAATTAAAAATATAAAATCATTCTAATTTGAGGTTCATACATCACAGATCTGGGTTATGCTGCATGGGTCAGCTAGTTATTTTATATCTTAGCCATTTTGTTATTAAAAGTAAATAAATAATTAAAAACAATTCTTGCACTATGGTTTACATGATAAACAAGTAAATATTTGAAATGACATTTATAATAAAAATATATTCACATGAAAACAGCAAATTTTTTAATAAATTTCTTTTATTTGAAAGTACAAATTACAGAAACAAAATTTCTTTATGTTATAAATATTATTACAGAACAAATTTATTATTGAATACTATAATGATTACTACATATTAAATAAAACAATCTATTACAATGACATATGATGATGACACTATGCTTTGCAGAAAATTTTATTGATCTGCAGAAACAGGTATTTAAATTTTAATCCAAAAGAAATATCTGTAAACATAAACTATGTAAATTATGAACTATTAAGGCAGTATTTTGTAAAGAAGCAGTATAATTAATGTTCAGTTGGTATGATCAAGAAGTACTAACATCAAGTCTGAAAAGAATGTTTCTTGATATACCTATTAAAAAAAAAAAAAAAAAAAAAAAAAATCAGTCCATTAATAGAATTAAACTGTACATAAATTAAAAAATCAAAATATATTAAATTTATATATAAATATTTAGTGAGACAAAAAGAAAAATGTCTCATTCAAACTGAAAGAATATATTAGCAGATTTGAAGACATCAGAAATACAATAACTTACACTCATGTTCTATTAAAAAGAAAATCTTTATTGCTTATGCATCAAAATTTCTGAAAGCTTTGTAATGTATTTAGAGCACTGTATTTACTATTTAGAAATAAGAAAAACATTGTGTGGGCAGAATATAGGCAAGCAGAATAGCTTTCAGGAAAGTCAAAACTGATATTACAGTCACACTTGTCTATGTTGAAAATCTGCATATGTTGAATTTTTCCAAACCTGCTTATCTTGAATTTTTGGAATAAATACTACTTTTCAATTCAAGATCTGATCTTTTTTATTTTTAAAAAACAATCCCATTACAACCACAATAAATGTTTGTAACTCACTAGTTCTCATTTCCGTTCTCATTTCCATTCTCATTATTGTTACTTGAGGCTGATGTAACCAAAATTCCCCTTCCCCCCCCCCCCTTCAGATTTTTTCCCTTTGAAGGCTTTTTTAATTTTGGAACAAGTTCTGAAACAAAATTTTCTTCTGAAAAACCATCTTAAAACAAAATAGTACAACAATATCCAATTCGACATTGATCTCAAATAACCTATGCAAAACAGATAAAAATATACAAATGCAAATGAGAAATTTGTAAAAAGAAAACTGTCATTGATTTAATATTATTTTGAAACCATTTTTGTGTAAGAGTTAAAGTACTCTTAAGTTTATTATACAGTGTTATGAAACAGAATTCCATTAAGAAGGGAAATAAATTTAAATAATAACATTTACTTTACAAGTTTTCAAAAAAAAGAAAGAAAAAGAAATTATTTCTGTTTATCATTAATTATTTAAATAGATTCATAAATTTAGAGTATAATTTAAAAACACCTGTGCTACAAAGATAATATTGCAACATTATTTTTGTGTAAACAAATTATTACAAAAAAAAAAAAAAAAAAAAAAAAAAAAATGCTTTTAACTGTAGGATTAAGAGGCTACTTCATTCAAATGAAAAGACACTTTCTAATACTAATCCTGTGGAAGAAGTCAAATATTCCACACTATATCTTTTTTCATAACTCAATCCACCCTCTTAAAAGTGAACTTTTATCTCCAGTGATGATTATAGCATGTCATACAATTTAAATTAATATTTTGATATTAACCTTTCGCCGGGCACACAAATTTTCATCACATGAGCCGGCGCGCATTGCAAATTGTACAACAGGTGAAAAAGAATAAATCATTGCTGTTTTATTTTAATTTTACAAATCATTTAACTTACAAATATCATAAGTTATCTCTGATCACAATTTATGAAAATATTCCACAAAACACTTATTTTAATATAAATATTAAAGCAGACGTTTAGATATATAAAAAGTTTCTTACAACTACAATCACAAAGAATAAAAACTAATAAGGAATTACTAAACAATAATTAAAGGTGTTCTTAACTGCTTTGCTCAACAAGTGCAAAACATTTTGACACAAACTCATTTTTTAACAGAAAGCTATAAACTTGGAATACCTAACTATGGAAGCGATTTTGAATGGAACTTAGTTTTCTATTTTATGATAATTAAATTATCTATCCAGTTTTAAGCTATTTTGATCACATGATCACCCGCTTTTCGACCATTTTTTCTGCTTTCGTTGGGAAATGGGCTCAAAAACGTCAACTTTGAAGACTTGTTATGAAAAGTCTATTGTGAATTAAAGAGTTGAGTGCAACTAGACAGTTTCTGAATAACAACACCTGTTAGTATCATGCATTTCTGAATAAAAATAAATTAAAGCATGTCACAAAGTTGCCCTTTTTGATTTAAGAACACCCTTAAATAATTTCGGATTTACAGAATTAGTCATATTTCATCTATATTAGTTGCTTCACGTATCAAGCATAAAATTTGCTTATTTGAAGGCAGTTTGCAGATAAAACTTGCACATTTCATGCACTGTTAACAGATTGAAATGACAGTTGCAACTAATTGCGCAATTTGAAATAGAAAAAAATTTCAGAAAGTGGAAAAAGAGAATCCAATAAATGAATATAAATGGTTATTAACATCCTCTACTGCTTGAATTTTGTTTTAAAGAAGAAAGTGAACGTTATACTTTTTACAACGGGCACCCAACGGAAGATTAAGTTCATTTGAGATTAGGAAAGTTATATTGAATGTACAATTTTAGATACCCATATTAAAATGTTTTTGTTTTTCAGTAAATAGCTTAATTTTATGCTGGTGTCTGAAAGATTTCATCCATTAGAAATATTTGCATGTAACTGTAAAAGTCTTTGCAATATTTTAAATGCCACATTAGAATTGATTGCTTAAAAAAGTTAACACACTTAACTGATGAATAACAATGCATATGATATACATTCAAGCACATTTAAACAAATCTAGTCATTTAGTTCATCAAACATTTAGTCAATCAATAGTCATACCAAGAAATTTCAATTTTCCAAAAAACTAAATTATGTTTTAAAAGTTTTGATGCTTTAGAAATTATATACTGAAACTTTAAGCAAAAAATTGACAGAAAAATAAACATCAAATGATAAAAGAATACTTGCAGTTTTATGTTATACATTACTAAGTGATTTAAAAATAGTAGTTTAATTAGTTTCAACAGAACTTTTATTTGAAAAGTTATCATTAATAACAATGTACATGATTTCATGAGCATTTTACATAACAAATAGAATTATTTCATTACCACAAATATAATTACCTGTTCATAAAACAAAGAAAAATTAATTTCTTGTAAACACCAACTTTACATGTTTGTGCCTATGTTTGAAACATTAAACAAGAAATTTTAAATATGTACATAATTCAATTTTATACATCTTATAATTGAATGACATATTTTTTGTCTTTTTTCATATAATTATTCTTAAATTTATAAGAATAAAATAAAAAATAAATAACATATTGTCAGCAAAACCTTGCATTTTAAAAGGACAAATTTCACAGCTTTTCTACTTTCAAATTTGTAAACAAACCAATGCCACCAAGCATAAAAGCCAAAAGTAAGGGTTAACATAATGCATTTTACTCTTATTAAAATATATATGCAGATTTATTCTGATATATATGTACGTATATATATATAAGTATTTGCATTTTAATGACTTACCAAAAAAGAAATATAAATTGAAGAGCAAGTTGTTTCTTGCCAATTTTCACGACAAATGATTCTCATTGAAGGCTCTTCATTCAGGACTCTGGAAATTTAAAAAATTCGATTAGTAAAAGAAGGTATTTTTCTCTTCTTCATATTGTATTCAACAGCAACACAACTTCTGCTCTTTTTTAAAATGAATTAACAGCTCATATTCAATTGCCACTAAAAAACTAAATTTACTCGTAAATAGAGTATGGCTGGAAGTACAAGTACAGCCGACTACTACTTCGCATGACTTTTATATAGAATTTGGTCTGTAAACAGATACCATTCTATGGGAGGGATTTCTGTGGCTCTGGGGGAGGGGACAGGGGGTACATTATATATTTTTGAAAGGAAATGGCACCTTTTCACTACTGAAAGCACAAAATCTAAAATCTTCTAGGGGGGGGGGGGGTTACTCCATTGTTCTGACCATCCTCTGAATTCAACGCTGTACAACACAGTTGGCTATTTTTAAATACAAATTCTTTTAATTAAAAAACATTTAATAAATGAATTTTTTAAATGAAAATAAATTTTTATTGAATTTAATAGAAATAAACCTGCAGCTACTTTGAAAATCCAAAAATTGAATAAAAGCACAATATTTTTATTTGAAGAGATTAATGTTCTACAAATGATTAAAGGTTAAGATTAATATTAAAGATTGATACCACTACTCAATGCATCGTCAAATTGAGTATCAAGTATTTTTTGTTTTTTAATATTTAAAGTATTATTGCAGTTTCACAGTCAGTTGGCACATTTTATCACATAATAAACAAAATTTTTTATATTTGTAAATAACTCGTATACAATTGTAATACTAAGAATTTTTGACGGCCAAATACAGTGTCTCACATAAGTGATGGGACACTTGTGCTTTACAAAAGGAAACTAATCAAATAAATTAAACATGTACACATTTTTTTGTGGGTGTGTTTCATACTTAAATTTAGTAAAAATTATTACATAACATACATTTAGTCAAAATATTAAAATATTAATTTAATAAAAATACAAATGTTTAGAACGGAGCAAAAAATAGCTCACATAAGTGATGGGACACCATTATATATGCAACAAAAATCGTCTGAAATAAGCAATAAAAATATTTTTGGGGGTTTTATTTTTACTTAAAAGCAATTGGCAATCATTTATAAAATTGTCTGCAGTATTTCTCTCCAGTTTGTTTTAGAATTTTTGTGTTTATTAGCTCTGTGTAGCCATGAATGCTAAACGAAAAGAAACTTTGCCTGAAATTTGAAAATTAGTTATTAATTTGCATATTGAACATGGAAAATCTATTAGAAAAACTGCTGAAACAGTTAACTTGAGTCGTTCAACAGTTTTCAATATCATTAAACGATATAAAAAGAATCATATGATTCAGGATAAAAGCAGACCTGGCCGACCATCAAAGCTATCCAATGGAATAAAGTGAATTATCGTTCGAAATATTAAAATAAATCCAAGAAATAGTGCTTCAAAAGTTGCTGCTGATTTACAAGCATTATGTGGAATAATTGTTGAGACTATTAGAAGGGTAATTCGATCTGCTGGATATCACGGTACAGTAGCCAGGAAAAAATTCTTCGTAAGTGAAAAGAATAGAACACTCAGAGTAGCTTTCGCAAAATCCAACATAAATAAAAATTCTGATTACTGGAATAAAGTTATATTTGTTGATGAGAGTAAATTTAACATATTTGGTTCTGACGGTAGAATCTTGGTGTGGAGAAAACCCAGGGAATAACTTCGCAAACAGAACTTGGTACCAACAGTAAAACATGGTGGAGGAGGAGTAATGGTATGGGGGTGTATGTCGTCCGCTGGAATTGGTAATCTTGTTTTTATTGACAGTATAATGGATCAGTACAAGTATATTGATATTTTAAAGCAAAATTTGAAATCTTCAGCACGAAAATTGAACCTTCATAACGATTTTAAATTCTACCAGGACAATGACCCCAAGCACACTGCTCTGAACGTTAGACTCTGGCTGCTATATAACTGTCCTGAAATAATAAAAACACCACCACGATCTCCAGACTTAAATCCCATAGAGAATATTTGGCAAGAATTGGAATCAAGAATTCGCAAACACCATTTCTTCAAAACAACAACTAAAATCGGTGCTTCAAGAAGAATGGGGTTAAATCACTCCAGAAATCACAAAAAAAATTAGCCGAATCCATCCCAAAAAGATTAAATCATGTTTTAAAAGTAAAAGAAAATCCAACAAAATATTAAAACCTTTTAAAAAATAAAATTTTTGGATAAATATTTGATGGAAAAGTAAGTGTCCCATCACTTATGTGAGCCATTTTTTGCTCCGTTCTGAACAATTGTATTTTTACTAAATTAATATTTTAATATTTTGACAAAATGTATGTTACGTAATAATTGTTATTAACTTTAAATATGAAACACACTCAAAAAAATTTTGCACATGTTTGTTTATTTATTTTATTGCAGTTTCTTTTTATAAAGCACAAGTGTCCCATCACTTTTGTGAGACACTGTATCTGCAAAAGGATAATGAAAGAATGCCTTACTAATTTATTAATTTGTAATTAAGTTCTGCAAATATTAAAATGCAGGTTGTAGTGCTGACGTTAGAAATATATCTATGTACATAATTTTTATAACTTTCGCCTATCAAAAAATGAGGAAAAAATAGATTACAAAAATAAATTTTTGCATACATGAACCAAGTTCAATTAAATAATAATAAATAACAATTCATTTAGTTAAAGAAAAAAAAAACTTGCATTTTAACAAGTTTAAAACAGTTTATTTTTAAAGCAATCATTAAATTTAAATCTACAGATATTCTATTGGATAATATTGAGATTTAATATTTTATAATTAAAGCAATTTTATGATAAACCGAAACAAAATAAGACTGAATTAACTCCAATCAGCTACTATGAAACAAATGATTTGCTACCTTTGATTTAACAGTTCATTATACTAACGTCCGTTTAAATTAAATGTTTGGCACATAAAAACTTGATTTAAACAACTGATTCTAATACATAGCAATTTTATGAACTATAATTTCATCTTTTTTCAAGTTAGATTAACAAAAAAAATAGGTAGAGAAGTTTAGTTTAACGGTAGCAACTGTAACATAATAAAATAATTTACAAAATTTTAAATAACTTTAAAAAAAATTCTACTTTTTTTTTAAAAAAATCTAATTTTTATGCAAAAAGGTAACAAAAAAAGCATATTAACAAAAGTAACACTATATTTTTATCATTGGAAAATGTTTTTTTGTAACACTCACTTACTTTACGAAAAAATAAAAAAAAATTATGAAAAATAAAGTATTCTTTTGAAAAAAGGACTTAAATGAAACAGGGAAGAATAATACTTAATGATCCGCAATGAAAATTATACTAATAAAGGCATTTTCTTAGGTAAATTAAAATATAAAACATATACAAAACTCCATTATAAACTTAATTTTTTCCGTACGTCAGCTGCAAGGAGCTTAAACCATGGAGAAGCCGTTGTTCCGCGTTTTTGAAGCTAATGACCACGCCCCCTCATACACCCAAAACATTGGATCTCCTAATAGGAAACTGTGTAAATTTTCAAATTCAAAAGCGCCTTATATAAATATTTTTTCTCATTTTCCGTATTTTTCTTTAGTATAATCTAAAGCTATAGCTTTAAGCATAACTTTTATTTTTGTTCTAAGATGTTTTCACTCTTTATTTTTTAAATAATCAATATTCTTTTAAGCAAGTGTTGGTGGTTGGACGCAGATCGTAACTGAAAAATCGGTATTTTGATTGTGTTTTTACTTTCGCTGTCATTTTCTTTTCTTTTTTTTTGTACTGGTATAAATGTTTAAAATTATTTTATTATACTGTGGTGTATTTTAGCGAAATTATGACGGGTTGTTCAGCTTTTGGATGTACTAACCGGGTAGACAAACCCTTACCTAACATCTCATTTCATAAGTAAGTTCAATTTTAATATCTGTTATTGTAACCGTTATACTTTATGCTTATTGTCTGAATATGTTACAGAAAGTCGTAGTACGTTTGCCATGCCAAAATAAAATGAATATTAGAAAACAAATTTGAAACTATAAATGTGTGTAATAAGTTTTAAGTGGATATAATCCACTTTTACATGTATAACATCAGTTTGCTTGGTTTTATCCATTATTATTATTATTATTCTCTTATATATACTGTACTTCAGTTAACAATTAAGTGGAGATAATGAACAAAAATCAAAAATTGAACACATAAAATTTTATATTTCGATGTTAAATGATAAAAATACTTCTTATCGTTATTTAGCCAATCAGTTATTGCAAAACAGATATGTGATAATAAAATCTAGTTTTTCAAAGTGAAATTCTGCTACATTATTTCAGAACAACCAAACCCTTTTATCTTCACTTCATGTTTTTCCAATTTAAGTTATAATCTTTTTTAAATTTATGACTGCTTTTTGGGAATTTTTAATCACATTTTATGTTTTAAATTTTGAGAAAATTTGGAATTTGTTTTTTTAGATTTTATAAAATTGTAATATGTAATTGAAATTTCTAAATATTATTGTTAATTTTATGTAAATTTAAAATAAACTGAAAAATTATTTCATACTTAATTCAGTCATTCATATGATTTTCTCAACCCCATCTTTGGTATTGGGCAATTTAAACAAGTTTTAGATGCTTATCTTGTCAAATTTCCAATCACCTTAGGTAGGGAGGTCAGGGTCAAATCTTTGCGAGTCGCAGGGATATTGGATACTTATACTTGGTGAATCAAGTGACAAACCAAAAGGGGCCAACAGAAGTTAATCCAACGTTTAAAATTTTTCAGTTCATAAGTCTGCATTCAACTCGTAAAAAAATGCTTTTATAAAGAAATTCTTGATGTAATGACATGATGTATTTGTCATTAACCTTTTATGGTGAATTAATGTGCAGTACACCAAGAAATTCTTTTCAGAATCATGGATTTGATGATATTCTGAAACACAGTCAAATTTTACTAGAGGACTGTGTAAACTGAATCATGTCTTTAAATATTTTTTGTAGTTCAGGATAGCAAGAGATCTTTTCTACACTTACAGAACTTAAAATATTAATGCAACATTTAAAATTCTGAAGTTCAGAAGGGTCATATTGAGAAGATAATTGTTTATAAATGAAATTCTAATGAATTGAGCTGAAAATGACATCACACAGCACCTTATACATCTTTTTGAAAATCCTCTCAGCAAGTTTCATGAATCTACTTTTTAAAATCAGCCTGAAATTGTATCGGAAAATTTTGAGCTGTTGAAGGTGGAAAAACATTTTTTTGAATACATCCTTGTACAGTACGTTTTGAAAATTGTTTACCTGGTGTTACCCATTGTTTTGAAAATTGTTACCCTATCAAATAAAAATATACGATAGAACAGGCATTGTTAAAACGTGACTAAAATTCAGTAAACTGCTCTACGTAAGCTAATATTTTTATACTTTGCCAAATTGACAATACTTTGTGCTAAATTTAACTGAAATGGCACAGTTACGATCACATGACGAACAACTTCCAGTTTGTCACATGATTCACCAAATATTAGTAATTAGTATCCAATATTCCTGCAACATTATACATTTGCTGTGGGAAAAGCAAATGAGGCATGTGCCAGAATAGTAAACAATGGGGATGCCATGAAGATTTTGTTTGTCAATTTTTCTCACATCTATCTTTAACATGGGATTGTTAAAATCATCATGTTCATATATTTTGAACAATCTTTCATGTAAAATAACCTCTGTAATATGATCTTTGGCGAATTGTTGCGATAGGTCAAATTTTATTTGACTTATTGAACTAATTTTATTGAACTGAATTTCAGAAAAATTCAGTTTGGAGATGGAAAAGTAAAAGGTCTATTTTCAATATGTACAATTTTTGTCTTGCTTTTTGAGGAAAAATTTTATGAAGGGTCGTGATTAAAGATAACATTTTTATAAAGAATCCTATTCTAAGGTGAAAGTGTTGACGAAAAACATTTTTAAGAGCCCAAATTTTTCCTAATTAAATTCTTTTTACTAAACATTTTTTATTATGTGGAAATAAATTTGTAAAATGTTAACATTTTTTAATTAGATTTCCCTTGGATGAACCCAGACGATCAGAATGGATTAAAGCTGTCCGAAGGGAAAATTGGATTCCTAAAAAACATGCTGTGTTGTGTTCTACCCACTTTGAAGAGAAAATGATTGATAGGTCGATGAAAAGGATTATTCTTGTTAAAACTGCTATACCTACAATCTTTCCAGCTTTTCCTAAACATCTTCAAAAAGTAAATAGTAGTTTCTTCTACCTGTTAAATTATACAAAACTCACAGTCCCAGTCCCTTGGTATAGGACATGTAATGTATTTACCTCTGAATAAGGGACACTTGAAATAGAGATTAAAGAGGCTGGCTTTTGAATTTCAGTTAATGAAGTAGTCTGTTATGAAAATGAAAATACAGATTTTTGTGAACTTAACAAACTCGCAGACAATTATGTTGATACAGAGGGATACAACACATCGTATGAGCATTTATTTACCCACAATTCTGATTCGACTTCAATGTGTTTATCCCCATTGAAATTAATGCTGAAAATTATGAGGATGATTCTGAAAGTGGAGATTAAAAAAAAAATTGTGAAATAAAGAACTTTACAGATAATTTAATGCTGTTCTCAAATCCAAAAGGGCAAATTTTATGACAAAAGTTTTAATTTATTTTCATTCAGAAATGCCTGAAACTAACAGGCGTTGTTTAGAAATTATGTAATCGAACTGTTTTTTCTGTTCCTTTTTTTTTTCTTTCAAACGCAATATATCTTTTAGAAAATAGCATCAACATCAGGGTTGTTATGATTTTACCCAGCCCAAAAAACCCGGGTGGGTTTTTCTGAAAAAACCCAAGTGGGTTTTTTCAAAATTTCAACTTTAAATTACATATATAATGTATTTATATTACATATATAATGTATTGTAATATATTTCTTAATATCAGTACACAACTCATAAAATTAATAACCATCACCCTCCACCCCAAAGAAAAGAAATGTCCTAATTATACCATCACAATTTTTAAAAGAAATAATTGTTAGTTAATCTCTGTAGCATGTGTAAGAAACACAAACAAATTTTTTCCCATTAAAAAAATACTTTCATGTGTAACGTGTTCTATGTTATACAATAGAAACTCATAACAAAATACCATATATGCTTAGAATCCTAATTGAATTATGTAGACATGTAGAATTACTTGGGTTATTCTATTATTTACTAATAACAAAAAAAAATAATTTATAAATTATTACTAATAATCAATTTATCTAAAAGAAAAGCATAATTTTGATTACTGTCATTGATTTATATATGTTTTCAATTAGCTGCTTTAAATTTAGTAATAAGTACATTTTTTTTAAGCATTCTGAACCACCTCCCATAACCCCCAAAAAACCTCGAAAAGCCCTGAAAAAACCCGAAAAACCCTGATAAAACCCCTGAAACCCCGAAAAAAACCCCAAAACTCAGTGGGTTGGGTTTTTTCTGAAAAAACCCGGGTATTTAACAACCCTGATCAACGTGTTCATTTTGAACTGAATTTATACACGAAAGAAGAATAAGTACTCAAGAAAAGGTGAAAAACGTCCGTCATATGATCAAAATCACTTATAACTCCATAGATAATTTATTCAAAACTTGAAAACACAGTTCAATTCCAAATCGCTTCCATAGTCAGGCATTCCTATTTTATACCTTTCCGTTAAAAATGAATTTGTAAATGTGTAATGTATGAAAACTTTTTTTTGTAAATACTATGATAATGAAGAACTAAAATTTATAAATATGGTAAATGAACACTTGAAAAATTTATAGTGAAAAATTGAAATTTGCAAAGCAATCATTTTTGATTGATTACTTCAAGAATAACTCTTTAAATATTTTTATACTTTTTGCATGTACACAGTTTGTGTAAAAAATACAAATCAATAATTCTACAATGCCTTTAATGATTTAGTAATCAATTAAAATTTTTAATTAATTAATTTTCTATTCCTTTTGTGTCTGATTAATGTAATTTATACTCTTCGAATGCATTTAAACTTCGGCTTTTAATATTTTGTTATTTTTATATCCTTCAGGACATAAATAAAAAACTCCGAATAAGAGACACCTCTATTTAAAGGACAAAAGTTCCGGTCCCATAGGTGTCCCTTATTCGGAGGTTTCACTGTATTATCATTATTTTAGCATTGAAAAGCCTAACATTTTATATGCACTTATTTATCAGGAAATAATGATGAGACATGATGATATATGCTGTTTTAATTATTTATTTACTGTTACTTAAGCGAAATCGAAAAAGGGAAATACGGCATTTGTAGATTGATATGAACTATCCAATGAAATAATAATACAAAAAATAAAATTCTTGAAATGCAAATATTTAAAAAAAATTTTCACCCATGGTATTAACACTCTTGAGTAGGTATTTTCATGTTTACTTTTAAAAAAATCTTGATAATGTATGAAATTTCAAATAAGATATTTAAAAAAATCTCATAGGATTAACATTTTCTTGTAGGTGTTTTCACATTTTTGAAGTAGTCCTTTAAGGAACTTTGCCCGTAGGAACATATGAAGCATAAAGCGAGAAATTGGGTTTTGTAGCAATTGCAGTACTGTTCTGAATTGAAAAGGAATATCTTTGCTCTACTTGTCACTGAAGGAAAATAAATTATGCTCATTTGATACCAATTATCATAGATTGGTTTCTATATTTAAAACTTACAAAAAAAAAATCTAAGGTTATTTACCACTGAAAGATTATGATTGAATCAATATAATTTTAATGATTGCAAAGAATTAAGGATACACTTATTGTTCATTTTAAAAGCATACAATCATTATTCAAATAATCTTTTTAAAAAATATGCAGCAATCTAAATATAATCTAACTAAAATACTTAAGTATGTTAAAGCCAATGATGTTTTTAAAAGAAACTACTGGCATCTGGTGGTTGTTATATCGTTTGATATCACATATGTTATTCTTTATAGATAATTAATATTATCTAAAAGTTAAAATTTCATATTAACTATCTAAATAAATACGTCGAAATTTTTGGTTTTATTTGAAGAAATGCAAAGGGCATTTTCAGTTTTTTATTTATCTGTTTATTATTTATATATTTTTATTTAAAAAAATCACCACAACAAATAAAAAGTTTTAATTATAAATATTGAAAACCTTTACAGCAAGCTTTTAATTTTAGCTATCTTTTTTGGAATAATTTCACTATGCATCAGTTTTTTTAAGTACTTTATTATGATTTAATGTTAATGTAACATTTTTATTCTGATTTTCAGGTCCAAAAACCAAGAAATACTATAAATAGCTGTCAGAATGCTTTGAAAGATGCACCATTTGTATATGATGAAGAAATGCCTACCTGTTCAGCTGAAAAATCATATAAAAGAAAATGGGAAGAAGCTGAAGAAAAACTGAATATCAGCAGAAAAAAAATTAAAACCTTGCAGCAAGCCAATCGTAGGTATAAAAAGCGCATTCAAGATTTAAAGCAACTTGTAACATTACTTAAAGAAAAAAGATTTGTTAATGAAGATGAAGCAGAAGTTTTGAATTCAACAGCAGGACATACAAAGGAAATTTTTTAGAGAATGAATGCAAAAGCAATGAAAAAAAGTCACCCCAAGAAATTCAATCCAAAACTGAGGGCATTTGCACTAACTCTTCATTATTTTTCAACTAGTGCTAGTGCATACAGATTTGTCAGAAAATCATTTGATTTATGCTTACCGCATCCAAGAACAATTGCAAAATGGTATCAACATGTAAATGGCAATCCTGGTTTTACTAAAGAATCTTTCACAGCAGTATCCCATAAAATAAAAGAAGCAAAGCATGAACTGTTGTTTTGTGTAAGTTTTGACGAAATGGCCATAAAACAACATACTGAATTTGATGGCAAGTTTTTCCATGGTTACGTCAATATGGGTACTCATATGGAAAGCAATAATGAAGTTTTGCCTGAAGCAAAAGCCAGTCTAGTGCTTTTACTAACAGCGGTTAATGACCACTGGAAGATTCCATTAGGTTATTTTTTGATCGATTCCATTTCTTCGTCGCAGAAAGCAAATTTAATTAGGCAATGTTTAAGATTGCTTCATCAAATTAAAGCAAATGTTATATGTCTAACATTTGATGGCCTTTCTACAAACATCACTATGGCGAAAATATTAGGTTGCAATATGGAACCTGAATGTTTGAAGCCACAGTTTCCACATCCTACAACTAAGCTTCCAGTATTCATATACCTAGATCCTTCACATATGTTGAAGTTAGTCAGAAATTGCATAGGAGATAAAAAATCACTTTTTGATTCTGATGGAAACATGATTCAGTGGGAGTTTGTAAAAGAATTACATATGTTGCAAGATTCAGAAGGTCTTCATGTGTCAAACAAATTAAGATTTGCCCATATAAATTATTTTACAAGAAAGATGAATGTATCGTTAGCTGCACAAGTGCTTAGCAAATCAGTGGCAGACGCTCTGCAAATTTTGAAAGATAAAAATTTTCCTAAATTCACAGGATGTGAGGCTACGATAAAATTCATTAGAATTTTCAATGATTTGTTTGATATTTTAAATTCACATAATACAGATTTACATGGATATAAAAAAGCAGTGAATAAAGATACATATATTGATGTGAAAAACAGGTTGTATGAAATCAAAGCATATATCTTGGGTTTAAAAGAAAGTAGGAATGGAAATCCAATAACCAAAACAATAAGAAAAATGGGATTTTTAGGCTTTTTATGCTGCATTGAAAGCACTTTAAGTTTAATTGAAAATTTCATTGAAGCTGAAGTCTCCCCGATAGTTTATCTGCCAACATACAAGCTAAGCCAAGATCATGTCGAGTTATTTTTTTCTAAAGTTCGTATGCTTGGAAGATGCAACAACAACCCAACAGCACGCCAATTTGTATCTGCATACAAAAAATTATTGGTTCAATCAGAATTGTCAGATTCTAAAAATGGTAACTGTATTCCTTTAGAAGCAATTAATATCCTTAATGTTTCCAGTTACAAATCTGAAGATATCATAAATATGACCACAAACTTAAAGTCTGCTAATATTATAAATGAAGAGGACACAGTTACAGATATTCCTTTGCCTGATCATGATTATATATTCACACCCACAGCTTTAAGTATTTGTGCTGAACAGGTAGTGCATTATATCTCAGGATATATAGCTAAAAGATTATCTGCAAAGATAAAATGTCCCGTCTGCTCTTCAGCTCTTTTCGGTCCTAAAGTGACATCTTTGATTTCTTATAAAAGCAATGGCCATCTAGTATATCCATCTGAAGATGTTTTCAAAATTTCAAAGAAATGCGAAGCATTGTTCAGAAAATTTGTTAATTTAAGTGGCGGAAAGAGTTTAAAAGAAGGATATAGTTTAGAATATACTTCATCATGTGCATTAAAGCTATTAATCGGAGAAGACTTGTTTCCTTCTCTAAATCAGCATATGCTTTCAAATGAAGCTATGGATAATCACCATCTTCATCTGGTGAAATCGATTATCCATTAATATTTGCTTGTGAAATACCATTATTTTAGTAAGCGCTTAAGCAGAAACAATAAGAATGAAAAAAATGTCCGCCAATTGTATACCAAAATTATACAATTCAAAGGGCAGTAAGGATATTTGTTAAAAACTTCTGAACATTTTTGAAGTTTAAGAGGATAAGGGCTCCTGGCGATACCTCTATAAAAAATGCGCGCCAAAAATCCCTACCCCATTGGGTGGTGTGGAAAAGGGATTGTTTATACTTTTCTAAAGACTTAAAGTATTTATTTTTTTGCTCATATAGATATCAATAAAATGTGATACTTATATGCATTATATAGCTCTTTGATTGTGTATATATTTTAACATAGAATAAAATTAACATTTTAAGGAACTTGATCTTTTAATTTTTAAATTTGAAAACGTTCAACACTCACATTCTTTTCTTTTTGTTGCTGCGCGATTATAACTTTGACATTTATCATTATTTGAATCTAAACCAATTATTCAAGAAAATTAAGTAATCACAACTAAATTTCTCATAATAATAATCTTATTTTTTATTAAATAGCTTATATCACATTTTAGTGTGGTTTCTTACTATTTAAATTTAAATTGGTTAACAGAAATAATTGCTATTTCATAATTCACATATTTTAAAAAAATATATAAAACATGCTGAAAAAGCTCCCTAAGTACTTAAGTCCTTGAATATATATATTTAAGCACTTGGATTTTTAAATGTTTTAAAAACATCTTTAGGCTACAAAATATTATTTTAGGCCTAATATTTTTTTTTTTTTTTTTTTCAAAGTGAAGTAAAAAGTATTAAAGGAAATTATTCAGTTTTTATTTTCCTTTTAACACTACCTTAAACTGTTTGTAGGTACAAAATAGTATTATGTTAAATATAAAAAAAAATAATGATATTGCTCAATAAGGGGAAACTTGTTCTTTGCTATTTACCTTAATGTTATTTCGAAAGGTAATGCCTTTTATTACTAAGTTTGAATAGTGATAAAAAAATCAATATCATAATAAAAAACAAACTTCATTTGAGATATCACTTCTTCTCTTACAGGCTAATTGCATGTGAACTTGTCATGTTTGTTACATACAACGATTATTAGCTACCAGTATTTTATAATGAAAAAATGTCACTTACTTTATTTGAACTATTTCATTAATTCAATAAAGCAAAGCAAACTCTTCGAGAATAACAAAGGCAAACAAGCAAAGTGATGTCTAGCTGTGTGACAGCCATGGTAACTTTGCATGGAATTTGCCTATAACAATCTCACATCTTCCCTCCCCATTTTTCTCCTTTAAAAAAAGTCATCCTTTTTTTTTTTTTTTTTTTTTTTTTTTTTTTTTTTTGTAGGGGGGAAGTGTACAATTTTTTTTTATAATACATATATCCAATAATTGTCGGCTCTTAAAATCTTTTAACTGTTATTCAGTCGAAATTCTTTTATAATCTTCTGCATGCAATTTACTTGCTTGTTTAACCCTCTCATTCACAATTAATTTTTCACCCCACAAATATGTCTTTGAATTAAAATGTTACTACATATTCTAATAAAATTTTAAGCCAAAAACAAGACTTGATGCATAAAAACATCACTCGAAATGAAATTCAGCAGAAAGCCTTTTCTAAAATATTGTTTTATCATTTAAATTAGGAATCTCATATGATGCTCAGGGGAACAACAGGATTAAAACACTTTTTCCAGAAATATTTTTTACAAGATAGTTAAATTTTACAGAAGACTCTTGAAAGGTTATTAAATTCTTGAAAAACTAAATCTGCTTGAAAATTCTAAGAATATTGGATATTTTTTTAGTAGTGGGGTTTTTACCATTTAAGACATTCTAGAAACACAAAAAATAACAGTCTTTTCTGTGCTTCCCCTAATAAAAAAGTCCATAGTTCTTTTAATGCCTTTTAATCTTATTTTAAATCAGATTTTATTAAACCATGACAGATTTTGAGTTAAATTTGAAAATCCAGAAAGGGACAATTATCCTTCCTTGGCTCTTGCAGCTTTCTATTAAAAAAAAAAAATCTTTCCAATATACAGATTATTAAGTCTAAAATTCTCATAATATATATATATATATATATATATATATACTATACTTTCAAAAACAGGAAAATAAAATTTAATTATTCTAATCTGATTCTGGAAAACTTTGTAAAATGTACCTTTTCTGTGTGAATAAAATTTGACCTTAAACTTAAGAGAGATAAATATTACTAAGCCTTTCTTTTAAAATGAAGAGATTGCTGAGATCTATAATACTTAAATAAATAAAGAAGGTATATATATATTTATATATATAATTTAAAAAAATTGAGCCATTCTTTAATTTTTAAGATTTTGAGTAGCAGTGCATATTTATAAGAAGGAGAAAGTGTCTACAAATTTGCCTAATTCTGTATTTTTCATTTCAAAAGTTTTATTTTTTTATTTTTTTTTTTGGGGGGGGGTGTTTGGTAGCCTCATTTAATAAAAATAAGTTTTGCAAAAACAATATTTTCATAACAGAAATCGATCTATTACGCTTGAAACATTTTTGCTCATATTGTAGGATATTTTTCTCATCTGTTTAAACCAGAGAAATTTTAATATTTTTTAAAATCGCATTCTTACTTCTAATGTTTGTAGAATGAGTGAAAATTGTATTAAATCTAATGTTAGCCGTTTAATAAATATTAAGATCTTTTGTGCCCCCTTCCCTAAAGCCACAGAAGTCCCTCCCGGAGAAAAATGTCTGAATTCAACACTGTAATCATAGTAAAAAACATTTTTTTTCACTTGGTGTTTGAGACGTATGTATGAAAAAATATCTGAAATTTTACGATAAAAAACAAGATAATATGTATAAACAATCTTCTATAAACGTAAAATCATCGAAGAAACCTGATCCGGACTCTAAAATTATTTTTATTCAAAATTTTCGGAACTCATTTTTCAATGTTTCGCTACGCGTTCTTCAATGTTTTGGGAGTATAAGGGGGCGTGGCAGGCTTCACTTTCCTAGCATTGCGTAGCGGAGCGTTGTCTCCTCCATTAGTTTAAGCTCCTTGGTCAGCTGTGATCAAAAATCCTCAGTTAAGATCACAGTTTTTCATGTCTACCTATAAAATGTCTTTGGCTATTACGCGCGCTGCACGCGCACGCTAGGAGCCACGGACATAGAGTGGATACTTATACTTGGTGGGATGTGCGTTCAGTCCTCGCTACTGTGCCACCAGTTACTGTAACTGTTCGCTCAGTAACAGATGGAGAACAGATCAAGGATGTAATTACTTGTGGTGCCAATTATAAAGATAATCTGTAACAAATGAAAGTGAGCTGGCTGGCCGAATGGTCAGAATGCTCAGCTTGAACCCCGACGATACGGGTTCGAAACCTGCGCGGGCCAAAAGTTGGTTTGTGTGTTTTTTTTTTTTTTTTTTTTTTTTGCTTTTTATTAATAAATAAGACATTTTTATTAAAGGTAAATTTTATATTAATAATACAGAAGCACATGTATTTCTATTATAATAATAAAATACTTATTTAAATATGAGAAAATGAGATTTTTGCAGAGAAAGTTTTAATATTCCAAATTTAGAATATTAAAAGGATAATTAGAACGATATTAATATCGTTCCAAAGTGATTTATATATATATTAAGAAAATGAAAAAAAAAAGTTTTCTGCGAAAATATCCGTATACGCATAAAATAATTATTAATGTTCTTCTTCTTCTTCTTCTTCTTTTTTTTTTTTTTTTTTTTTTTTTTTGAAAATTTTAGAAGTAATTTTTTATTGAGATTAGGATGCAAATATAATGCATGCGTGGATATTTTACGGTGTTAAAATCAAAATGGAAAATATTATAAAAGCAAAATGTAAAAGATATACATTTTTTTAAATTAAGAATATCTGCATACATATATTTTAAAGAAGTGAAATATTTGGAGTTTGCCTTCTAGTTTTGTAATGAATAAAGTATGATTAGAATGTTTATAATTTTTCTATTAAAAGTATAAATAAGTGTTTTGCTTATACTAACATAATTTCGGATGTCGTTTGTTTTTCATATTTTATGACATATTTTGGCCGGTATTAAAATATACAATCATTAAATAAGAAATATATACATACTAAAACTTCTTCTGAAAAATTATCTAACTAACAATGCAAATTCCATTGAAATCAATCCAGTATTGTAGATTACAAATCAATCTTGTAATATGTGGATACAGGGCCATCGCTAAGACATTTTATTGGTGGGGGAGAAAACCTTAATATTGTCAAGTCAAATTTTTATATTCGCCAACTCGTTTTATAATTTTGCCAAGTTAACGCACTTTGAAAATGTAATACAAATCTTATTTGTAAAAAAATTAATAATATTCCCAATTAGAGTTGTAACTTTTGCAAATTCTATCAAAAATAGAAAATGTATTGCAGTTTTTATTAAAATTTTAATTAAATTTGACATAAAAGTTTTAAATTTGCAAAGTGTAACAACATTTGTCAATGTTTTGGGAGGGTAGCCCCCCCCCTTAACTAGTCCCCCGTGTGGATATCTCAACCTTGGTTTATCAACAGCATTCTATTAATTACAACAATAGAATCAACAGTATTCTATTTTTTAATACGAAAAGTATAAAGCAACTGATAAATGATTTTTAAATAAATAAAAATAAAATTATTAAAAAAATTAAATTACCAATTGTTAAACTGTATCAGTCAACCTACCAACTTTGACAACAAACAACGTGCAACCAATAACAGATAAGCACAAAACGCACAATCACGTGATCAAATCGCCCATAATTTTTTTTGCGTCGCGCGCGTCAAGATTTGAGCAGGGTTGATTGTCATTTTTTAAATGCTAATCGGGCTTAATTACATGAAATAGGTCACGTGATACTTTTCCGGAATACTTTTAATTTTATTTGAGTGGTCACAGGTATGTATTTCTGTTACGAAAATCATATTTTGAAAGGATAAAGAGATATGGTATTTGTATTTACCAATTCTGAACCATAAAAATAATACAATAATTGAATAAGTTTAAAAATTCTCTTCTTCGATAGTACCTACTCCAAGCAGAATCTTCTGAGCGCGCGCGCACAAAAAAAAGCCGCTTTTGAACACGGCCTTTATGTTGGTTGGTTGGTTGGTTGGTTGGTGGGCAAGTACTGAGACGTATGCTACTACCCGTTAGGGAGGCTTTTGTCTCGAAACTCCAGGGTAAACACAAACTTAATCAGCCAGGGTCAATTCATGTACGACACAGGCAGACGAGGGAAGAAAAAACAAAACAATAATAGGGCCACACAGGCTGTCAGCTAGAGCGGTCAAACAAGATGGGGAAGAGCCACACGTGAAAAGCGGATTAGGGCCGCAACACCATGAGGAGATGAGAGGGCCACAGCCATGATCTCGCTATAGCTCGAGGAGGCAGGTAGCTTGAGCGACAAGAGCAGCTGTCGGCGAGGGTCTTTGAGAACCATGCAATGTAGTAGAACGTGCTCCGGGGTATCCAACTCAAAACAATGCCTACACAGCGGGGAAAAAACTTTGTGCATGCGAAAGAGACGCTGCTGGGTGAGGATCATCCTAGCCCTCCATCGGGCAATAAGCACATCCGTTCGCCTGGAGGGGGTCCACAACGAATAAGACCGGTCAGTGGTGAGGTGAGGGTAAGTAGGAGCGTAGTCACTGTTAAGCCAAGAGAAATCATTTTCAATAAGCCAGCACTTCTTGATGTGAGAGCGTAAGTCCTCCGGAGACACCCAAGGGAAGGACTGGCAGAGATAAGGACCATTTTTGGCCAGTACGTCCGCCCTCTCGTTCGGGACGATACCCTTATGGGCGGGGCACCAGACCAAAGTGACGGAGTAGCCCCTACTACTCAAAACCGAAATGCTATGGATCAGATGCAGAATGACCTTAGGAGAACGAAGTGAATAGGCCTGGAGAGCTCGCAAGACAGACAAGCTATCCGTTAAAAGGAAGATAGTCTTGTGAATCGAAGGAAGGTGAGTAATGGCCAACCAGAGTGCGATCGCCTCGGCGGTGAAAATGGAATTACAATGATGGAGCAAGGCAGCCACGGCACGGTCGGAGTCGGCATCAATTGCCGCCGCCGATGTCTTTGCAGAGTCTTTGGAGGCATCGGAGGAAAGGACAGTACAGTAGCGGTGGGCCTCGCGCCAGCGGACCCATTCGCTTGCAAGGATGTGATCAGGGAGCGAGACGTCCTGAAAGGGGAGGCCCTCAGTAATTATGTGAAGAGTCAAATCCTGAGGAAGAGGAGGCCAGATGAACCGAAGTATCTTAGAACAATCAAAGCCATAAGCGGCGGACAAGGAGTCACAGAGGCGAGCCCAATTAGAGCCAAAGCCATCGGGAGGATGAGTCGACCTGAGAGAGTCACTGAGAACAAGTCCCGGGGGAAGGGCAAGCTGCCGTAGGAGAAAAGCCTTCGCCAGGAACAGAAGGCGACTGCGGATTGAGGTCGCCCCAGCTTCACGTTGAAGGACCGGAATGGGGGTGCACATGGGAAGGCCAGTAGCAGTACGAAGAGCAGCATAGTAGATTCTCTCCAGAGTGATCATGGCAGATTTGTTACAATCAAAGAAAAGCGCACATCCGTATTCAAGAAGGCTTCTGATCAGAGCATTGATTATACGCAGCAGGTGCGTGCTGGCAACTCCCCTGGAGTGGCTGGCCACAGCCTTAATGTAGTTTAGACGCCGAAGAGCTTTGATACGGATCATCGAAAAGTGTGAGCGAAAATTAAGGGAGCGACTAAACCAGATACCCAAGATCTTCACCGTGGTGCTCCAAGAGACCACCTGCCCCGCAACAAACGGAGGGTTGCCCGGGTCACGGCTGCGTGAAAAATTTATGGCCAAGCACTTTTCAGGCGAGATCCTTAACTTGTTGGCCGCACACCAATTACAAATCCTCTGCAGGGCACTGTTAAGCTTTTCGCGGGCACGACGCTCGTTGAGGCCAATTACGTACACGATAATGTCATCAGCGTACACTATGAGGTAGACGCCATCTTCCAAGGTCTCCACGATATCAGCCAAGTAGATTAGAAATAGAAAAGGGGAGAGCGCACTCCCCTGAGGCACGCCATGACGACAGGGGCCGACCCCAGAAGTTGTCGACTTCCATCTGATCTGGATCCGGCGCTCAGTGAGAAATTCAGCAATCCAACGACCCATACGCCCACGAATTCCCAGCGAAGCCAATTTATAGATGAGGTTGTCAATCCAAACGGAGTCGTAGGCAGCCTTAATATCTAGGCACACAGCGGCCACAAAGTGGTTGTTTGCCCTCGCACGACGTACATGATCAACAAGTGTGCATAGAGCCGTAGTGCAGTCTCTGAAAGGGAGGAAACCAAACTGTCTGGGAGGAAAGGTGTTCCGGACACCGGTCCAGATCAGGAGGCGACGGAGGAGCATTCTTTCCATCATCTTGACACAGACGGAAGTCAGGGCAATCGGTCTGTAAGAACTTGTCTGCGTAGTCGGCTTACCCGGCTTGCGAATCGGGATGATAGTGGCCAATTTCCAGGATGCCGGAAGCGACGAACTTTCAAACGAGGCGTTGAAGATCGAGAGAAGCTTTTGCCGATTGTCGGAGTGGAGATTTTTCAAAAGGCGGGCGGAAATGCCGCCAGCGCCGGGGGACGTAGGCCTGGTATGTTTGAGTGCATCTGAAAGCTCCTCCAAAGAAAAACTGGCATCCAAAGAAGCGTCCCCATCACTTAGGTCAAAAGGCAGGGGTTCATAGGCATCTAGTTGTTGGAAGTGCTGCAAGAAAACTTCGGCCTGAAGATGGGCAGAGACCACAGGGTGAGGGTTGCACAAAACATTGTCCCCATGAGTGGACTCCCTGTTAGCAAGACGCTTCAGAATCTTGAATATTCTGCCACTTGAGCAGCTATCCCGACAAATCTTATCCCAGTATTGACGAGACACGAGTTTCATGTGGCGCCGTAGTTTGGCAGCAAACATCTTGTAGTTTTTCCAATGTTCCCTGGAACAAGTAGAGAGGGCCCACTTTAGGGACCTCCGCTTCTGGCGCAATAGAGATTGGCAGGTAGCGTCCCACCAAGGTGGGGACGGGGCCGCCTGGGAACGCCGGAACACTTGCTGAGCCTGGATAGCCCGGTGACAGAACTGTTCGAACTCTGAGTAGGTAGGATTGGAGGCGTTTAACATCTCGTTGAGGCATGCGCTAGCCTTAGACCAATTGACCAAGACCCGACCCGGGCCAGCCGGGGCGATCATGCTATTATGGAGCAGAACAACCGGATGATGGTCCGAGTCAAAGTTATCAGGGTGGATGTAGAAGTGGATGTCCCTATGAAGTGAAGGGGACAACAAGGTAAGGTCTAACAACGAAGCCGACCCGTTAGGAGCAGAGCGTGTCGGCGAATGCAAGTTTAGGAAGCAGATCTCATGAGAGGCAGACCAATCTAATAGGTGACGAACCCTAGGAGGGAACGGAGGGTCATGACCCAGAAGATTAATATTGAAATCCCCCTAGAGGATGATAGGAGAACTCAACGAATCCAGGACCCCAGAGAGCCACTCACCCGGGAAAAGACCCGAAGGGGAATAAACATTAATCAAGGAAACCCAGGAGCGGTTAAACCAGACCTTGACAGCTAAAGCTTCAAAATCTGGCTGCGGACAGGGAGGCAAAGGCACCAACAGAGCATCCAAAGAGGTCTTAATGGCCGTCACAAGGCCACCAGGCGGTCCTTCCGAGCATCCAGGCGGTCCTTCCGAAACACATTCATGCCCGGGAGAGAAAAACTATCCGAAGGCGTAAGGAAGGTTTCCTGCAGGCAAATAATGCGAGCCTGGGCGAAGGTGGGAGAGCGAAGCCAATGACCATTGGCCCGGGCACTTCTACAGTTCCAATGAACTAAAAAACTGACCATAAAGAAAACTCACAAAAAGAGAGTTTCTGTAAAGAAACCCCACCAAAAAAAAAAAAAAAGGATACGAGTACCCCAACCCCCAGAACTCAGACACGGAAAACAAGAAAGGAAAAAAACTCAATTGCAAAACAAAAACCCAAACATAACTAAATAGGACAAGACAATAACTCCACAAACTGCAGATAAACATGAAAACAAAAACCAGTAAGGAAAAGGAATAAACAAAAGAAGACGCTTACCTCAACCACTCTAAGTGATGGAGGCATTGAGCTCGGGCTTTTCTCTTGTGGTGGAATGCTCGTCTAAAGTCCAATCATCCCCTGAGGAAGAGTCCATGTTCTGTGTTTGAAGATTGTTTGGATTAGACATCCCGGTGCACAATTTTTTGACGTTGCTATTGCGTGAAATAGTGCGAGTCAATGAGTGACCCGGCTTTTGCTGTTTATCAGTAGCGCTATGTGAAGGAGGGGGGTGACCGGGGGAGAGAGCGTTCCGCAGGGCCCCTACCACGGATGAAGTGACAGCAGACAACATATGTTCATAATTTAGAGCCTGGGCTTCCAGGACAGATTGCATCATAGCAGCGATATTCTCGGCAAAACCTTGTAGCATAATCTGAAGGTCCGATCTAGTGATATAGTCCGCCGGAGGGGGGGAGAGGCAGAGGCGGCCTGGGCATAGGACTCGGCTTTAGCATAGCCACTGGTCGGGAATGATTTCCGTGCTTCACTAAAACCCAGGTGGTGCTCACACTTAAATTTCAAAAATCGAGTTTCCTGTATGTATTTAGGACAAGTCCTGTCTGTGGCAAGATGGCTGCCTTTGCAGTTGGCGCAAGTGGGGGGGGGGGGGTCCACCGTACAGGAACCCGTGTGAACATTAGCACACTGGGCACACACAAAGTCACTTCTGCAAACACCGGCACCATGAGTGTACTTCCAACATTTACGGCATTGTCTCGGCCTATCAATAAACAAAGAGATGCGGAAGACTTGATACCACAGTTTAACAGTATCCGGCAAGTTGCATCCCAGCTTCGTCACCAGAACAGTCGAAGTGGGGCCAGAGTCTTTACGTATAAATCGACGGACCTCCAAGACGGGAATTCCAGAAAATTCAAGTTCTTCAGCTATGTCTTTACAGTTGATTTGAGGGTTCATGTTGCGCAACAGAAACCTGGTGGTAATATTGTCCGCTAGCAGCTGGGCAGAAACCGGGATACCCAAGAGTGTTTTGATGTTTAACGCTTGAGTAGCCGTTACGATATTCTGTGTAGTCAATGTGAGCTTTCCTTGTCGAGATAGCCGCAGCGAATCTATTCCCATGTGGTTTTCAACTTGTGTCGAGATGGCGTCACGTAGAGCCTTCGGGTGAGAACTCGGAAGTGTTCCTCAAAGACATTTTATAGAATTTGCAAAAGTTACAACTCTAATTGGGAATATTATTAATTTTTTTACAAATAAGATTTGTATTACATTTTCAAAGTGCGTTAACTTGGCAAAATTATAAAACGAGTTGGCGAATATAAAAATTTGACTTGACAATATTAAGGTTTTCTCCCCCACCAATAAAATGTCTTAGCGATGGCCCTGTATCCACATATTACAAGATTGATTTGTAATCTACAATACTGGATTGATTTCAATGGAATTTGCATTGTTAGTTAGATAATTTTTCAGAAGAAGTTTTAGTATGTATATATTTCTTATTTAATGATTGTATATTTTAATACCGGCCAAAATATGTCATAAAATATGAAAAACAAACGACATCCGAAATTATGTTAGTATAAGCAAAACACTTATTTATACTTTTAATAGAAAAATTATAAACATTCTAATCATACTTTATTCATTACAAAACTAGAAGGCAAACTCCAAATATTTCACTTCTTTAAAATATATGTATGCAGATATTCTTAATTTAAAAAAATGTATATCTTTTACATTTTGCTTTTATAATATTTTCCATTTTGATTTTAACACCGTAAAATATCCACGCATGCATTATATTTGCATCCTAATCTCAATAAAAAATTACTTCTAAAATTTTCAAAAAAAAAAAAAAAAAAAAAGAAGAAGAAGAAGAACATTAATAATTATTTTATGCGTATACGGATATTTTCGCAGAAAACTTTTTTTTTTCATTTTCTTAATATATATATAAATCACTTTGGAACGATATTAATATCGTTCTAATTATCCTTTTAATATTCTAAATTTGGAATATTAAAACTTTCTCTTCAAAAATCTCATTTTCTCATATTTAAATAAGTATTTTATTATTATAATAGAAATACATGTGCTTCTGTATTATTAATATAAAATTTACCTTTAATAAAAATGTCTTATTTATTAATAAAAAGCAAAAAAAAAAAAAAACACACAAACCAACTTTTGGCCCGCGCAGGTTTCGAACCCGTATCGTCGGGGTTCAAGCTGAGCATTCTGACCATTCGGCCAGCCAGCTCACTTTCATTTGTTACAGATTATCTTTATAATTGGCACCACAAGTAATTACATCCTTGATCTGTTCTCCATCTGTTACTGAGCGAACAGTTACAGTAACTGGTGGCACAGTAGCGAGGACTGAACGCACATCCCACCAAGTATAAGTATCCACTCCATGTCCGTGGCTCCTAGCGTGCGCGTGCAGCGCGCGTAATAGCCAAAGACGTTTAAGTAATAGACCTGAAATCCCTATTCAAATGCATGGGATATCATGGCAGCCATCTGAAGTAACTTGAAACACCTCAACCGCGAGGTGAGTACGGCAACTGTGAATTATTTACCATTAAGTGCTATGGCCAGATAGAGCTTAAAGAAAATATTTTTTATTAAAAAACATGAGGTTTACGCCATATTTTTTTGTACCATACTGATTTTTATATCTAATTTTACGTTATAAATGTTAAATTTTCAGAAATACAGTTAAACAAAGCGATTTATTAATAATTTTATAGAGGTATGTTTGAAACATAGTATCTAATTTTAACATGCCTTATAAATCGAAAAAAAAGGCGAAATTTGTATTGAAACAGAATTGTTAAAGATTATACGATCTCTAGAGATGTAATATTCATAATTATTGCATAGAAAGCGTTTGATTCAAACAATGTATAAAGTAATTTATTTGCTACAGTTATCTTATCTTATTTGAAGCATTAAATTTAATGCGGATTTATTTTATTATCGTTGTAGAATTTATTTGTGTGCGATTTATTAAGTTGTTAATATGTCAGATTTATTTGTAATTAAATTTAAATAAAAGCTATTTTGAGATTATTTTGAAATTTTGTTCATTTTACAATTGTTTATTTACGTTTATTGCATTCATTGAGAAAAGAGATGAGAAAAAACATTTTGTTGAGTACCCATGAGTGAGGGGGGGGGGGGGGAGTCATGGGATTTCAAATTTAATTTACGCAATTTTTTATTTCTGTAATCATATTAAATAAAAAAACATAAAATTTCTCTTAATGAATTTTTAAATAAGAAAATGATTGTAAATACCATTTAAAATAACAGTAAAGAATAAATTGCATTAAAATGACTTATTTTCCCTGTCCTCAACTTTCCTGATCCAAGAAAATAATTGTTAGATTCTTTTTATTTACATTCATGTTTAACATTATTATTATGGATATCCCATAGTGGCTTATCCAGGCCATCACCTCCCTTTCATGAAAAAAAAATATATATATATTGTTCTGAATCTTCATTTGAAAGAGAAAAATAAGGATAAATGCTAATTTTTGTTCTTATAGTATGTCTTTTATACTGATACCTAAATTCTTTTGTGTGCTAGTTTTTGAGAAAACACTCTTTGCTTGGTTTATTTCATGTTCATATTCTCTATTAAAAAAAAAAAAATTCATAAACTTCCTTTTTTTTTTTTTTAATCCTGCCTTTCACTAGGTTCTGCTCTGTGAGAATTGATGTTGAATTATCAAATTTACTGGCGTTTAATGTATGCTTTTTAAAATTATTATTTGTAGCACAAATTGAGAAGAAAGTTGTCTTTTTCATAATATGTGATATATTGTTTAACAGTGAAAGATCCAAGAATTTCAAAGAAGAAAAGCTCATTCTACATTTATTTTTATTTGTGTATATTTTCCTTCTTATTAAAAAAACATTTAGATTTTCATAATACATATTTTTCTCCCACTTGATATTTTGTATGATTTCATACAGTTATTAAAAATATTGCTACACATACTTGATTAACCTTTCGACCCAAAAACTGCCGCTAATCTGCAACATTAAATCCAATAATGAATTATCATAAATGTCAAATTTACTTGCCATTAAAATGTTAAACGCGTTTGTAATGTCATCAGGTCTTTTTAATTCAATATTTTATTTGTATTTTTTATTAATGTTTTACTAATTTATTTGTTTGTCCATTATTTAAAATTACTTCCAAGCGGTTTTTTTTTTCCATATATTCGTCCAGCCGAATAGTAAGTATTTAGTTGAATACTGAATATTTGGCTGCGGAATATTTTTTTTATTTCAAAGTTAAAAGCTATTAAATTGTTACTTTTTAAAACAATCATTCTTAATATTTCATAATAGAGATTTATATTTTAATAAACAAGAACTTTTTATAAGTAAATTTAATACTGAAAAAAACTGCCTTAAGTTATTTAAGAAAGAGAATTATGAGACTCTTTTAATTAATAAAATTATGAATTTCATTTTCTTCACTACAAATTAAAACAAGCATTTTAAAGTAAAAGAGAAATATTAAAAAAATGAGAGAGAAAAAATCCGGTCTCATAATTATTTTTTTTTTTTTAAATAACTCAAGGTACATTTTTTTTTTTTTCAATATAAAGTTAACTTATAAAAAGCTCTTGTTTATCAAAATGTAAGTTTCTTTTATTACTGTTTGTCCTAAAGAAACTGAAGTAAAATCAAATGACGGCAATTCAATAAAAATAACTTTTCTACTTCTTTCGATTTAGCATAGAAGTTTTTTAAAGCATACTACATTAATATCTGGATCTGGAGTAAACGATCATTCTCAGAGATTATAAACATTCAGGATGTTCTTAAAATCTGGCAAGAAACTTTCAGTGGCGAAAATATGGTCAAGACAAACAGTTTTTAATGAGAAAATCTCAATCTATTCCATTCATATTACAATATATTCAATCAAATATATACACAGTGCGAAATAAGCCAAAACTGAATAATTATTCACAACTTTATCAATATTGAGGATATTTTAGCAACATTTGTTTTATATTAATTTTGTTTATATTAAATATGATATCCAAAATGGCTGAATTTTGATCAGTAACACATTACAAATAGCATCAACTGAAATTTAATAAAGTAATGTCTAGCTCATAGTTTTTTCCTATGAATGATGTCATTTTCCAGCTCTTCTCGTCATATCACATTTCACTGAAATCAAATCATGTCAGTTGAAAATATAGTTATGATATCTTCATTATTGTTAAAGTAACAAAAATATAGTTTCACCTCAAATAAGATGAGGTATAAATTTACTTGTAACTCAATAAGTTGAACACGAATATGTTTTCTTGAACAAAAAAATTGTCTGTCTTGATATCTTTTATCAACCCCAAAAGTTTTTCTACTTTTTTAAACATTGTTATTTGGGGAAAAGCCAGTGGCGCAGCCAAAATTCAGTTCTAGGGGGTGGGGTTGAGTTTCTGTTAAAGATGATTGCTGGTTAATGGAATCAATACTGATTAGAATATTCACCGTATAATATTTAAACTCAAGGAGCATCTGTATGGCAAGAAATCATTTTTTTAGCATAATATGTCTCAGAAAAGTGATTTAGTTCAAATAACCAATTTTCACTTAACTAATCCATGTCAGACACTTTCATAATTTTAATTAGAATTTTCACCATTTAATTGAATCACGTAATTAAATGAAATCTGATTCAATAAAGCAGCGGATTCGAAATGCACCAAAACATTTAAATATTATCGGTTTTGATTCATATAAGCGACAATTATAGCGAACATTCTCAGCTCTGTGAGGGGTTTTAACCCCAAAATCACCCACATGGCTGAACACTGGAAAAAACAACAGATTATTTATTAAACTAAACAAAATTTAGAAGCTTGCATTTGAAAATCCTTTATTCCCATGAGAATTCTAATTAATCATTTTAATCCTTCTCATGGTTAATTTTCTTAATTTATGCATTACAAACAGCAAATAAATAATGTAAAAACATTGTTTTATTTAAATATGATTTTATTTCAGATTATTTAAAATATACAGTAGACTCCTTCAAATCCGCACAGCTTGGGACCAGAGGTTGTGCGGATTTCTGGTCATTGCTTTGTTCATATTTTTTAAAAAATAATTTGAATGTAATTCATTATAAAATAAAAAGTATAATGAATGCTTACAATATACTAAAATATTAAAATAAGTAAACTAAATTAATATAAATTTAAATAATTTTTTAAATGATTAAAATACTAAAAGCAAAGGTCAAGTTAATAATCAATAATGTACAATTAAATATTCATTTTAAAGATTAAATGTGTTTTTCCTAAATTATTCAATGAAACTTGCTTCATAAAGGTACATTACTAATTCACATCAGGATCATTAAATAAAGAAGCTTTATTTCAGGTTAGCTAGACTTAACTAAAAAAGCTTGATTAATACATAAATATATTTGGTAAGATTGTGATTATCAATGATATCAGGAATATCTTGATTTTTTTCAGAAATAAATTATTCTTTCTTCATGAAGAAACATGAATTTAATAACATTAACTAAAATTACAAATTAAAAAATGTATTTAATATATATAAAACTAAAGTCAAATTTTGCACTTACATCTGAACTGAATATTTCATTGTTTACATCCGTAAATTATGTGCAGATTTTAGAGATTTGCAGATTTGGGGCAGTCTACTGTATTTATAAATTGACAGTTAATAGTAGAAATTGTGAATAGTTTTTAAAAATGTTTTTTAAGAGGTTTTGTCTGATTACTTAAAAAACCTCTGATATACTGAATATTTTGATATTCGACCAAACCGAATATTCTGCAGGCCATATAGTTTCATATTTGTCTTAACCGAACAGTTTGACATTTGATAATATGGCCAAATAATGAATATTCGGTAAGAGGTACCTAGACTAAATAAAAAGTATGTGGTTTAAACCAAATGTTTTTAAAAATATAGTATGGTTTAAAAAAAAAAAAAATTTGGTTTAAACACTAAAAAACAGTGTGGCATGCTCAGGGTTGTTTGGTTTAAACCACGCTGGTTTAAACCGTGGTTTAAACCATGGTTTAAACCAAGTGGTTTTTTTAAAAAAACCATGCTGGTTTTTTTTAATTTGGTTTTTTTTCCCTTTTCCCTAATGTTTTCATTTATTTTACACACTATTAAAATGTGCAAAATCAAAGTTATGGAGTAGCTACAAGCAAAGCTAAAGACAAATTTTTAAAGTGACAAACATCTTTAATCAATCTAATTTTCCTTACTAGCTATAAATTGACATGGCAAAATATTTTTGTACAGTGAACTGTGGAGGATAAAAAAAGGTAGTTAATTTTAATTATTTTTTAAACCTTTTATTTTTTTAAAAAATGCAAAAATGGCGTATGCCAGCCAAAAATGCAATTTTACTGCTTAGATAGCTTGATTATGATTTACTAAGGATTGCAACATGTATCAAAGCATCAATATTCAATAATGACATAATCATAAGTCATTCTTTCCATTGGTTACGCTTGTTCTGTATGCTAATGAATGATTGGCTATGAATTTTCTCTGTTCCATAGCTATTGGTTTTAGTAAGCTTTGGTTTTTCTTAGATTGGATTTGCAGTTTTTACATTATATTTTTCTGTTTCTAGTTACTTTGTATTGTGTTTTATTTTAAGAAAGCTACTTATATATATTGAAATAAAAGAATGTCTAAAACTAGAAGAAAGGAAAATATAATCTGATTTTCATTTGAGGGAATAAGAAATACATCAAAAACATGTTTAAGAGACAAATGTAAAAATTCCATGCAATGTAAATGCTGTCAAATTAGCTCTTCCTTATAATACTAGGTGTGATTCATTTTCAGATGCTTTAGATGTTTACCTTAAAAATTGCCCCACTTTACTTAAAATTTGTGTAGAAAATAGGAATGTTATTGATAAAAATATTCAAAAGCTCGTATCTGTCTAATTTTTATTTAAGAGAAATGTTGAAGATATGTTTAAACTGTTAAATTCTATTGCAATTGCCCTGGAAAATATCTAAAGTAATAAGTTCCATTACTATTGCAGTTTATAATTGGACAGGTCTTCAAAAAATATTAAGAGAAAAAAAAAATGTAAATAAAGAAGTCTCATAGTTTTTTAGTTCTGGTATAAAATAGCCTTAACACCCATGCCTTTTTAGGTATACATTCTTGAACCACAATACAGTCAAAGTGAACTATGTGAACAAGAAAAAAAGGATACATTAAATTTTACAAAACAAAAATATCCATGTAACTCGATGCTTGCACAAATAATAAAATTTAATGCTAAATCTTCACCTTTTGAAGAACAAAGAAACAGAAAAAATAAAGTTTGTATTTAAATAATAATAATAATAATAATTTTTCTAAGCCTATGTCTCAGTTTGTGTAAGCATTACATTCGTTGATGTATCAAGTAAGTCAATACACATGTATTTTTTAGCATTAATAAAATGCATATTGATATTTTTTAAGTAAATATATGTAGTAAGAGATTAATAATCCTTTGTTGATGTTAATACTGTAAATTATTTCTAAATTATGCACAAGAAAATGTTTTCTATTTCAGCTTTTTTCTGTTAATTTAGTAAAATATATTTGTTTGCTATGTTCTTCATTATCAACCTGCATATAATTATTTCTTAAATTATTATTTAAAAGGTTTATATAAGTATACTAATAAATTAAGTTTTTTTTTTTTTTTTTTTTTCACACAATGAATATTTCCCTATAGAAACCTAAACTTATAAGATTAAAACTTATAAGATTTAATTATAAATTTTTATGCTTTAGTTATTTAATTATCAAAAAAAATAAATACTAATGTGAATGTTTAACATTCATTAACTATTAATTATAAAAAATCCTCACAACTTTCTAAAACTCAAGTTATTTTTCTTGCAAATGCTATTTAAATAATGATTTGAAAAAAACCTGGTTTAAACCAAAAAAACCTGGTTTAAACCAAAAAAACCCGGTTTTTTGGTTTTTTTCAAAAAAACCGGTTTTTATACCAACCCTGGATGCTGTTTTTTATATAGTTTTTTTCTTTATTTGTGATGTTTCATTTACTTTACACATTATTGAAAAATGCAAAATCTATGTTATGCAGAAGCTACAAGTAAAGCTTTAGATAAATGATGAATTAATAAATTTGTAAAGTGAGAGATAATTTTAATCAATCCAACTTTTCTTATAAGCCATAAAGCTACATAGCAGGATAAATATTTTTTTGAAAATTAGCTATGGAAGAAAAAACAAGTACTTAGTTTTCCTTCATCTTTTTCTAAGGTTTTTAGTTTTAAAAAAAATCGCCCAAATGACAGATTTGAGCAAAAATTAACTTTTATTTCTTAAATTACTTGATTAATTATGAATAGAAGGTGGTAGCACAAAAAGACAATAACCTCATCAAGTTCATGGCTGAAATTCCAGAATTAGTTAAAACTTGATTTGAATGGAAAGTTCAGTATCAGTCTCTGATGACTAATGTGGCACTTAATGTGTTAAATACTCTATTGCAACTCTACCCAATCTTTTCTCAGGTCAAGTTCTCAGTATAAACATAAACAAACAAGCTCCAACTGGAAGATATCAGTCGAGCTTCTGATTCAATGAAGGGCATTTGGATTTCTTCATCATTATTAACAAATTTGAATCATTTTACATTATTTTTTTAAGGTATTTTTATGAATATTTCAAAATTTAAAGAAAGTGTGACAAGTATATGATTTTCAATGAAATTTTGCTTAAATAAATGTATGTTTAAGTTGTTTTCCACCGCATGAGTGCCTTAAATGGCGGTTTATTGCTTTTTTTGACGATCATGAAAATGCTACATTAGCAATGTTTTTGCTTTGAAACTACGAAGGATAATATAACATAAACAGAAACGTTACTTATCTTATATATACTATAAATGTGAAAATGTGTCCGAAAATTGGAATGAATTTGGCATCAAAACAAATAGATTAAAGTCGTTGAATCTTTGCATACAGATAAGTTAAAGCCCGGAAATGAACATAGGCTAATCTTTGATTTATTCAAATATTTTCCTTAATAATTCAAAATTTCATTATTTTTCATACAGAATCAATAGGCATTTTTTAATTAAAATTTAACCATTTTCCTTTCCTGTTGCCAATAAAATAGAAACCTAAAATGATAATTTCTCAGCGGCAATAAATTTTAAATTGAGCAATTTCCATGCAAAAAGATGAAAAAGAAATAAAAGAAGAGAAAATAAATATGACGTCATATTTGAAATAGAAATAAGAATATTTTCTGTTATATAATAAACATGTATATTTCATTAACAAGAATTTTTCTGTCTCAAATGGCGACATAATTAGAAGTAAAAAAAATGAAAAATAATATTTTCAATGAAATATTTCGCTTGGAAAAATGTAACGTCATAGTTGAAATAAAACGGGTACTTTATAATAGTCGTTAAAAATACAAGAGGCATGATTATCAGTAGCTAATCAATCTAAATAAATAATGACGTCATATTTAAAATGAATGAGAAATATTTTTTACTTATACTAATTAATAAGTTATAAGTTACTTACAAATGAAAATTTTTATTCAAAACTCATAATTATCAATGGAAGAAATTTTTTGTCTCGAAAAGACTGAAAATAAAACTACTGATTAATGTATTTTTGACTCTATTTTTAACATTTACCAACAAAATAAATCTAACTTTCGTAAATTTCATGGCAATCCGAGTAGCCATGAAAGTTTTGGATTTTATTAACATTTACCTTAGCACGAATACCTATTGAAAATAAAGTTTCTACCATGATTAGTTTATTTATGGGAATAGTCAAAATTTTTCTTTACATTACGGCATTATCGGGAAAAATCGTTTCAATTGAATTTTAACAATGTTATACCCTGTGAAACATATTCATATTTACATGCATCAACAAAATGCGCTAAAATATGCATTTTGTAAAGTATGCAGTGAAAAGGACACTTATTATTCATTTAAACGGTCACACAGAAGAATGTTATTGCATAAGAATAAAGACACGAACAGTTTGCGACACATTTTAATTATGGTAAACGATTTCATGTATAATCAAATTGATATACATTTCTGAGGCTTAATATGAGTTATTTCATGCATAATACAAAGTGTGTAGCATTTAGAGGGACACCCAAAAGATTTTAAATAGTATATATTCAATCCAAAGTATTGTATATGATGAATGATGACTGTTGTATGGATGAAATGCATTTTGAATTATGATATGTGCTTTTAAGTTTCACTAAATGAATGCATATTAAATGGTGTGTATAAATGCTGATATTTACACAATTTAGATATACAGGGTTACACAAAAGATCTTGGAAAGTTTATTGAATATGAGCATAATTTATTTAAAAGTGGTTTTTAAATAAAATATGCATTTTTATTTTGAACTGCATTCAGTAAACTAAGAAATGTTTGTAGAGTATATTGCTAAAATGATATACAGGGTCATGCAAAGAACTGGATACATGATTGTCTTTGGATGATAATTTCTGAAAATGTAATTTAAGTAGTAATAAGGAATATTTTTGTTTGAATTGAAGTTTACAAAACTACTTTTGTATATTAAAGGTACTAGGTAAACTACAGGACTGAACAAAAGTATTCAAGAATGTTTCTATCTATTAATATAAGTAGCTGAAAGAAAAATTTAAACCAACAAAAAAATCAGCAAAAAAGGATCATCAGAAGATTTTTACTGTAAATTGCGATAAAAAGTTAATTACACATGCTTTTAACCAACGAATTCTTTTGTTTGATTGAATAATTAAATTCTTCTTTAAATGTTTGTGAACGAATTTACGGATATCAGCTGGTCTATACATAAGTGTAAATCTAATCTATCAGTTATTGTATTTTTTATTTATAACATATTAAATCTGTTTTCCGTTTCATTTTTACACTTAAAAGTTACACAGATTTTGGAAGTTAATGATTGTTATGAAAAATAGTACAATGATTAATAAACTTAAACTGTAAACTTACATTTATTATATTAAGCTTAATGATTGATATTAAACTTTTGTATTATAATATTGGTACATTTATTAAATCATTTGAATACAAAATTTTTGTAAATTTTAAATTAGTAAGTCAAAATATATTTTAAAGATTTAAATAGCAAAATATGTGGTAATAAGTATTTTATTTCCAATATTTTAGCAATAAATTATAAAACATTTAGACTAATGAAAAATGGAAAAATAAATTCATTCATCTACATGAAACTATTCCTTTGTTCTTCAATGACATCAAATTAAAGATAAACTTAAAGATTCTAAGAATAAGGTTATACACCATTGTACATGCTCCAGTTAATCAGTTACATGTGTCCCTGAATTTGAAAATGGTAAATGTTTACTATGTTGAAACAAAATGTAGTTACAAGTTTCTTACTGCATCTTTATATACATCTTTAAGGGGGCTCAGGGATTGAAAACTTTTCAAAAAATCGATTTTTTTTATGATCTAGTTTGATTATCCAATTAATTCTTAACTCAGTGCAAAAAACCGTATAAAAATATTAGCATTTTTAATGGAGTTATATGCATTTATGTATCAATACTTACATAGCCGCATCCATATAATTTCAACTTTAAGTCGTGTTTTCTCAAAACTTGGTTTTTGACGACTAACACCAAGATTTAAAAAAAACTATTTGATGTAATGGCTTAATTTTTTTTTTGCATGCATATAACATCATAATCTAGATTATGAATTAAGGATATAACTATCACTTAATAAAACAGTATTAAAAAATCTCTCAAAGTTGAAAATTTAAAAAAACCCTAAAAGATACAACATTTTTTCCATTAAAAATACTCAAAATATTAAACTATCTAAAATATATTAATTCATAATCTAGATAATGATGTTATATGCATGCAAAAAAAAAAATTAAGCCATTCCATCAAATAGTTTTTATAAAAATCTTGGTGTTAGTCGTCAAAAACCAAGTTTTGAGATAACGCGATTTAAAGTTGAAATTATATCGATGCGGCTATGAAAGTGTTGATACATAAATGCTTATAACTCCGTTAAAAATGCAAATATTTTTATGCAGTTTTTTGCATTGAGTTAAGAATTAAATGATTAATCAAATTAGATCATAAAAAAAAATCTATTTTTTGAAAAGTTTTCAATCCCTGAGCCCCCTTAAGTCCTTTTATTCCATAAAACTATGTTTTAAATTTTTAATTGGACATAATGATGTTTTAAGATATGTTTATAATTCAAAGTTTTGTGAAATTATTTTGAAAAAGCAGAGTTTTTCACATAAAATTAACTAGATCCTAAAGTTTGTAAGGCTATTTTCACAGTCTATTAACTATTGGTTCTGACAGATGTATATGTCACCCAGGGTTTGAAAAAACCCGGGTTTTTTTGAAAAAGCCCAACCCACTGGGCCCAGTAGTCTAAAACCCGGGTTTTTTCGGGCTTTTTTGAAAAAACCCAGGTTTTTTCGGGTTTTATCAAAAATTTTTAGAGAACTCTTCACATTTCTATTTTTACATGCATAGTACCTAAATTTTTCATTTATCAGTGAAACAAAGGTATAATTTTGCATTAAGTATAGATTAACAATAAAAATAAATATATAAAAAGAAAATATAAATGTATTTAAAAAGATTATTTTGTATCTCATAGAACTAGATTACTGAAAGAATGATATATTAAACCAAGTGCAACTGAATTTCTTATATAAATCTTAAGTTAAACAGACTTATTTATGCAATTTCTTTCATTTACTTCAATAGAAATCAGTTTAAAGCAGCAACATTTATGTAAATATTTTTATTTTTGTGAAGAAAAAAAATAGAATTCACACATATGTATGTATATATATATACTACAATTTAAGCGACATTTATATTGCAATAGTATTAAATTGGATTATCTAAAAGTCAATGTCAGTCATATCTATAAAGTTAGATCGTAAATAGCAATGCACTTTTACTAGTTTAGTTTTGCTTTTGTATGCCATCATTAAGCAATCTTTTAAAGTATCTGGTACATTTTAGATTAGATTTTATTAGGGTTTTTTGGATATTATCAAGGTTATTTACGTTAAAGAAATATGGTTCAGAATGTTCGAAAACAGGTACTTATACTACTAAATACAATTTAAAATAACTAATTGATTACAAAAAGTTTGAGGTTAAAAATTAAAAGGTTATAACAATAATAAACATGATAATTTGCTTTTACAAAAATTAATTATTAGTAATAATTTTAACAATGAAATTATTAAAGTATTATACTAAAACTTTTTCACTTTTTATTTATTTATTTATTTATTTATTTTTTCTTTTTGTTATAACAGGATTCCCAGCAAAACATGACTGGCAAATTCCTTGACTTTCCATGACCAAATCTCAAAAAATTCTCTGAGCAAACAAGCATACAGCAAAATTTGATACTTATTTTCACAATCTTTTGCCAAAATTAGCAATTTTTTTTCTGGAATCATACTTCAATCTTTTTTTTTTTTTTTTTCCCTACAACTGTTTAATGAATTTTGTGTCATTTTTCATTTTTTTACTCAAATGTTTTCCATGACTTTTTTAGAAATTATTTGTAAATTCCCTGACTTTTCCTGTATATTTTGAGATTTTCCTGACTTTCCATGATGCTGGGAACCCTGTATAATGTCACCATTTTTGTGTTGAAAATTACTGTATAAACTTTCATTGAACATTGAAGCAGGATAATAAATGTTGCGATTAATCTTAAAAGCTATAACAATACAAGCAATGAGGATGGGGATCACATTTCAAACGCCATCTTTAGGTATACATTAAGATTTAAAGCACTTGGATACATTTTAAAATATATAGCCATGAAAATCTTCCTTATTTACAAACTAATTTATTTTATGGTCATTTTATCAATACTTAGAAATTCTTTTAAATACGGTTAGTTTGAAATATATTCAAATTGGCATTTATCTTTCCATTCTCATATCTTAGATTAAATAATGATACAGTTGTGAAAACACGAGAAAATTTGAAAAAACCCACAAATGGGTTTTTGATGGGTTTTTTCAAGTGGGCCCGCCCGAAAAAACCCGGGCGGGTTTTTTCGGGCTGGGCCCACTTTGGCGAACCCTGGTGAAATCATTCTTAGCATTAAGAAAGAATGTCCCATTTCAGACGATATAGCTAAAACACATGAGTAATGTTGACATTTTTAACAATTGAGAGTTTAAAAAACACTAAATTTTGTTCATGATTTCAACAATGAAAATTTGTACATTATGCCTTCTTTAATCACTCGTTTGTGAATAAACAATTAAAAAAGTAAACAATAAGACTTTTACATTATTTATTTTCTTCAATGCTTTAAATCAATCAAGAATACATATTTTTTTTATTAACAACAATGAGAATAACTACATAGACTTGTTTGTTGCAATTATAAAACTGCAAGACAGAAATAATTTTACATTGTTTAATTTTTACATTGTTGAATTTTTCGAACTCTTTTAACAATCAAGGATATTTCGAAGAATACATTTTTGCACAATTTCAACAATGGAAATTCGAACATTATGCCTTCTTTAATAATACATTTGATAATAAGTATTTATAACAATTGGGGATTTTTATAACAATAAATGCTTATGACAATGGCTGTGATTTAGAAATTGGACCATTATCAGTACTGCTCAGTCAAAGTTTAGTGTAATAGTGTAAATTTAAAAGACAACACATCTATTTAAAAAGAACTTTTATTAACAAAAAGCTAAGTTACATAAATACACAAACAGCCTATTCAACAGTTGTTGATGATGAGCATGTGAAAAGCACCTTCAAAGGTTAGTCATATGAATTTTTCTCTTTATAATTTGAACTTACATCTTCAGTCACTCATGATTGATAATTTTAAACACTGCAATTCTTAGCAATAAAGAAAGTGCAATATTTGAATTTATACAGCTGAAACCAGTGATTAATGTTGAAATTTAAGCAGTAATTTAATCAATGTAGTAATGATACAGAAGTATTCACATCTGACATAAGTATTTAAGACCCATTCACTGATGTTAATCCTGTGGAAGAAATTTATAAAGACTGTTTCAGTTGCATTTCAATATTTTTATTTTATTTTATTTATTTATTTATTTATTTTGGGGGGGGGGGGGGGGGCACACTGAATGTTCCAAATGCAGACCTTTTTTTTTACTTTTTCAATTTTGATTGGAGATATTTTTGTGTTTTTATTAGAGGGTGCTTTCGGGCTCCAAATGAGTTCCGAAAATGAAAGCGTCTCAAAAAATGTATATGTAAACAAACCTGTCAGTTATTCAATAAAAGACAAAATAAATAAAATAAAAATATTGAAGTGCAACCGAGATATCTTTATAAATTGTGAAATAGTGTCATGCAAGGGGGAGGGGTGGGGTGGGGGGGGGGCACTTGCCCGGCTGCAAAAAATTGTATACTACCAATATCATTTTTTGGCATGTCACAAGTTTTGGGAGGGGGTCTTTTTGCACATGCTTATTTCTGATACAGTTCAATGCAAGATTTTTATAAATGAAAGTTTTAACTTTGATTAAAATATTTACTTATGGAGAGTTTTAAAAACATAGTCACAGATGTCATATACACACCACATAGAAACTATTTTTTTTTCTGAATCCAGTTTGAAAAAAATTTCGTTCTCAATCAATATTAGTTACATATATATATATATATATATTTAAATTATTTTCTATTATTTTAAAAAGAAAATAATAATACACTACAAAAGTTTAATTAACTATAAAACAAAACAATTTATATCATTTTATAAAAGAAAATATAAAGTAAATAAGCAGTTTATTAATAAATAAACAACGACTGGGTTACCGTATAAGGTATAAATTCATCATTTAGTTGAACTTGTGCTAATGTGGTAGGTATATGACATCTGTGCCAAAACATATTACAATTATCAAAATTTGATTTTCACCATCTTAAATCAAGCAGAAATGACAGGCTAAAAAATGATAATTTAAAATAATTATATACAGTTAATAATCTTTAATGTACAATATATAAAATTAGGATCCCCCCCCCCCCCCCCGAAAAACAATTTATTAATTTCATTAACAGGAAATAGCATGTTTGTAGATACTTTTCTGTTAGCCAGACATATAGTGATTATATTTACAGGTACACATTTAAATACAAATACATATATGTGGATTTATATGCACATATCTGTGTACATTATGTATGTATGTATGTATGTATGTATAAGTGCACATGTGTGTATATGTACACATATATGTATGTATGTATGTATGTATATAAAAAAAAGAAACATGCATAGCACTGGTGCTGAGCTAACCAAAAGGTATCCAAAATTAATTGTCAACATATACATTTATTTTTAAATCTATAAAACATCACAATGATTACCGTTAACTTTTAAGCTTTTAATTAATGATCTGCAATTTAATATTGCAGCCTTTTAAGTTTGTTTTGCTAAAAAAATTTGCATAACATTCTATTTTGGGGAAAGCACTAAATAAAGAAGAAAGAAAAATTTATTCTGAATTTACTCGAGGAAATATTCATTGTAATTCTAATATAGAGTTGAATTTCTGAAATTTTTATAGGAAGCTCCTGTTTGATGCCTTCAAACAGTTGTATGCTAAACATTGTATAAGAATGTTTATGCATTTCTTTGAAACTGTTTTTTTTACATGCATATTGCACATGCAACTTACAGAAATTTCAACTTTATACACACGCACACACAAAATAATGGAAAATATTTTGTTAAAAAAAGTATATACAGTAGATCTTTATAACTCCATGTAACGGACAACTTCTCAGATCTAAACAATGAATTTTTCAGTGAAGAAGTACATAATTTCCAGATTGTAAAAAAATTACTACTTTCTAGAAAATTAAATTTAATGCATTAGTTCATTTTTCTCCTTAATTTAGAACTTTTTAATGAAAACAATTACTATTTCAATAAATTTTTTCAAAATGAGTAATATTATTTGGGTGCAAATATATTACGACCACTTTATTCAGTGTTTTGTTAACTATTTTTTAAAAACTATTCTATATAGTATAAAGATACTCTAAAGTATTTTGATAGGGGGAGGGGGGGACAGAAGCACAATTCTTTATGGGCAATATTTGTAAATTAAATTTATTTAAATTGGCAGTTTTATAACATATTAAATTTTAAATTTATAAAATTTTCATTTATGTTTATAAATAAAAATGTAACTATACAAATGAACATTATAAAAAAAAGGGTAGAAAAAGATATATATATAAACTAGCTGACCCGCCCGGCGTTGCCCGGGTCCGTATTAATAGTATTAAACGAACTTGAAATTTGTATGATTTTATCATTAACTGGAAACATGCAGAAATGCATTGTCTGAAATACCTCGCAGCTGACTTTGTGAAAAATCGCTTTTAAAAACAATAACTAATATTAAGCTCTAAAAATACTCAAAATGAGCAATGAGAAACACGGGAGGGAACATGTATCCAACGATTGCGTTAGTTTCGTGTTAAAGTGTTGATATTTACCCGTAAAAATCACTTTTAAATCACGGAACTAATTATTTTTTTCGCATAGAAATCCGAAGTGAAATATTTTGAATTTCAAACTAATTATATCACTCTTAAATCCGACTACACCGTGAATGAAATCGATACGCGGTGATAAAAGATTGGTATATAGTATTATAATTTCAGAGCCATTTAACAAAAGTAAGTGCATATTTTTAATCAAAGCATGCATAATGTTCACTCTGTGGACAAATTCCTAACCGTAAACTTTTGTACCATAACCATAATCTGTCTGTAACCTAACTGCGACTTCACAGTACCCTACCGTAACTTAAATATAACATAAATGTAACCTAGCCGTCACTTTGAAATATCAATATAGAAGCATCATTTAAGATTTTGCTTGAAAAGTTAACATTCTTTCGTTAATGTCTTAAAATCGTCTGCACTCTGAAATCTAGATTTTAGACTAATATTTGTTATTTAAGTTTTCGCGCATCATTTTAAAAGAATGTTTTCATAAATATATTTTATACATTGACATAGAGTTATTAATATGTTGTTAAATTATAAACATTTTTTCATCTACGTTATAAAATATTAAAAAGTTCTGAAAAAAAAAGAAAACTTTTAGTAATACAATTTTTAGTTCAAATCAAATGCTTTCAATATTTTATTTAATTTTATTTTGACATTTAATTGTTTCGAATTTATCAATTTCAATTATTTTAAAAGCAAACATTAAAAAAAAAATAATATTATAGAAAAAAGACCATTTTAAAAAATTACTATTTCTTCGTAAAATATGCTTCAGCTGTAATTCATTTCTTTCAATTCGTCTTATTAATACAAAATCCCTTCCACATGCTTTTGTTTGGGACATTAAAATTTGAGCGATAAATGGTTTAATATTGCAACCCTTTTTTCGGTTTACTTCACCACCACCTATCTTTTTCCTCCATGGTTTACAACCGCTGTGATAAAAAATCATCATTTAAACTGACAGTTTTACAGTCTATGAATTTTAAAGGTCTGTTCCAGCTTTTAAAATTATTTATGCAAAAATTTTATGCAACCAACCAACCATAACTAAATGAAAGGAAAAAAAGAAGAAAAAAGGCGATTTTTTATGAGAGTGATCTTTGGAATTTAATTAATTACTCAGTTAATAAATAGAATTTCGAAATTCTGAAGCTCAGGTGCATCAGGAGAGATATTGGGCTACTCTCATAAAAATTTTGAGCTTCGTACGTCCCATAGATTTTGCTAGCCATCGCAGACACACACACACACACACACACACACACACACGCAGACAGAGCGATTTGTTATTTTATTAGTATAGATAAGGGACAAAAGAAACGATGAATCGTATAGAAAATTATGTATGTGCATTCACTACCGAGTATGGAAATGTATATCAACAAAGAACTAATGGTGCTACATTCTGTAAAAGACACCATGTCTTCTTGATGAAAAATATGCAAATACACAAAAATAAAAATATATATAAAGTCAAAATAGTCTACATTAAATATGAAAATTCAAGAGATCCAGATAGAGTTTTAAAGGAGATGATTGGAAGAACACAATATTGCATATCTCAATGTATATATCCTGATGATGGTCACCAAATAAGATTACTAATACTTTTAAATCGCTACCTAAAAGGAATGAAATAATTTCACTTCAAAAAGTAAATAATGAAGTAATTTTAGAAATTTTAAAAAGAATTTTTTTTTTAAATTTTTATAGCAGATGCTGACTGTAATTTTATAATAATAATAAAAAAAAAATGTTTCTAAACTGTCTCTTTAAAAAAAAGTTCACTAATATAGAGAATTAAACCAGAAATTGTATTATTAGATATACTTTTTTTTACATGCTATTAAGAATTTTTTTACTATGGAAACATAATTAGAGACTTACCAGCAGAACACATGAACAAACTGCAATACTCATCGAGGCAGGATCCCACATTGTCCAATTCCATCTAACACTAAGACATTGCATCTTTCGAAGTCTATCCTCCGAAGGGGTCCTTCGACTCGAATTGCTGAACATTACACACAGCATTTCGAGACAAAGTCCACATTCAGAAACAGTCTGTCACGATACTATAAAGGCAGCCTCAGTCACTCCCGCACTTCACACAATTCAGAACCTGGAAAAGAGAATCAGAACATGATTTCAATAAAGTACAAAGCATAACGAATAATCAGAACACGGGAACACAAAAACAAGCAAAGACAGACAGAACACAGGAACACAAAAACAAGCAAAGACAGACAGAACACGGGAACATATAAACGAGCAAAGACAAATCAGAACACATAAACGAGCAAAGACAAATCAGAACACAGGAACACATAAACGAGCAAAGACAAATCAGAACACAAACGAGCAAAGACAAATCAGAACACAAACGAGCAAAGACAAATCAGAACACAAACGAGCAAAGACAAATCAGAACACAGGAACACATAAACCAGCAAAGAAAAATCAGAACACAGGAACGAAAACAAGAGGAAAGAAACAACACAAAACACAATCAGAACACGGGAACACATAAAAAAAATAAAAAAAAAAACCTGACAGGAGGAATAAACAGCCGACGAGGGTCGACAAACCTTCCTGTCAGAGGATGAGTCTCAATAGATCGCAGTATGGTGGCTGCTCTACTACGTACGACACCCAGACAAGTACCTAGGTCGTCTACAGACGATTTGGCGCCTGCACATCACACCTACAAGTTATGCTAGGCGGAACGGAGGCCGCACAGTCTACGCGGCCCCTGGATGCTCCAGATCGAAGAGGCCTCGTCGCCGGAAAAGCCCCCGGGGGGACGGAATCCGGCTAAAGTAGCCCATCGACGCGCAAGGCACGAACGATATCGTTGCAGCGGCTAGACGGGATTCCGACTTAGAGGCGTTCAGTCGTAATCCCACGGATGGTAGCTTCGCCCCACTGGCCACTCGGCCAAGGACATGTACCAAGTGTCCGAACCTGCGGTTCCTCTCGTACTGAGCAGGATTACTATCGCAACGACCAGACATCAGTAGGGTAATGATGGAGAACCACCATCCCGTCTCTAGGCCCTGTCAGGCCCTTGCGGCAACATCCAGTGAGGGGCATCGACTGGGTCCGAGATTCGCAAACCGCAAGCGGCTACTACTCCGGGCTCCCATCCGCACACCCCACCTTCACGTCACACACGGCTGAAGTGACCAGCCCGTAGGCTGGCCACGTTCCCAAGTCTGATGAAGCGGTCGAGTACGACAGCTCCCCTGCCCACTGAGAAGCCTCAGAGGCGAGTCGGACACCTGGGATTTGCACCCAATGAACCATGACGAGCCCCAGGATGACGACGCCCACAGGAGCGCCGAGACCAGTGACCCATTGCCACGGGACTACGGATGCAAATTTGCTATACGGCAGGCCCCACAAGATGAAACCACTATAACAGGGAACACATTTATGTGGGTTAGCCGCGGAACATCAGTAGGGTAATGATGATGGAGATCCACCATCCCGTCTCTAGGCCCTGTCAGGCCCTTGCGGCAACATCCAGTGAGGGGCATCGACTGGGTCCGAGATTCGCAAACCGCATGCGGCTACTACTCCGGGTTCCCATCCGCACACCCCACCTTCACGTCACACACGGCTGAAGTGACCAGCCCGTAGGCTGGCCACGTTCCCAAGTCTGATGAAGCGGTCGAGTACGACAGCTCCCCTGCCCACTGAGAAACCTCAGAGGCGAGTCGGACACCTGGGATTTGCACCCATTGACCCATGACGAGCCCCAGGATGACGACGCCCACAAGAGCGCCGAGACCAGTGACCCCTTGCCATGGAACTACGGATGCAAATTTGCTATACGGCAGGCCCCACAAGATGAAACCACTATAACAGGGAACACATTTATGTGGGTTAGCCGCGGATGAGAGGTGCCCCTAGCAAGACCCTAGGAGGACAGGGAAAGTTCCTCCTGCCCACATAGACATGAGCTCGCTCTAGGGTTTGACGTCCCCAGACCCTGCACGTTACGACTTACGAACAACCCTTAGGTTGCACCTGCTGCGTCCGGACACAGGACTAGGGACTAGGTGCTCGTAACTGGAACCTCGAGGGCCGAGAAAACCCCTCGCAACGACTAAAGAAATCGTCCAGTCTAGGCTTACATATAATAGCACTACACATATATATACACTACTTACATATATATACACTACTAAAACTACATATATACAATACAAACTAAACAAAGAAAGAAGAAATTATACTACCTAGCTGGTTCACGAATTTATCGAGAACCAGAACTACATGCACCACCACCTCCAGTGCCGCGAGTGCGGCGAACTGGCCTATTTGCGTTCAAAAGCGGTTGCCCGCGAGGAGCTCTGGTACGGCGACCCGACCTCTGGCGACCAAGGTCCCGATCTAGCGTGCGGATGAGGAGGTCATTGACAATTGCCCTAACCCCCTTACGGCTGTAGCCGTCCACACACAGATCGAGAAGCGTTCGAATGTTAAAGTCTCGGGGAAAGAACCGTTCCCGCAGGCTTTGATAGTTGGGACAGTCATAGAGACAGTGTCTCCGTGTGCTTATCCCGCGCCCGCAGAAACATGTTGGATCCTTCCGAAAGAAGCGAGACTGATGGTCGCCAAAGGTTCCGTGTCCCGTAAGTACTTGGTTCAGGTAGAAGTCTCCGTGCAGTCGCCCAAGGCGGACTCGTGGGAACAGTTCATGCGTCCTGTCTCCTTTCTCCTGTGTGTCCCAACGAAGTTGCCAAGATTGAATGGCGCGGGCTAGGAGTTTCCTCTTCGCCTGAGGGCGAGTGACCTTCACCTCCACGTCGACTGTAGGTCGAGTCGTGGCGGCTTTTGCCAACTCATCTGCCCTTTCGTTGTAAGTGTGACCCACATGAGCTCGGATCCAATGCATATGAACCTGAACTTCACCATGAAGAACCAAGTCCTTGATCTCGGCAACCGCCTTGTGTTGAGACACTAAGCAGTTGAGGGCTTGAAGCGCCGATCTCGAATCTGAGTAGATGTCGAGTTCACCGAGACCTCGCTGACGTGCGTCCATTATCGCGGCTTTGATCCCATGGACCTCAGCTGCAAAGACTTCCGCGCCATCAGTGAGACGGAACTGGTTTTCCGAGACGATCTGTCCGTCGGCCACAGCTGTGAACGCACACCCGACGGTGTTGTTCTGCTGCTTGGATCCATCCGTGTAATACGAACACGTGGTCCGCGGAGTGAGGTCCGTGGTCCAAGGAATCCGACCGAGGTCTTCTCGCCTATAGGAAGGGCGCCAGAGATCGACTGTCCCAGTTCTAGCCCGGTACCGTCAACGCCCCTGTGCCACCTGACCAGGGCTGTGAAGTCCCTGTTTAGCTGCGCTCGTAGATCTAGAGGAAGAACTCCTGCTAGTACTTGCACAGCGTTTGTCGAAGTCGTGCTGTAACACTTAGTCACACACAGGAGAAGACCTCGCTGTGCGCTAAGTAACCGTTGTGCTTCTGCTACTCTACCGGTGTACCAGATGGAGGCCGCGTACAAGATAATCGGCTCCGCCACAATTTGGTAGAGCATCTTACGGAGTTGCGGTTTGATCCCCCAGTTAGCTGCGGTGAGACGATCCATTTTATGTAAGAGGTTGAACGCTCGTTCCTGAACTGCGTTCAGGTGTGGCATCCAACTGAGATGTTTGTCGATGGTCACTCCCAGGTAGACAATGCGATGCTCGAATTTAATCCTGTGCCCATTCATACGAATCGGCCTGGAAGGAGCATATTTGAGCGTGCCCACCGCGGGAACCACCGTGTAGTTGCACTTAGCGTAACTGAACTCGAGTGAGAATTCAGTTGCCCATTGTTGAATCAGGTTCAGAACCGGATTCAGGATGACTGGAAAGCGATACACAGCCATGCTTCGTGCAGCCACGAAAACGTCATCGGCGAAGGCCTGAATAAGCCATGCCTCCGTTATTTGCGATCGTCTCAACAAGATGTTGATGATTACCAACCAGAGGATCGGTCCAAGGCAAGAGCCTTGGGGTACACCCATGTTAAAGTAGTGTTCCCCGACGAAGAGGATGATCGAGCGACACCAGAGGTAGTCGTCAATCAAATTTAGCAGGGACAGTTCGACTCCCAACTCGGCGAGGCATCGTAAGATGTCCGCCCTGCGCACGCTGTTAAAGGCGCTCTTGATGTCGAATGTCAGGAGACATGTGAATGCACCTGTACATTTGGAGTCGGCGATGTAGTCAAACACACTGCGTAGCGCGTCGACAGTGCTTCTATTCTTTCGAAAGCCGTACTGTCTTGCGTCTAGCAGCCCATTGGTCTCTAGGAAGAGAGCCAGTCTAGTTGCGCACAACTTATCCAAAACCTTCCCGAGGGCCGGTAATAGACAAATCGGGCGGTAGGAGGCAGGGTCGCTGCGATCCTTTCCCGGTTTTGGGAAGTAGACCGCTATCGCCCGCTTCCAGGTCCGCGGGAAACTAGATGTCTCGAGACAATGATTGTACAAGGCCAGTAACCACTGAGGGTGGTACTGGAGGACTTTGCGGACGATTTCCAGACTGATCCCGTCGTGGCCGGGTGCCTTACCTTTCGGCAGTGAGTTCACTGACAACTCCAGTTCCTCAAGCGTGAACCAGTCTGGTTCGTCAGTCCTGATGTTTGCGACTACGGAAGCTTCATCAGCCGACAGGAAGTGGTATCTCGCAAGTTCGTCCTGGATTTCTTCCCAGGTGGAGACCTCCTCGCCAGAGGGGAGGACCAGTGGGACTGGTACCTCTCTTCTCCACTTGCCTCGCACCACCTCAACTGCCTGACCTAGCTTGTCCGTTACCAATTCCTCAGAAATGAATCTTCGGAATGATCTGCGTTTGGTATGCAGTATCGCCTTCTTGTACTTTGCTCGTTTACGTCGGAAGACATCACCTAATCTCCCCCTCTGAGGCGACGTGGCTCTTTGGTGCAGCCGCCTCAGCGCACGCAACTGAGATCTTTGGCTAGACAGAAAATCTGTCCACCAACACGCTCCCTTACGTGAGGTAGGTATGCGCTTCTGATGTTTGTAACACAGCCCGTCCAAGGTCGACATCAAGTGTTCGACTCCTTCGTCGGGGGTTTCGAAGCTATATTGACTCAGATCCGCGGTCTGCAGATCGTGGAGGAACTCATCCCATTCCAAATTCTTCGGAGCCCACCTGCGGCGAGCTACACGAGGAAGGCGAGTGCCTGGAGTGCCTTGAAAGGTCCACGTCATGAGTCGATGGTCACTGAGTGTCTCAAGATCGGAAATTTCCCACTCGGCAATGTTTGAGGCACAGTATCTGGTCAACAGTATGTCAATCCAGCCGTCACCTCTGGAGCCTTTGAAGGTCGCAGGACTATCCGGATCGTTCACGATTTCGAGATTTGCGTTCGAAGCAAAGGTGATCAAGGATCTACCACGT